>OY744533.1:55008807-55161307 GCA_963556195.1 Sepiola atlantica | reverse complement strand
CTAGAACCATGCTGGCTTCTTCAAGTTTAACACGACAATATAAGCATTTCAAAACAGACTTGTATTGCATAGTGATCAGAAGGTGTCTTCTTTAGACAGCAACAAATGGCCCGGCAGCATCTCATGTTTTGTTGCCACGTTGATAGTCAACGCGAGTATAAAGTTATTCTCTTCCTTCTTCTCTTTGTTGTTAACAGCGCTGTAATAGTTGTCGTGGTAGTGACGGTGTGTAGAGATTGTCTACCTCTCTCTTTCTTTCTTTTTGTAGCAGCTACTGTAATAGCTGTCGTAGTAATAACAACAGCGCATATTCGCTTTGAGGTTGACTATTTTTTTCTGCAATAACATAATAAGTGGTAATACTTTTCTCTTATAATTGTAATTGAATGGTATAATGCTATTATTATATTTATTGGAATCACGCTGGCTTTTTCAACTTTAACACGGTAATATAAAGATTTCAAAAAAGATTGTCTGCCTCTTTTTTTTTTTCTTTTTTGTCGACTGTAATAGTGCTATATAGCGAAGGGCAGAAGGGGGTGCCCCAAAGGTGCAATCCTGAGCGGAAGTCGAAAATGACGTGACTTTCGTTTGGAGAGCGGTCTGTTTCTTGAGCCTGCACCAACTGACGAATAGGACGCAAAAACGGACGATCCTCTGCCAGTCGGCAGGGGGTGCAGGGGTTGGAGTGTAGTATAGCCCAAAATGGCCTGAGTGATATGTTAAGAGTTCCTCTCTCTCCAAGTAATTCATTCTTTCTGGAACTCTCTCTCTCTCTCCTCTCTCTCGCCTCTCTCTTTCTCTCTCATACACTTTCTGTCTGTCTCTCTCTCTCTCTCTCTCTCTCTCACTCTCTTGCTCTCTCGTACACATGCAGTTAATTTCTGTCTCGTTGTCATATTAAATAAAACTCTTAAAAAAAACAAATCATGCATCCACGTGTTTATCAATCTACGGTCGTGGAGACAAGCCAGCAACGACGAAACCCAGGTATACACCCACGAAGGTAAGCAGTATCCAACAATAGTTGTGTCTCGTAGTAATAAAAACAGCATATATACGCTTTGAAGTTAACTATTGTTTTTCTTTCAATTAATTGGATTATTTACCATTGCTTAAATTCTCACAGGAATTGCTTTTCTGCTACACCATAATACGTGGTAATACCTTGTTTTCTGTCCACTGACTTTTGCGTCTGCTTTGAGCTTCTTGCATAATTGTAATTGAATTGTATAGTGCTATTATTATTATATTATTACTAGACATAGACGTGACCCGTTGGGTCACAAGCACTACCACTATTTATTCTACTTTTGATTTTATTAAAACATTAATAAACTTATTATTATTATGTAGGGAGGTGACGGTGGTTAAGCGGATAACGACGCAGAGTGACGACCTGGGTGTGCCAAGTTCGATTCCATAATACCACTTTCACTTAGGGATGTTGGCAACCATTACGTGGTCCCTCCTGCAAGAATGCCAACAAGAGAATCAAAACCGGTCAACAAAGTTGTCCCATTCTGATTCATACGAATTTACTACTTTTTACTTTTACTATCATCATCATCATCATTACTCACTAGCAGTTCTCACACAGATCATTATCCGTGATTGCTCACTAATAATAACCGGTGCTGTTCCCTGGAGTCTGAGTGACAACAAGTCTTCCCAGATTTCCAGTACTCTCTACCCCTTTCGATAACCATTGCAAATGTCTTTACTCGCTGGTCTTCTCTGTGAGTTGGGTAGCAATAGGCCTCCCTAATGTCCCAGTACTCTCTGCAGTCTACCAGTGGAGGTCTGGTTAGTGCTCTCCCTCCACGGTCTTTCCATACTCCTTGACTCTTCATGACTATTTTGTGTGGTATCAGCCGAGCCTGGTGGCATCACTTTATTTTCTATTCTTTATTGGGGAAGACGCAGTTTATGAAATTTATTGCAGTTTCAGTTCCCTTGGTTTCATGTGGTTGTGTTATTCATATCTTTTTGTTTTCTTTCTATTGCAACTTCCATGTGACTGGTTAGCGTTCACAGTATATGTAGGTTGGTTTCCGCATTTGAAGATTTTCTTTAAGATTTCAGTTGTTTTCATCATTGCTGTCCGTTGTATAGTTTCAGTCTTCCCTTTGATTCCAATTTCTCCCAGTCTTTTTTCCAGATTTTTCGGGACTGTTACGATTATTGGTATTATATTGACTTTCTTCATGTTCCATATTACTTTTAGTTCTCTGGCAAGTTCCGTGTATTTGCTTCGTTTTGCTATCTCTTCGCTTTTCACCTTGCGTTCTGTTGGGGCGGCAAAATCTACGATTTGGCAAGATTTTTCTTTATTGTTGACTATTATGACATCTGGTTTCCTTGCTTGAATGAATTTACCTGTTTTTACCTCCATGTCTCAAAGGATTTTGTGATGTTCGCTTTCCAGTCGTTTGCATAGTTCCCAGTGTACTGCTTTCCTCGAACAGCCGTGTCTGTTTTTTGTATTTTGGAAGGCTAGTTTGCTGCATTCACTTATTATGTGATTCATAGTTTCGTCTTTTTGTCCACAGAGTCTACATTTTCTGTTTTCCTGGGTTTTGTCTATCTTGGCTTTGATATAGTTAGGTCTAATTGCATTGTTTTGTGCGACTGTTAGTGGTGATTCCGTTTCTTTGTTTAGATGTATTTTCGTAGCTATATCCAGGTGTTTTCGTGAGTCTTTTTTCTTATCATTCTTATGAATCGTCCATGTAGCTGTTTCTCTTTCCACTTTTCTTTTCTCGTCTTGTTTCTCGTTTCTTTATTCCCTGCATTGTTCATTTTGACGGTGTCGCTTGCTGCGTTCTTGGTGATGTATTTTTCTAATTCTTTTTATATGTCATTCACACAGTACTTCTATACTGACCATTCCTCTTCCTCCGTCTTTCCTTTTCACGTAGGATCGGTCAGTATCATCTTTCGGGTGTTGTAGTAGTAGTAGTAGTAGTAGTAGTAGTAGTAGTAGTAGTAGTAGTAGTAGTAGTAGTATATCATTATTAGAAGTATTATTATTCTTTATTATTCTTATTGAGAGACTTGTTATTTTGCCATCTAATTTAAATACATGTATGCAAATTTGATTGCGACTATGAGAAAACCCGAATCACTCTTTCTCTAAATGCTCACAGAGACATTAAGAAATGTTAGAGAGTGGTTGAATCATCATATAGTGAGAGGGTGCGAGAGAAATACATAAGAGAGGGAGAGAGAGAGAGAGAGATGACTTGCTCAGTTAATTATAAATGACAGCTAATTAGAACAATTAAAACATTAACTTAATCTCAGAACTAAGGTATATTCTAGCATGTATTTTGTGTGATTAAAGTATATAGGGAAACAGCCTTAGGAAAACAAACGTTGATGATATCACATTTAGTATAATAATATCTTCACCTGACATTGATAGAAGAATACGCATGGCAACTTCTGCATTTGGAAAACTGAAAGAACAGGAAGGACATATGGAAATCTATGAAGCGAATACTTTTCAAAACAATTCTGTATAACATGGACGCCGATTTTACACCGATTTGACCTTCTTCTATTCATTTAACGTCACTTTTCTCTTATTCAGGGTTTAGACGTTTCATGATATCACACAAGCTAATTCTCCACTTCTCACGGTTCAGTCAGTCTGCAGTCTCCAAATCCCACTCTGTGAGGTCTTGTCCTATCACTCGCTTTCAGGTTTTCCTTGACCGGCCAACCTTCCTGCGATTTATAACATTCATGCTTCTGCAACGGTTTATCCAGGAGGACAAACGTTTCACATGACCATACCAGTGCAATCGTTTTATCCTTAGGATAATCTTCATGTTGGGAAAGTGTCGTGCTTTCAGAAAATCCTCTGACCTGATGTGTTGGGTTTGGTTAGATTTCATATTGCAGATCCATCTGATCATGGATCTGTTATTGCGCTGCAGATGGGCGAGAGAGGACTGGGCGATGGTCCAGCATTAACTGCCATGTATCATGATGTTCCTGACACAGTTGCTATACAACTTACTCTGAATGTAGAGAGAGACAGCACGTGATGTTATCAGAGGCAACAACTCACAAAATTTTGCCCAAGCTATACTGAGTTCACATCCACCACCTGACACTCAGCATATCTCCTAGACCAGTGGTTCTCAACCTTTTTTTGAACGCACCCCTCAAGAAATGTTACTCAAACCTTGCCTTTCCTAAAATTTATTTTATGTTCAAGGATAAGTTGTGCGGATTTCGACTAATATTTTATCAAAAGAAAATCGTGACTTTATTCTTTAATATAATTTGTAAAGAAAATTACATATGTAGCCAAAAAACAAATCATGAATTAATATTGGAATACACCTTTAAAAAAAGATGTCTTACTTGAAATAACACTAATAGGTAAGTAGTAATAAATAGTACAATATAGTACAAAGACTAGTTTTTAAATGCTTAGAAAATTCACCTTTTTCTAAATAATAGCTACAAAAATCAAACATACGAAGTAGACAACAAAGAAAGCATAGTTTACAAAAATAATTTCCTTGAAATATGTGCGAGATAATAAAATCGAAATTCTAAATTTCAAAAGATCACTTTTAATTTAATGACTTTTTTTGTTCCTGTTATAAGATTTTGAAAACGTGGAACAATGTTACTGATAGCAACACGTAGGTCTGCCTGTGCTTTCAAGCGATTTCTAGAGTTTGTCTTAATTGATAAAAGAGTACTAAATCCTGACTCGCATAAGTATGTTGTCGCAAATGGAATGAACACAGCTAAAGCAGTTTCGCACAGTTTTCGAAACATATCCAAAGCCGAGCACCAATATTCTTCCAAAGTGATACTCTCAAATTGCATTTTTACAGCACGATTCAAACGCAGTTCTATAAGATCTTCTTCCAACGCTAGTCCTCGTCTGTGGTGTTTGATGGGTTAAGACGTACTCGTCTGCCAGAGTAGCCAATTCATAAACACTGATGAAAAAAAATTCGCAATTGGTAATAATGTTAATGGTAATAATATTAATAGTTTTGATGGTCACATTAATAATGTATTCTAATTATAATTTAATGGATGATTGGATATAATAATACATCGAGCATGTTATAATATATGATATATAAATGAATTACTATGTTGTCTAGTTTTTGTTTGTGGATGGATAAGTTCTTTTCCTAATAGAATCCCTGGTGTTTCCATGTTTTAGGGGTAATTGATTCTAAGGGATTTCGTAGATACTGTAGGTTTAGTTAGAGTTAAATTTTAATTTTTATTTTGTTTTTTGAGTTTTTTGGTTTTTAATCTATTTACAGATGCCTACAGTTAATTGAGGTTTCTTGTTTTTTGTTTAGAAGTTTACCTCTTCACTGAATCTAACTATCTCAAGTTTTTCAATTGGGCATAAGTAACAAAGTGAGTTCAAGGAACTACAGGTACTGTTTTTCTAATAATGTTCCAAATCACTGTTGGTGATTGATTCTTGCCAGTCAATTCCCAGTGGTATATAAGAGAGTGAAGTTTTTATTTTTAATTCCCCCCTCACTCCCACCCACTTCTCTCTCTCCTTCTTTTTCTCTATCCTCAATGAATTTAGAATTCATTATTTTATATTCTAGCTTATATTTCATTTTACTCCATTTCATTTTATTTTATTTCATTTTATATTTGATTCTCAACGATCTTAAATCTAACCACGTGACTTTCCAAATTTAAAATGTCCTTTCTTTTCTTCCTCATTTGATTATTTCCAAATATGATCTAGGGTAAAGATCGGTTTTTAACTCTGCCTGATGAGATCTCAGTTTATAACAGCTGTTCATCGATAACATCGACATGCCAGTGTCGCAGATTTTGTACATATCTGCATAAATAAAAATGATCATATATATAAAAGCTCTATTTGATATTGAGCACTTTTTATAAGCCCAGTTGAAATTCTTTGAATTCCTGTCCCGTGGATCTTTACCTTGCCTGGATTATATATATATATATATATATATATATATATATATATATATATATATATATATATATATATAGAGAGAGAGAGAGAGAGAGAGAGAGAGAGAGAGAGAGAGAGAGAGAGAAAAAATGACACGAGAGAAGTAAATTGCCATCCCACAAACTTAATTCCTACATGTTTAAAGTGTCTGCTTACATCGTTGCCGGCCAGCACTCGAGCTGTACAAAGCAGCATTTTGAAAAATCGATATTTTATAAAAAATTTACTTATTTGTTTGTTTCAGATATCAATATATCCATCATATCCAACATTTTACAAATAAAAATAATCATATATATATATATATATATATATATATATATATATATATATATATATATATATATATATATATATATATATATATATAATTATTTATTTATTTACATTTGGTAATATCGGTGTGGTACAGAGCCGGTTTTATGCTGATTTGATCAAATTGGGCCCGTACCCGAAGGCGCCTTGCGCTAGTATGGCCTTTTTTATTATATGAAATACAAAATATTACTGAAAACGTAAGATGAAGAATAAGATATTCTTCCTCATAACATTTATTTATTATGTATGATAAATAAAACGACAAATTATCGCTATGTCACTTCTATCAATACAAATAGAAAGCAATAGATTTACAGCATTTCTTAATGTTTTAAACATGGCTTTGGGGATTTATTTAACAATGCCAATAACAGTCGCATCAGGGGGAAAAAGTCTTTCAAAGCTGAAACTAATTAAAACATACTTGAGGTCGGCGAGAGAGACTCAACAATTTGGCGATCCTCTTCATGGAAAAACAAGTTTGCTAAAGCCATTGACTTTGAAAAGATATTCAAAAATTTTGCAAATAAAAAAGCTATACAAGTATTTTTCTAATGAGCATTTCTGTAATTGCCTTTCTGGCAAACCAGAAGAGTAAGCGACTCAAAGTCAGCAGCAAACGGTTTTCTGTCAGATTTAGTTCCTGATATTAAACTTCATCTGTAAGATAACTTCCGGCAAGAGTTTCAGTTTCCCAAACTTATTAATTTATTTATTAAATTGTTAGGTTAAAATACAGAATAATTAACAAAGCCCCTGTTGCGTTACGGTTTTTTTTGTTTTGTTTTTTGTTGATGTGTATGTGTTTTTTGTATGAAATATAAAGAGAAGTTTATTGCTTACTGTCTGAGGCGCCCCTACCGGGGAATGCCGACGAAGCTGCCCAGGCAATTTTTAATGGCCAGAGTGCTCACCTTCTCGGGCGCTGGTTTATCTAATCCCACTTTCCCGACCTTGTGTCACATCTTACCTTGTGGGAGGTAGATAAATAAAAAAAAATGTTTAAATAAATAAAAAATAAAGATCCATAAATTGTACTATGTTTTTTAATTGCGACTCGCAATTCCTAGCACCAGATCTGTGTAGACTATATGAACAGAGGATAAGAGTCAGCTAAATGTTTTTTTATATTAAAATAGTTAGGGAGTATCCTTGGAATAATACTGCAATATAGACAAAGAGATGCAGATATCAGAAAGAAAGTTAATATCATCAGATCAATCAACGAGGTTGTTCGATAAAAGACAATGATGTGGTTTGGATATGTTTCCCGGCTACCATACTCCAGCTATGTAAAGAAATCATATAAAGAAGATTTCATTGAAGAAAGATCTAGAGGGCAACCATAAAAAGGTGGGCCGATCAGATATGGGTGGAGACTGGTATACCACCCCTAACAACTGAAAAACTGACCCAAGACCGGGTTAAGTGACGGAATTGTGTTCTCAAACAGGTGGCGAAGCTCTCTATAATATGCATATTAATCAAAATGAAATTGTTATATTTACGTCGTCCGGAGTCTTCAAACTGAACAATTAACTAAATTATTAGAACAACCTGAAAATCAGAAAAGACCCACCGACAGAAGCAGATGTTAAGAAACGCCCGTCCGTTCGCTGCCAGTGGGCGAGAGAGTGGGGCGCGGTGGCCCAAAATGTCCTGACGAAAGCCATTTCTGATTCCTTCATTCTCTCGCTCCCGTGCAAAACAATTACACAATGTGTGTCGTATGTTTATGTTGAATAAACTTCTAAAACTAGACCAGCGTCCAGTGTTATCCGTCAGAGCCTGAGATACACCAGCCGGCGAAGACGAAATTCGTGTACCCACGAGAAGGTAAGAAGAAAAAAAAAGAATGCATTTATTTTAAGCTTAGAAAAAAAGAGAATAAGGAAAACAGACAGAAATGATATAGAGAAAAAGAAAAAAAAAGAAAAAATCAGATTGGACACTTGGAATTTGTTGAGATATTTACAAAAAAAATGTCAAAATCGGTTGAAGTGCCGTACATTCATTATGAAAAAAGACTTAATTCACACGCACACATGCAAACAGATAAAACATTTTGTTCTTTTGTAATTTTTAAAACTTGATTTAATGGTCGGCCATTGTCGGGCTCCGAATGAGGGTGGACGGGCGAACAAAGACGAGACAGGAGAGAAAAAAGGAGAGAGCTTGTTTTTTTTTCTGTGGCAGTGTGTTTCTTTGATGTATTTTGTTTTCTGGAAGAAAAAAAGAAAAGGGAGAAAGAGAGAGTGAAAGGAGAAAGAGATAAGAAATGCATTCGGTACGAGTACCTTATGACACATTTTTTTAAAATAATGTCACTGTCCACATTTGTAAAATGGGAGAGAGAGAACGAGAGAGGGAAATATATTCGGTATGAATGTCATATGACAGATTTTTTTAAAATAATGTCACTGTCCACATTTGTAAAATGAGAGAGAGAGAGGACGAGAGGGGGAAATATATTCGGTATGAATGTGTTGCGGGGACCGACCAGGCGGGTGTCGATCGGCCACACAACTAAGAAAAGGTGGGCACGGGCAAGTAACGACAATGGCAAAGAAGAGAGGGCAAAGACTGGTGATCAGTTTAAAGAAGGATGTTTATTTACCATATGGTAATAACAAGTGAAGTGAAATGAGATGGTGTCGCTGGATCAGGAGTGGTGCCGGAGCTCAGGACTGCAGGGTGCTGGAGCAGGAACTCGGGACTGCAGGATGTTGGAGCTGCAGGGTGCTGGAGCAGGAGAGTGCTGGTGCAGGAACTCGGGACGACTGGTCCATCCGTGGACCAAGTCGGACGTGGGGGCCTCCTAACCCCCGGGCTGAATCCAATTTTTTAGTCGAAAACGGGAGATCTCATGTAACATGTGCCAAGTTACTTTCGTTGGTCCTGTGAAAGGGATTAACTTCGATAAATAAATACCGAAAAGATCTTTTGTTGTAATACATTGCCGACCGGTGTCGTAGATGTATTAGTGGGGTTATCGGTACAGTCGGGAAACGCATTTGCATTCCTTAAAGGAGAAATAAGGAATATATTCGCTTGCCGTTGCTTTTGCTGAGTCATAGTGAACAAAAAATGGCGATTTGAAGCTGCTGCTGTTTTTTTCCGAAGGAGTGGCAAACAAAGGAAACGCGACTGCTGCTACTGTTTACGGTTTTTTAAGATGGCGTCTTTTTCAAACGTAAACAGACGTCGCGGCGTGTCGGGCCTCGACAAATGTCATATGACAGATTTTTTTTTAAATAATGTCACTGTCCACATTTGTAAAATGGGAGAGAGAGGGTGGGAGAGGGTGGGGGAGAGAGAGTGGGTAAAGAGGTTTGTGGTTTACAATAATTATCAATGCCATCAGAAAAAAAGATGTGAAAATACATATTGAATTTTCGTACTTTCTGTGTGTTGTAAAAAAGGTAGATAAAAAGTTGGTGATCTGTGAACCTTTCAGCTTTTGAAGACGGAAGGAAAAGAAAAAAGTAATGTGTGTTTA
Source organism: Sepiola atlantica (assembly GCA_963556195.1). Lineage (NCBI taxonomy): Eukaryota > Metazoa > Mollusca > Cephalopoda > Sepiida > Sepiolidae > Sepiola > Sepiola atlantica. The sequence goes on along the minus strand of OY744533.1, from coordinate 55,151,492 downwards.
GCTTGTATGTATAATTGTGTCAGGAATTGTGTTGTTTATTTCAATTGCGAAACGTTACTAATGTGGTACAATTGCCTAATCGGGCAGTTGTGAAACGTTAAATGATTGTGCTGGCGATGAGCAATCAAGGAATGTCGGGTTTCGTGTCCTTGTCGTCCTCCTCTGGCAGAGAGAGTAAGAATGGACAAGGAGAAAAGCAGAAAGGAGACGATTTCTCTGTTTCTTTGTTTTGTTTTGTTTTGTTTTGTTTTGTTTTTTTGTTTTTGTTTTGTTTCTTTTCTTGATTTCTGTGAACCTCTTAGCTTTAAAGAAAAAAATGTGCGAATTGGAAATATTATTGGAAAAGTAAAAATAAAAGCGTTTTTTTTTTCAGTTTTGTAAAATGTTGGAAACATTGAAATTGAGGAATTTTTTTAATGTTTTGTTCCGTATATTCGGAATGTGATAAGAGAGGAGTTGTTTTTTGTCATTTTTATTTATTTTTCGGTTTTGTTAAACTTTGGAAAAGTTGTAATTCTATAAAAATCTTTGTTGTGTTGTAGTTTTGAGATTGTTAAACGTTGCATTGAATCTGTAATTGGTGTTATTTGTAGGAAGGAGGGCGACTCATTTAATTAATTTATTTAGATTTTTTGGCTGAGCCAGAAATTTTTTTTCAATGTACTGGAATGATTATTTAAAAAACAAGCAGTTTCTGTTTTGTTCACCTTATATGGCGGTAATAGGCATGAGTAGATTAAGTTGCAATCGGTTAATTACCGATGCAGTAGGAGATTGTGTGTGGGTGTGCGTTTAATTCCCCATAGGACAAATGGTCAGACCATTATGGGTCAATGGAACATTGGGTGGGTACAATGATGGGTTGGCGGGAGTGAAGGACGCTTCATAATTGGGTTATAAAATGGGGTGGCTATGAAGCCGGCACTGGTTGTAAGGAGGATTTCCTACATTCCAGAAGAATGTCATGTGGGGTCCGACGTGGAATTCCAGCCAGATGGAAACTTAAGAGATGGTGGAGGTAACGCACCCTGTTTGGTTCCTAGTGATGGCTGACCATACAGGAAAGATAGAAATGTGAAATGGGGGTTTCCTGTTCCCTGATTTATTTTAGGTATGGAATGGGGCGAGTGTTGAGAGGGGGAGAACGTGGAAAAATGCCTCCTTAGTAGATATTTTGAGAGAATAGAAGGGAAGGTGTGTTAGATAGTGGAGGCGCCGAGAGTAAGAAGACTCCCTGAACGGGGGTTGCAGTAGCGTCGGAAGTGATGTCATGTCGGTGGAGACTTTTTCTATCTCCTTTGTTCCTGACTCACGAACAGAGCAGAGGTGCAGAAGCGTCGGTCCGCTCACTGCCAGTAGGCGGGGGAGGCCTGCGCAGTGGCCCAAAATGGCCTGACAACATCTTTCTTTAGTCTTTCTCTCTCTCTCTCTCTCTCTCTCTCTCTCTCTTTCTCTCTCTCTCTCTCTCTCTCTCTCGTGCAAGACAACCACACAATTTGTGTGTCGTCTGTTCATGTTGCATACACTTCTAAAACTAGACCAGCGCTCTCGTTATTGTTCAGAAGACAATATACACCAGCCGGCAGAGATGAAACCCGGGTACCCACGAGAAGGTAAGCAAGAATGCAACACTATTATAATATACAAGTACTTTTAAGAATAAATAGTGATGTAGTTCTGCTGTGCTTAAAATAATGACGACAAACACTGATGTATTAAAAAATATATAATGATATATCTTTATTGTCTGTGGCGGTGAATCAATGGGGGTGATTGAGGAACGGCAGCACACAGAAATTAACGGAGTGGTTTTCTCGGACCCGCTCGCGAGTCAACTATCGATCTCAATTTTGGGTTAGTTAATATATTAATTTGTGACGCCCACGCATTCACTTGTAAACGCCCATTCTGGGAGTTTGCCTTCGCTGTCAATGTAGCCACCCCTCTAGAGCGTTTATTTAGTGATGAGGTATTTTAATCTGCAGCTAACCTTTGCAGGTGGTTTTGAATCAATCAACAATTATTTTATTTCCTACGATCAACCGTGTTTTGTTTCTTTCGTGTCAGATGTGTGTCTGTGTCAAGTATGTTTTATTCCTGCTATGTGATAGTTCCGGTACACCCGGACCAGATATTTAACAATAGTTTAATATTCATCTTAAACATATATAATTATTTATCTGATAGATTAAATAGATAAAGCAGTGTCAAAAAAGTTTTTTTTTATTAATGTGTTAAGCTGACGCTGCTGTTTATGTCAGTAATGAAAATGTCTCCATGTTAACAATCTTCCTAGTCTGAATAAGTATTTTTTAAGAAACTGAAGCGAAATACGTTTTTTATTGTAAAGAACATGGTGAAATAAAAAATAAAAATGTTCTAGTCAGAATCAAATATCGAGTTGTCACATGCAATGCTACGAATAACAAATATGGAGAAATAGGCCAGCTTTAATTTATTATATAGATTGTAACTATGTCTGCGACTTCAGCTTTAAACAATGCTCCCTTTTACAATGCCCAGTGTCATTGCTAGTTATATATATTTAACTGTTTCATGAGGTATTGGAATCAAGTAATCGATCTATTGTTTGTGGTGAGAAACAAGGTTCATTGAATCAGGATATTGATCGGATTAATGATTTCACCTCGAGCTTGTCTGTAGGTTTCGCTCAATTAGATATTGAATCTGCTGTCATATCCATTTCATCAGCAGATAATTCTATATCTATGGTGCCGGTCTTTAATATAAAGAGTATCAAAGCTAGACAAAATACGCTCCAGCTTTGCTTGAACAAGCTGTAAGTAATGTAAATTAAACTAGCAAGATGATATATATATATATATATATATATATATATATATATATATATATATATATATATATATATATATATAATATATATAATTATATATATATATATATATAATCCATGTAAGGTTTGTATCCACAGGGTAAAAATCTGGAGAATCTTTACTGTGTTTATATAATAGTGCTCAATAATAAATAGAGCTATTTACTTATCGTAAAAAGTGTTATTTATACAAACATAGCTTGGCTACACATTTCGGGACATGCTTGCGTTGTAGCTATAATTAGCTCGACTCCCTCAGACCAAAAAAGGATCCGTTCTTTATGCCTTCATATTGTAGAGTGAAACGAAATTTCAATCCGTAAGGGTCACGTGACTAGATTCAAAACATTTTTTAACATACCGTTTGACGTTCATGTATTTTGGATTTCTAACGTCGTTGAATCGAGGTTAAAATAGGTTTCTACTGCTTGGGATATCAAATTTAAGTGGGTCAGATATTACGCTATTGGCATTATGACTTGGTGTGTGTGTGGGGGGGGGGGGTAATAAATTATCTCAACGCTCCATATTTTATTGGAGTATTTTTGTTATTTTGTACTAATGTGTCGATGATGAAGGTTAATGAGATGGATGGATTGTCAGTTGAAACGAAAAAGAATATTATGAGAGGACCGAAAACGATGAAAAGAATGAACAAAATATTATTATTTATGAGGACGGTTTATGTAAAGTATTTGTTGATATTGAATTTGAAGACGACCATGTTGTAGTGCATAGGGAAGCAGTCCCGTGGTAATGTGTTCCAGTGTTCTATTGGAAATAAACTCTGTTCATGGAAATTATGTAAGAACTTTTAATAAAAAGGAAAAAGATAAAAGTTTAATTTTATTTTCGAAAAAAGATGAAGAAAAATAAGAAAGTTGTATAATCAGCGTAGCAATCTTACGAGTAAATATTATTTCTTGGGCCTAGCTTTATGTAATGTAATATCAATTTATTTTGTTTGAAAGAGAAATTGTTTTTATTGTTATAAAATATTGTTACTGGTTTTATGCGTTTTATAGGAAGGAAGTACAAGTAGACTTACCGTGAAAAGAATCTACTAATCATCCATGAAAAATCGAAGAGTCTCAACAAAGGCCACTTGTGGCATTCCATGAAGACAACATACTAAATAGTTTTCGCAAACAAATGATTTACCTCGTGTTTTGATATGTAAGTGATTTTAAGAAATAAATATGTTAATATCTATTTTTAAATATTTGTTTATTTGAAGTCAGACACAGGTAGCGAAATGTGTAAATGTCGTTTTATCAATTTCGTAAGCGACTGGTGATTGCTAGGTCATAAACGGAAAATGCCTACACTTTAACAAACTTCTTAGGCGGAATATGTATTTCCACAAAGAAACTAAGCGAATTATTATTTTAGTGTAAAAACATGCTGCAAGGATAAAAAGAAAAAATCACTAGTCAGAATCAAATACCGATTTTTCAGATGCTGTGCTATTTAGGTCTAACTTAAAAAATCCGACTGACTTAATTTTATATGTTAGATAAGACAAATATTATATAAAGGGGATTTTGTTTTCTATAAAGGTATATTTAGTAATAAAAAATGAGATGTTATATGAACCTGGCTTTAATAGTATTATATTTGTGACACGATGAGTGTTAGCCGGCATTATTTTGGAATACCTCGAAGGGTCAAAGATTGCAACTGCAGTCAGCAGAATCCCGATTCTGACAGTTTTCATTTTTGCTATGAAGGCTTTCAAAGGTTAAACAAGCTTGCTCGTTTTCATGTGCAAGTTGCGAGTTGGTGAAACTCATTTAAGTAGGTTAAAAACAAACAGAAATATTTTCGTTAGATTGGTGGCCTTGTGGATAAAGCGTTGGCCTTCAGTTCCAATATTTTATGCCATCGTGAGTTCGAATCTCACACTAGACAATTGTTTTTAGTTTTCTTTTTGTATAGCGTTCCAGTTGTTTCCTAACCGATAGAAAAAATAGAATGATAAAGAAGTAATGGACGAAAGACTTTTGGAATTTAAATTTGATTAAAAGTTTAACAAGTAAAAGGAGAATGAGCATTTTTTGTAACTGTTAAAAGTAGAAGTATCGATTGTTGAATTTATTTAGAAAAAAACGCAAGAGAAAAGGAAAAGGACGAAAAGAAAAAAAGAGACAGCTTAAGTAACGAAAAAAAATTTTTAATTGCTTTAGATACGGACTTAAAAGGGAAGAGAAAAAAGAAAAACAAAAGAACAGTATATGACTATAATCCGAACACGGTTGCTTGGACACACACATATGTACACACACGTGCTCGCAAGTGAAAACCATTGTTCATAACGGGATGATGTGCCGTTGAGCTGGCGACTTCTTGTAATATTGTTATGTAGCTTAGTCTGGGAGATGTGATAGTGTGTGAGTGTGTGACGGAAAAGATAGAGACAAGGAGATGACAGAGAGAGCGAGTGGGTAACTGGCATGTTTTATTTTATTTTCAGGACAAAACTGCTGTAACAAAATAAAATATAAATTTAAAAAATAAGAAGAAATAAAAAATACTGAATGAAGGAAATTAAAAGAAAACATTTACATATTATGATCTGTTTTAATTGTGATTTCCTTTGTATTAAGAATGATAGAAAGAAAAGGGTGTGAACGAGTTTTTTAAAAGTGACAGAAAAGAGAGAAGTTTTTTTGTTTTGCACGAGGTTGCTTAAAAGTAAATGTAATTTTTTGTATTAAAAAAGGCGTTTTGGATGTACGATTTATATGTGCTGTTTTAATCGTGAAACTTTTTTGTGTGTAAAAAAAAGAAAGAGGAAAAAAGAAATGTGTAATCCTAATTTTTGTCCATGTTTAAAAGAAAAAAGAACTGTATACTTGTTAAACTTTCATCAACTTTCATTCTGTTGAATTTTTTTTTTTTTGTAGTTTTTTGTCAGCTTTGTTGAAAAAAATGTTTTTCAATTTTGTTTTTGTGAATCCAGAGATTTTTTTGTATATTTGTTAACCGATGTCAAATATGGTATTTTGTTGTCGTTTTTTATTTAAACAATTTTTTAATAATTATTTTTAAAAAAAACAACTTAAGTAAGATTCATTGCGTGTTTAAAATCGTGGTCAACCAAATAATTAATTACGGTTACGATGTGGCAAGTGAGGGATATTTTGTTTTTTGGCGGTAATTTATTTTTTCGAGGAACTGTATGTTGTGGTTAATCGGGATTTACGGAAACCCGTCCAATGGGTTTTATGCGAGGGAGGTTGTTTGAAGAAATAGGGCGGAGCGGATATGGGGGAAATGTGAGTTAGCCCATGGGTACTATCTATTATTGGGGGTGCTTGGTTAGAGGTATGGCTGCATAACCAAGCACCCCCAATAATAGATAGTACCCATGGGCTAACTCACATTTCCCCCATATCCGCTCCGCCCTATTTCTTCAAACAACCTCCCTCGCATAACTCGAATCTCCAAACCCAAATCTCATCTAATACCACTAGCAATCTCAATGCAACTATAGCACCACCCTTCAAGATACACACATATATTGGGGCGTCCTCTTTCCCCATTAAGACCCGGATCTCTAACCATATCTATTCCTTTAAAATAGCAACGATAATAGCACAGGCACCTCACTTTCCAATTTAATTAGAAACCTCAATCTTAAAAATACTCCCTATTCACTTCACTGGTCAATACTTAAAAAGTCCAAATCATATACCCCGGGAGCATCCCATTGCCAACTTTGTACTTTGGAAACCTTTATGATAGCTACTGCTAATAAATCTAAAAACATTATTAACTCTAAGAATGAACTTATCTCCAGTTGCAGGCATAAACGTAAATTCAAGTATAGCAACCATAGTAATCCCCCAGACACCCCTCCCCCATTTGATTAAATACCCTCCCATCATCTCGTTTCTTCCCTCACTACATCTCGAATCTCCTTTCAGATAGTTCTAATTCCTGTTGTTCTATAATCTCTGCATATATCCCCCTCATCCCTTTAGCCTCCTCTTAGCTTAAAAAATTACCCATAAACTCCGTTAGCTTCACAATTCCCTCAACTTTAATACCTTTCTCCCACTAACCCCTAAATCATTCTACTTAACCTCCTTAACCGTATAATTTTTATATGACTTCCATTTCTTTCCCCTTTAACTTCTTTTAATACATTCTTCCGCTTCCCATCAACACATCCAAACTTCTATCCTTCCCTCTCAACCTGATAACTAACCCACCATTTTCTTATTATACCCTAGCCCTTTTTTCACTCGTTGATTCGCCTTATCTACTCTTAATCCCCTTTGCACACTCCGATAGCGAACTCCTTACTGTTCTCTCTGTGCACTCTAATTTTTTCCCCTCCTGTTTTTACTTTTAAATAATTCTTCTCACTCTTTTAATAGCCTCGATTATTCCCCCCTAGTTTACCTCGCCCTTCGCTCACTTCTCTCAGACCATGTTCAACCCCTAACCCGCCCTCACTCTACATCTTTTAACCCCCATAATATTTACTTTTAACTGCGATCTCCATTCTCACTCTGGTTTAATCTATTGTCACTACTTTAACCTCGTATGTCTCTTGCTTCTCTCTGCCATCATTAACCTAATTAATAATTTTCTTAATCAACCTCCATATACCTTTTTTTGAATATTTTTTGTTTCAAAGTTTAATTCCCCCTCTTCCATAAAGCACTAGCGTCTCGTAACTGCTTATTTTATTTCAACCCATACCTTTAACCACCTTAGGGATTCCCATTCCGGATATCCTTTCGAGGTCTAATTTACTCTTTCCTTTCTAATACTCATTTTCGAGTTCCAATTTTATCTAATTTATTCCCTCATTCTATTATTATTTTCTTATCGGGCAACCCATAATTTTCCTTGCGAGCTTAAAACTAATACTAATTTTATTATCTCTTTTTCATTTTTCATTTTTTTTTATTTTCTTATTTATCTTTAATTTTAATTCTATTCTTATTTTACTTTTTTACTTTTTTAATCTTTCAATTTTTAATTTTTATTCTTACTATTTCTCTAATTCTACCCTTCAATATATTTTGCCTCATTGTTTATAGTAAGGTCTCCTGATAAAACAACTAAACCCCGAACTCTATTCATAGACGCATTCTGGTATTTGAACTCTCCCTCCCAACACTCGTTGACTTACTCCTACTCCACCCTTCCCCTTTTCTAGTTGAACCCTAATTCGCGCTAACATCCAATTTCTACTTTCATGCGACTCACCCCCCACAATTACACTCTTAGTTTTAACCGCATTCACTCTCCGCACCCCTTCTCCTTCTTCGCACCCGTTCCTCTCTCCCCCTCCACACCCCTTACTCATTCCCTCCCTGCCTACTGGTCGCACAAGAGTTTCTGCCTTTCTTCATTTTCAAGCCGGCTTTCTCTTCGTGCTAACTTTAAAATATTTTCGCTGCATTTTTTCCCATTTTAAAGCATTTTCTTTGACATATTTGCCCAGGAAGTATTGTTAATGGCGAATATTTTCCACCTCACTCTCTTCTGAGCCTGCCTGCATCCACGAGCGTACCTCTTATTGGACATTTTACCCTTTGGATTTTCTATTTTCGCCGCACCTGAAGTTGTGGCTTCTTGGAATTTAACTTTGAATCCCCTCTCACAACCTTTCGGGCCTTTTAACGACCTACCTATCTACATCTCATTCTCTCCGCTGGACTTTTCGACACCGGACTTTTTAGCAATCGGACATTTGCTTGCATTCGGGCTGAATTTTGCCCTGTGTTTCTTCCCCTACAACTTTTATTTTATTTTTTCAAATTTTAAATCTTGGCCTTTGCCAACTAATCTATCCCAGCGACTTCCTCTGATGATAAGATTTTGATCTTTGAAAAGCCTGGCTTAAGGAAAATTTAACTTGAATAAATTGTTTTTTTTTGCGGAATATACCTTGCTCTGAGCAATTGAATTGAATTATGATTTGGCTTTTGCTTCTCTAATTCCTTTCCATTCTTCTTCATTCTACCTGCTCTATCCTGGATATTCAGCTGTATACTCTTCACATTAGGTTTTACTTTTCCTAAAAGTTCGCTTTTAGTACACCACTTTATATATATATATATATATATATATATATATATATATATATATATATATAGTATCTATTTACATTATATTATGTCCTACCTGCATCAGCATGGCCTGATGGAAGCTCCATACAGTATGATATTTCGAGAATACTTCCCCTCGTCAGATGTATGTTCAACTATAATTCAAATGCACATATGAAGGCCGTTGTCAACGGGCTATAACGCAACAAAATGAAATGAATTTGAAATCTAATTAAAATCAAAAACAAAAAGAATTTTTCTTTTAATTTCTCTTCTAAAATCCTTTTAAATTTATGTGTCAGCGTCAATATTATTAATATTTAAAAAATTTATTTAATTTTAAAAAATTTGATTTAAAAAAACAAGAAATATTTTAGTAAATGATAAATATAGCCATCCTATTAAAGGATAATAATATAATAGATTACATCAGTTTTTTTAACTCATTTAAAAATGCCTAGCCATGAAAACATTATTTTAATATCGCTCCTTAGTCTTTTGGCTGAGATCAAAGTGTAGTATCTGTTCTTAGCATCGCAACAACATCAGACGTCAATTTAAAAAAAAAAACAATTAAAAAAATGATAATACGGCGTCGTTAACCGGAGAGATGAATAGGAAGAGGGAGAGAGAGGAAGGGGAAAACACATTAACCAGCCAGAGAGAAATAATGACAACTAGTCAGTAGCAAACTATCCACACTCTTCCTCCTTTTTTCTTTCTCGCACTGCTGAATCGGTAAGAATTCCCGCGAGCGATATTAAGAATAGTTTTTCTTAAGTTATCAATTTTTTTTATTAAATCATTTTAATTAATTACTATTAATATTGACGAAATTATTGCACATATGTAGATAAGATAGTACAATAGAATTAGAAATAAATAACATCAAATATTAATTAATTATGGAGTGCTTAAAATAGATATGAAAATTAGAATATCTAATAACTGTCCTTCGATGGGTCGTCTCTAATATATATATATATATATATATATATATATATATATAGAGAGAGAGAGAGAGAGAGAGAGAGAGACAGACAGACAGACAGACAGAGAGAGAGTAGTTCAAATTTCTATGTTGTATTACTGATTTAAATAACAGTAACCCGTTTTGATTATTAGATAGGAGTGATAAATGAAAAGACTTTCGTGTTTATTCATTTAGATTATTTCATATTCAGCTAAGATGAATTTCCTCTATGAGGACAGTATCTCTCCTGAAATTTAAGTAAAAATATATCGAAAAATCAGGCGGCATTTTCTGTATTTTTCATTTTTTTTGTTTAAATTTCTTAGTGAACTACCTGTAGAAGCTTATGTTAGGTTGTCCAGAAAGTTCGTGCCGATTTTCAGTAGTCCATGTTTCGACACGTTAGAACATGTCAAATTATTGACAGATATAGTATACTTACATTTCCGGTTAGAGCATAGTTCAGAATATCTCTTGAGAAAGAAAGTTTAAAATTATTTAATTTTTGTTAATTTTGTGGCCCTTTGAAAATGGAAGATGGAAGATTGTAAGCGCCATTTTAGGCACTTGATGCTTTTCTATTTCCATAAAAGCAACAATGCCTCATACAGTGTACGGTGAAGATGTTTTAGCTAACAGAACTGTATGGAAGTGGTTCGCTGGAGCTTTTAGTCTTAATGATGAAGAATGCTCAGGCAGGCCACCATCTACAGATGACGACCAAATCAAGACATTAACTGAGAATAACCCATAATGTCAGAAACATCGCTCATGAAATGTGAGGACTAAAGGACAAAATAAGGGAATCGAGAGTTACGAGGCTGCCGAAAGTAAACCTAAAATCCACTTTCTACTCTCCTGATTTCACTAGACCAATATGCAGATAAGTACACTATATACAATCTCAGACTTTAATAAATATTTGTCTTTTTCAATCATCTTGACACCAACCACTGAACCCAATTTCTTTAACAACTCTGTTCCTATTTTTTTGTTTCTACTAACTAGTTAATGTGTGGAAACCTTTTCATTGAAATAACAAAACACTCTGCCATTGAAGGTACTGTCTGCTTCTCTCAGTGTCTAAAGTGGTTCTGCCCCTGGCACTTCTTTGATAGTTTGCACCTTAACCATGTCCCTGTGTCCCCCTCTTCCGGTTGACTTCTTAACCAAGGGGAGATAACCTATATATTTTCTATAGCTACTTTATCACAAATGGTTACATATTTTTGAACCACCCTATATATCACTACTAGTTATAATGGCCGTTTTGTCCTTCTTCTCTTCCCTTCTAAATTGATATTTTTATCAACGTCTTGCTTGTATGCATCCACAGTTTCAGGTGGTTGCTGTTCATCATTATTTCACATTCCCTTGACATAAGCAAGTCAAAAAATGTGTTCAATAAAATCGACCATTCAAAATAAATCAATGTCTCTTCTGAACAAGACTTATTTCTTTATTTTTTTACACATACAGAGTTGCTTCCCTTTATCAGCAAAATTATTCTTTACCTTCGGGAACAATGAAAATGGGAAAATAGGTGAATAATGGCACAACTTATATAAACTGTTTCCTCATCATATTTTATCAATTTTATCAGCATATTCAGTTGAACGTCCGTTTTACATGCTGGCATGTGTTGGATGACTTTTAGCAATTGACTTCCAAACTAACCTATCTTTGGGCAGGTCTTTATGTATCCCACTTTCTCTCCAGTTCTTTTTTATCACGTCCTCCCATGTTTTCCTTGGATGACCCCTGCCGACTGACCCTGCTACCTCAACTGTTCTACATCTACTAATCCAAGAACTCTCATTCATTCTTTCAATGCGGCTATACCATTGAAGTCTCTTGTTCTGCACACATTCTCTATACTCTCCAGATGTAATCTTCCTCTGAGGTCATCAGATCTAAGCTTGTCTTTAAGACTCACATTACACATCCATTGTATCATTCTCGTATCATTTCTCTCCACGCAATACATGTCTTCAACCCTCACTTGTCCAGTTTCACTTCCATACATCATCACACTGTGTACACATACTTGATAGACTCTTCTCTTGGTAGACAGTAATAACGCTTTGTTGGTTAGTAATGTTTATTAAAAATAAATATAAAATGAACATCTTGTTAAATTGTAAGCAAAATAGTTACAAACATTTCGAAAAATGTCAAATGCATATAAGAATTTTCGTTTCTTAAGTGTTCTTATACATAAACAAAAGAGATAAGACATAAAATAACTTAAAACTTCTAAAAAATATAACAGGATTTATTTGCGCTTAGAAGTAATACACTGTAGCAGTTACATGACGAAGATCTATTTATTTTTTACGTACAGGCAATCTCTTGCGTAATATTTAGTTGTAGTTCGGTTGGCAAAAACAGACATATTTAGACTCATGTATAAATACACTGGGATATTTTGAACACTGCGCATATGTGACACTTTCAGAAAACATCTTTTTCTGCCCACCTCGTTGGTGGGGAAAGAAAAACCAGTTCTTGAGTGAGACACTGTGGATATAGGATCCTTAGAACATGTTCTCGTTCTTTGCCAGAAAACGGTAAGACAAAATGGAACTGCAGAACTCAATATTCTGTCTTTAGCCTAAGAGAACTTGACTGTCGAGAGAACTTGACTGTCGAGCGAACTTGACTTATATTTCACTGTTCCTGTTAAATAAAGTTTATTTTATTATAGTGGAGATGTTGGTATATTTCTTATGAAAGTCACAACTCAGTCCTCATTACAAAAATTCCAGAGACGACTCCTTGCTATTAAATGATGACCACAACGTAATCTAAACACGCAAAACTTATGATATTAACATTTTGGAAACTCGGACATATATTTTTTTTTTTAAATGCAGGCAATCCAATTTTCAACAAATGGTTCCATTTTTCTATCTTTCTTTATCAACAGCAAGTATTTTTTTCGGCAGTTTAAAGACAACAAAAAAGCTTTTAAAAAAATTTTAAAAAACGTTACGGCAAAACTAAATATTTTTGCTTCAAAACATTATCATGGATTTACTAAGAAAAAATAAAAGAACATGGACGGCGGCACCGGGGGGGGGGGGCCTCACTTTTTGACTTAGGCCCCCCCCCCCCACTTTACGGTCATCAATAATTAAGTTGATATGCATGTGTTTAACCGGGCCCCCCCCCCACTTTTTAGGAGAAGCCCCCCACTGTCATAACTGTCCCGCCGGCCCTGAAGAATACCGGCTAGCAGCAATATATATGTGAGTAGATGCATTTTTCTTTGGGTTTTATTTTTCCTGACGTGATATTCGTTTTCTTTTCATCAGAAATTCTTATGCTTTTACATCTACTCTAAAAAGAAATGTGACTGGTGATTAACAGAATACAAGCTACAATGCTCCACGCTCACGGTTAAATTAAAAATTACTTTCAAATAAGAAAAAAAAGGAAGTAGATGCCCGCCAATTTTAGTATGTTCGATACGTAGTGTACCAATTCCCGCATGGCAGCGATGCAAATATGGCTGCTTTGAGAGCTGCTGGCATCCAAATGTGGCGATGCCAGAAAAATATTTTTCTGCCTCTCAGTGAATCATTTGTTTTTTTCTCTTTCGAAAAACAAACAAAAAATGCAAATTTTGTTTTTACTTTGCCGTAAGTAACATGTTAGGTTGAATATTTCATGACGCGGTTTTCGCCATTGGTCTTATAAGTAGTTATTCTTAAATTGCTTGTTTTGCCAACTGATGATTTGAATTTTTCTTGGGTGTGTTTCCTAAAGGAAGTGAAAACACAATATTTTACAAATATTTCCCAGATGTGTTCCTTATCTCTCCCCCACCCCCCAAGGAGAATCGGTCTTTTTTTATATTCATGTCTTTCGTTTACACTTCCAATTTATTCATTTAACAAATTCTTCACATTGTTCAGGCGTTCCCTATTTTTTTGTCGATTGTTTATTTGGAATCATATGACAAAAGAACAGTAGTTCTCTTCCAGCTTTCACCGGTGACGTCCGTGTGTAGTTTGCGCAAAATAAGGCACACTTTGCCGCCCGCAGTATTACTTCAGAGTCAAAGCAACTAAAACTATTACTAAGCCTAACGTTCCCGGCCTCTTTAAGAGCTACCGTGAAAGATCTTATCACAGATCCACAGCTAGGATCCTCTTACGAAAGCATGAAGAGTGAAGTGCTTCATTGCACATCTCTGTCAGCACTGTGCCGCTTTCAAAACCTCATAAACAATGAGATACTCGCCCGTATGATGGAGACAGGTACCGTCGAACAGTTTGCGTCCTTGACGGACAAAGTTATTAGATGTACAGGGAGGACTCCCTCCAGTGGAAAACTCCAGCGCGATGGTCTAAATTTCATCCATGGCTATTAAATCAGCCTTTGACCCCACATGTACAGCCATGCAAAAGGCTATCAAGCAACTGACCAGGGAGATAGAAGCATTGAGGTTATCTAGAGCTATGGCACTATTTATAATACTGATTCCCTCAAATTTTGAATGTACCCCATGCGCTTTGGCGATTTGGCCCACTGGTGCAGCAAACCATGTCCGTTCGTCCCAAAGAATCAGGAAAACGGGAGTCGGGAGAAGTGAGAACGGAACTTCCTTCCCATAACCTACCCATCAGTCGTGCGTTCTATGTAAAGGATTTCTCAGTATCACTTGCTCTTCGACGCAGGCACTGCATGTAGCATTTGGCCCATAAATATTTTCAAAAAGAAACCTCCTACCTCAACGGTTGTACTCCAGACTGTAAATCATTCTCCTATATCCACGTGTGGTCAAGTTACATGATCTTTAGCAACTACACAGAGATTTCATGTGGATCTTTATGGTCACAGATGTCCCCAACCCTATCGTAGGTTCTGATTTCCTACACCATTTTAGCTTGCGAGTGGACATGAATAGACGCAATTGATAGATTCTAGTACTAAGCTATCATTATCTGGTAGGAAAACTTCTAATCCACTTCCTAGTCTAGTATTCTTTATAGCTTCTGCTGAAAATCCTTATCATTCATTATTATGGGAGGTGACGATGGCTAAGTGGTTAATGACATGGACTGACAACCTGGTTGTGCCAAGCTCGAATCCAGTTCGTTCCACAGAAACACTTTAAATTAGGATGTTGGCAACCTCTACACATTCTCCCTCCTGTAAGTACCAGATGTCTTCCTAGAAAGAATTTTAACTAGAAAGGTATCGGGGAAACCAATGCCAACAATAGAATTCCCTGATTCATACGAAATGAATGAATTCATTATTATATTCTATTCCGGATCTAACAAATTTGAATTTTGAAATTAAAAAAAAACTTGCTCATTCTACTGTGCATTTCACTGAAACTACTGCGGCTCCTGTTTTTTCACACCCTCGTCGCCTCTTCCTGGAGAAGTTAATGGAGACCAACTTGGATTTAATCACATGCTCAAGCTAGATATTATTTCTCCCTCATCGGGCATCGCTTTTGCATTTATTCTGAAGCATTCTGGGGATTGGCATCCTACCGGAGATTTCTGTCAGATAAACTCAACTACTGTTCCTGATAGCTACCCTATCCCTCATATTTAAGATTTCGCTTCATCTTTGCACGTTTGTAAAATATTTCAAAGTTAGATCTTGTGAACACTTACAACCAAATTCTGGTTAATCCTGAAGATATTACTAAGACTGTTGCGACTTCTTTACTTCTAAAAATATAACAGGATTTATTTGTGCTTACAAGTAATACACTAAAATATACACACATGTAAATTTATTTAATACATGGATATTGGAAGACGGACTTACCAAGATGTTTAAGAGCACGTTGACAAAACTGGTCTGCTTTGGTGAGACGACCAACCAGGTGTCAAAGAATTGACCTGCAGATATTACTAAGACTGCTGCGACTAGTCTTTTTGGAGCGTTTGAATTTTTAACAATGTCATTCGGCTTGTGTAATGCAGCTAGCACTTTTCAGCATTTTATGGACGAAGTAGTTTGTGAGTTGGACCTCATATACAACTACATACACGATATCTTGATAGCTAGCTCCTCAGTAAATAAACATTTAATTCATCTCCATATTCTTTTTGAACGTTTGCAGTGTTACCATGTCAAGATAAACCCTGTTAAATGTATCTTTGGTGCCACAAGTCTTGTATTTTGGGGTCTTATCATAAGGTCGGAAGGTATTTCATCACTTCCTGAAAAAGTTAAAGCTCTTCTTGATTTATGTCCACCAACTTCTCTTCGTCAGCTACAACATTTTCTCGGAGTATTAAACTACTACAGACAGTTCATCCCGCACTGTGCAAATATACTTGCACCTTTAACCGACCTATTTGAGAATAGAAAGAAAAAAGATGAACCTATTTCACTTAATAGCTACCAGTTAAAAGCCTTTTATGGGGCAAAAAAGAAGCTTGTCACATCCCATACCTGATGAATTTTCTATTGTCGTAGTCGGCGCAGTTTTACACCAACATCATCAGCAACAAATTCAACGTTTGTCCTACTTTTCTCATTGATTGACACCTACAGAAAGTCGTTAGGGTACATTTGGACGTGAACTCTTGGCTATTTACTTAGCTATTAAACATTTTCACCATGTATTGGAAGGTGGGGGATTTGCCATTTACACAAATCATCGTTCACTTGTGTTCGCACTATGTGCCAAGCTGGACACATATGCCAGGAAACTAGGCATTTGGACTTCATTTCTCAGTTCTCCAGCAGCATATGGCATATATTCGTTTCACAAAACACTGCTGCAGGCACACTGTCCCGTCTTCCCATCAGTGCACACCTTTGTCAAATGGCTTCGGACCAGCCATCTTTGGATGATTTGAATCTGTCAGCTCCAGAATTTGCTACTTGCAAATTCCAGTGCATCCCCATCCCTACAGCGGATGAATAAATCTTATGCAAGACCTCTCTGAATTCACCTCGTCCCTTAGTTTCTGAAGCTCATCGTCACGTGATCTGGAACTCTACACATTAGGAAAAAGAGCAACCCCAATAAGTATTTTATAAAAATATTTGAATACTTTCTAACGGTTTTCTCTTCATATATTTTTTTGAATTATTATAACTATAGAAAGCCTTCAGAGCACTGCTGAAAACATCCCTTCCAGGAGGCAGCAGGGCATGGGCCTCCTCGTTATTAGAAATTATATTACAGTTTACAGAAGAATGAACAATATCAACCAGAAGAGAAGGGAGTGGCATGCAACAGGAGGGGGCGATGGGCACTGGCCACGGGCATCCAAATTAAGAAGGGACATTCAATCATATTCAAACTATCTCTCTTTCTCATAATATCTCAGTACTAGGACTTATATTTGAGCCTTTGGAACTACAATCAAGGTGTTGGCCCCGGGAATCACGAGGTTATCACCAGATCTCTACACGCCACTGAGAGGTCACGTATGACTTAATTAATTCTTTGTTTCCTGAAACTGATTAGTGCTTAGTCGATAAAAAAAGACCTATATCTATTCTGTTGCTAAAATTGCTGAAAAAATGGTTGGATCATTCCACTGCTCCAGAAAGTACCTGACTCCTGATGCGATCCTATACCTATATAGGAGTCAGATACCTCCTAAGATGGAGTACTGCTACCACATCTAGGAAGGTGCCGCTTAGACCACTAGTTCTTGCCTTGATAGAGTACAAAATTGAATTCACAATCTAGTGGGGGATGATCTCTTCTGTTCTGTACAACCCCTTTCTTCACAGAAAAGGCGTTGCTAGTCTTGCTCTACTCTATCATTATCTCCATAGAAAGTACTCAACTGAGCTCCAATCTCTGGTTCCTCCTTGTAAAACTTTCACAGCAAGAACTCGTCTTCTTACCACAACTGCAAAGAACTTTCCTTTTTTCCTCTGTCTGCCAGAAAGAACCCTGAACTGAAGACGAACAAACGAACGAAATTATTTTGTCTTTTTAACCTACTGATAGTGATTATGAGTTCGACCTGGGATCTCTCCACATAGATCTAAAATAGTTTGATTGTTTAAAATGAATAAAGAAACATAAAAGTTCTAATAATTAAAAAATTTAAAAAATGATGACAAATGCATACAATGATTGAACTAAAAAAAAAAAACAATCTTGACTTGTTTTTATATGTTTATTTTTTATTGACCTGAGATGACCTTATAAGGATTGAAAGGTCGTTAAAACCCAACAAACAATACTGGTAGTTAAAAGGTTCAGATTATTATAAGTAAGTTGTTCAATCGTCTGGAAAGGGAACGCTAACAATGGCTAAACATTTATTTCTAATGTCATTTTTACGTAATTTTAATTTTCAATAATGAGTTTTAAGAAAGGTTCAAGAACTTATTACATCGATAAGAACATTGGTTAAAAGGTGCTGATTCCAAATCTGCGATTAGTTTGGCTCTTAGATCAACCATTTAACTGTGATGTCGCGATACACATACACACATACAGATAACTTGGTGCTTCTGTAGTTTCACAATGACATGTTAGGTCTCTCTTGAAAAAAAAAATAGCTAAAGAAATGAATAAACTTTCTTATGTACTTATGTGGTAGATGAAAAGAAAACTGTACACAAAAATTACGCAAATTCATCCAGTATTTATTAAATTAAAAATTTAAAAAAACATTTTATCGGTCGACCGCCATATTGTATCTATCAATCGCCAGATTTATCATGGGTCGCCAATGGAGAAGGGAGATAACTCATAATTTTGGGTTTTCATGGACAAACACTAGAAAATGAAAAAAAATGGCGTACGATAGATAAAATCGTTTTTAATCGTGTTTTTTGTTTTTTTTTTAATAAATACTCGATGAATTTGCGTAATTTTTTCCGTACAATCTTAATTTCAGCTAACATTTAAGTACATAACAAAGTTTATACATTTCTTTAAATATTTTAATGTCATTGTGAAACTACAGAAGCACCGATAACTTTGCTTTATATATATATATATATATATATATATATATATATATGTACATGTTCTTTTGATAGCTGAACATGAATAATTAACGCTGAACTGACATTTTCATATTGATGCGAGTGACTTTTGTCAGAAGGATATCTCTAATTGAACTGAACAGCCATTTTGTTTGCAATGGAAGACAAGCAAGATGAAAACTTTGCTCAGCCTTAGTGATAAGCATGTAAGATTGAATTGCAGTAATTATCTTCTTTGCAAATTAACACATTTATTTTATTTTACTTCTTTTTTTTTAATTTTGCAAACAATACAATTAAGGGAGTTAATAATTAAAAAGAAAAATGATAAGGAATTAATTTATAAACAACTGGCATGGTTACCCAGCGTTGCCCGGGGTCATGCACAACAAAACAGAAGAGTTAAAAAGTGTGTGTAACAGCTTTCTTTAAACACTCTCTCTCTCTCTCTCTCTCTCTCTATATATATATATATATATATATATATATATATATATGTGTGAATAAAAATGGGGATAAAATGATCCAACGTGATGGAAAATGAAAAAGGAAAGCCAAAAACTATATTATTAATGTATTCATCAACGTTTCGTCTTTATTGAAAGACTTCCTCAGGATGAAGAAACAATGTAGAAAAATCATTCAGATATTAATTTTGATTTGCCAGAAAATTGTCCAAATTTCAGCATTTTGGTTAATCTGTTATCATCGGCAGTCTGTATCTTTCAAGGGACGCGAGAAATGAATGGGATGACGGATTGACCTTATTAGCTTCCCATATCTATTTTTAGCTAGGGAGTTTTTCTAGGTTAAAATGTGACACAGTCGAGCTTGGCCGACAGTGGATGTGGGGCAGTTTCTAATTCAGAACATGACGGTAGATTCAGACCTCCGCAACCAGACTCTTCCAGAATACTGGCGTTGATTCGACGATCTTGCCAGTTAATTTTTAACATTTTTCGTAAAAGCTTTTGATGTAATTTTTCGAGTGCTATAAGATGTCGACGGTATATCGTCCAAGTCTCCGATGCATGCAAGAGTGTTGGAAGGACAATGGCTTGATACACTAAGATGTTGGTATCAAGCCTTAAATCTTTATCATCAAAGACTCTGGAACAAAATTTCCTGAAAGCAGCACTTGCGCACCTAATACAATATTGGATTTCGTCGTCAATGGTAGCATTGGTAGCGAGGTGCCTATGCAGGTACGCGAAGCGATCCACGTTTTCTAGCAATTCGCCGCCTAATTGGATATTAGGAGGGTTTCTGTTGTTATCTTGAGGTGAAGGCTGGAATAACATTTCAGTTTTTTTAATATTAATTTTTAGTCCTAGTTGGAAGTATGCATTCACAAAGGTATTAATTGAGGCTTGTAAGTCCTCTTCAGTCAGAGCACAAACCGCATTATCATCTGCATATTGAAATTCAATAAGAGAATCAACATTTGTTTTAGTTCTGGCCTTCAGACGTCTCACGTTGTAAACTCCACCATCCATTCTGTAGTTTATGGATATACCAGGTGGAAGTTGACCATCCATTAGGTGCAGTACAGCCGCAATAAAGATTGAAAACAAGGTCGGTGCTGTGAATAATTATTATGGATATAAAGCCAATTTTACACGAATATCAGACGTACCTTTTGTTCTCAGCAATATTCTGATATTCTTGATAGCAGGACGAATTCCAGTTAATAAGACAAACACATTTTTGTAAGCTTCCACGTGAGACGTGCGTTTATTTTTTACTACTAGATAACAAGAATAACAAAGAAAATAAAAAGGGCAAACAACTCTGATTCATAATTTACTTACAGTAAATTCAAATGTGTTAATAACAATTTCAACAGGTGCAGCTATACTTCCCTGTTTGACCTCAGATTTTACTTTATAGATTTCGGCTGGGATGTTGTCCATACCGGCAGTTTTATTATTTTCCAAAGCAAGGACGGCATTTGATGTATCACATTGAGGTCGACGGCTGGGTGTCGGTTTTACAGATCTTCAAAGTGTTCTTTCCACCGGGCTAAGATTTCTTCACTATTTTTGAGAATTCGAGAGCCGTCCTTACTTCACAAAGGAGCAAGGCCTTGTGTGCTGGGACCATGCAGAATTCTAGTTGCAATAAAGAAATTCTTCATGTCGTTTTTATCAACATAAAATTGTATTTCCTAGATTTGTTCGTCCACCAGTTGTTTTTAATGGCTCTTGTAGATGTTTGTACTTTGGCTTTTAATTCTCTGTTTCCTCTTTTTGGCTTCTGAGTTCGCGTCATTGAAATGTAATGCAATCACTTTTCTTGTTTGCTCGATTAGATCTTTTATTTCTTTGTCATTTTCGTCAAACCAGTCTTGATTCTTATATTTCTTCAAACCAATCGACTTCCCACATGCGTCCAAAATGGCAGACTTCAGCTTTTGTCAATGTCCTTCAGCACTGATGGGATGGTGGCCAGGTAGGTGTTGAAGAATATATTGTTGTAGCTGAAGCTGTTTAGTCAGATCCCACAGCAATTCGACGTTGAATTTGAGCCTCTTAGATATATTCAGGTTTTTCTTCATTTTTCGTTGGATTTTTCAAGAGGTGCAAAGATTTTTTTTTTTAAAACAAAAACAAAGAAAAAGAAAAAGAAAACGGGTTGATTAATCTTGGAACCGCGTCCCTCAACGGTGCACTACGAAAAGTAAATATTCAAAAGCAAATAATTTTTGTTGGATTTTTCGATGGTATGTGTGGTATGTAAAATACCCCAGGGAGCTGAACCGTGGTCGTCATAATAGTAAACCAAGGCCTATTCACTGGAAAATAACATTATGCTCTAAGGTAACAAACGAGATTTGTCGAACAGTCAGACTATGGGCATTTTGACCCCTCCCTTCACTTAAAAATTCACCAAAATTTAGGAAATCAACCCATTTTAATGAAATTTTCAGTATTTATTAATTAACGATCACGGAATATAACTAACCCATTATTTCATTAGAAATCTTAGTGCAAATGTATTATTTCGTGTAATTTGCGTAGGCTAGACAGCAAACATTAAATTAATATTTAATAATAAAATGGAGTTGTCATAAATTTTTAAATTTTTAAAACATGAACATTTTCCTTTGAAAAATAATTTTTCTGATTTAATATTCATTATTTAAATAAGTTCATTCTTTCCGGATTGTTTTTATGTTTGAGTTGATTATTGTGACAACCTGCTCTACATCGAATGAAAAGACTAGTATGGAAATATCTCACAAGAACAAGACAAATACCTTTTCTTAGGGGTTTTTATTCTTTATATGAACATTTCATTATAATTAGTGTTAGCTGAATAATTTGATAAGAGTTGCTCTCATTTCCCCCAAAAAATAAACGATGTTTCTTGATTTTTTTAACAATAAAACACCTTTACTAAAGTTATATCAAAGGGTACTAAAAAAAGCGCATGAATGTATTTTTTATGAAAATAAAGCATTGTAGATGTTAACAATAAAAAAAAATCTTTTAAAATATAGTTCTCATATATTACAAAAAAAAAGTCCCTGAATTCCGTATTAATAACGACCAATAGAGTAAAACATTTTAATAAATTTATTTATTCAATAAAATATAGTTTCTGAAAGAAAAACAATAACGTTTATTTTCAATAAAGTAACATTTTAGCCAAAACATTGTAAGGAAATATAGTTTCTGAAATTGACAGCGATTTTTTTATAATTTAAAATGTTATAAAACGAACATCATCATCATCATCATCATCATCATCATCATCATCATCATAATAATAATAATAATAATAATAATAATAATAATAATAATAATAATAATAATAATAATAATAAAACTATATTTTATTAAAATGTTATAATAAATTATGTTTTTTCTTATTTTTTAACTTAAAAATAAATCAAACATGGAAAGTAAATCAAACATGAAAGATTACGTAAAGTAACACAAAATTAATAATTCAAAATAATTAATAGAACATTTATTGAAACAAATTAAAATGTGTTTTTTTGTTTGTTTTTGCAAAACAAAGTTTTTCTACAATATAGTAAAAATTTGTAATGAATTAAAACAGTCATGTTTTTTTTTTGGGGGGGGGGGGGTGAAACATTAATTAGTCTAAAATTTTATTTTTTATCTCGAAATAAAATTCTAATTTTTTTTTTAACTTGAAATTCGAACTTTAATCACGGCCGTTGTAATATAATGCAATGTCTTAATTTTTGAACGCCATGATGGATTTAAAAAAATTGTCTTTCACTTAAAAAAGGAGATAAATTTCAAAAAAGGACTAAGTTAACAATGATTTCCAAGTGAATGAATAATTCTTAGGAGGGTAGCCGTGTTCTTGGTAGGAGAATAAAGACACAAAAGCAGGAACAAGTTAAATATGATTTCCAAGTGAATGAATAATCCCATGCAGTTGAGTATCTGAATCTAATTGAAGATGGACGCACGCATGCGCATTAAGTTATGGCTCACTTCCGGTGCTCATTGATAGTGGGTGTAAGAAGTAAACCGGGGCTGTCGTACAAACCACTGTCAATGACGTCATCAGGGGGTCGCGAGTTAGTTAACCGGCCTTGGTTTACTCTTACGACGGTCACGGCTGAACGCCCTGCCTTGTACAGTTCAAGGTCACCCTTGGGCAAAGTGGAGCACCTGTTACCCTCCCTCTGATATTCCAAAGCGACTAGTGAGGAAATGACCACCCTCTACCTATGCAGGTCAAAGCCTTCAGCAGCAGGTAGGCGGATATTTCTCAGGCAGATGAATTTAAACAAACCAATGGCTGAGAAATGAGCTGGCACGTGGATGACTTTAGAATAGCTGAGCCATACTGGGTGGCAGTGAACAGTTCAGTGAACGGACACTGAAAAATCCCTCAATAGCAAACCAGTCTGTATGTAAGGTTTTAAGACTTGAAAGAAGAACCGCTCTTCTCGCACATGAACTTCAGAGACTCGACATCGATATTGCAGCACTTTCAGAAACCCGCCTTTAAGGCGAACGACATCTGCATGAAGAAGGTGGTGGCTACAAGGAAGGTTGACAACCCGCGACTACATGAGGTCGGCTTCGCTATAAAGAACACATTGATGTTTAGACTCAGTGAATTACTAGTCAGCATAAACGAACGCCTTATGACTCTTATAGTTCAAACTGGGGAAAATTCTTGTGCCACAGTAATCAGCGTATATGCCCCCACACTCGATGCTAATAAAAAAAACCAAGGAAGTGTTCTACGATGATCTTGACATATTGCTTTCCGCCATTCTGATTGAAGATAAAATCATTCTTCTTAGTGATTTTAATGTGATGGTAGATAGGGATTCTCAAATTTGGGCAGGAACCATTGGCAAAGAGGGTGTGGGTAAAATGAACTCGAATGGAACACTTTTACTTTCAAAATGTGCCGAATACAATCTCATTGTCACTAACACGCTTTTTAGACAAAGAGACAAATGTAAGATCACTTGGCAACACCCGCGATCAAAGTGTTTACATCTTATAGTCTATATTATTGTTCGCGCACGTGATAGGAGAGATGTTCTTATTACAAAAGCTGCTCCACTCACCGAGGACTTTTGGACAGACCATCGTAGTTCTCTCAATAATGAGAATCAAGCTGCAGCGTAGGAAGAAAAACCGTAGATGAGAAACTATCCTTCTGTTCTATACATTCTCGATGGGTGTATAAAGTCCGTAATTGTTGATAAAGCACACGTGGGCTGATCATCCACCGTCGTTGTCACTGTCGCCATCACCACATCGTCGCTGGGTACCCCAGCTGCCTTCTTACTGCTGATACAAAAACTATGCCGACACTTTTTTGGTTATTACATGGGCTGGTGCATTACTAGTCTCTCTCTCTCTTAGACAAGGTCAAAAAAAGAGTTTCTAATCTAATAGGTCCCGCACTGTCAACCAAGCTTTAACCCCTGTCCCATCGCCACAATGTTACATCCCTGTGCTTGTTTTACAAGTACTTTAATGGAATGCGCTCAAACAAACTCCTAGCACTGGTGCCCCCTCAACGTAAATACCCGCGACTTACCTGACAAGCAGCAAAGTCCCACGCCTTCACTGTAGAGGTTCCCAGATGCCGGAAAGCCTTTTATTTAATAGTTTCTTCTCTCAAACTGCTAGACTTTGGAATTCCCTCCCTATTTCCTGCTTCTTTGACTGTACTAACATACAGAAATTGAAATGTATGTGAACAGTCATCTTGCTATTCAGCTCCCTACTTAAAGTGTCCCTGTAAGCATGGGACCTAATTCATACTAGCCCCTTATGTCTTAGTGGCAATATGACCCCTTGTTTGGGGTGAATATGAGTGAACAAAAAAAATAGATGAATAAAGGTTTATTCAAAGGCAGCACATAAACTTATGTGATTGAGAGGAAGAGAGAGAGAGAGAGGGGTCCGATGAAATCCTTATAATTGAAATTCTACTACATCGCTCGCCATAGCGTGATGTCCCCAACTTTTGGGGTAGCATGGCCAAGCACACGTTTTCTCTCGTTGAAATTTTGTCAGCCAAGGGTGAGGAAACGGAAGGGGAAAGGGAGGAAAACCTCGCCTAGAAATCACGTGGTTTGAGCAACTTCTGGTGGGTGCAACCCCCTCCGACTCCCAGCCCATCCCTCGACTCATCTGCTACTATTCAACACCTCTATCCTTTGCTGAAAGAATGTGTCCGGAATATTCCTCACGCAGATAAGGTCATCATTCTAGGTAATTTTAATTCAAGATTTGGTGAAGATCATGAAATTCGGAATGTAGTAGAAAATCATAGAAAAATCTAACAGTAATGGATTATTATTGGTGGTGATGTGTGAGTAGCTGAATGTATTCATTGGAAATACAATGTTTCCGCAAAAGAATAAGGCGATTTTCAAGAATAATTAACAGAAAAAAAAGAGGGTGAAAGAAACAAATAGTAAACAAATAAATTTTACTTTTATAACCGAGTAATTTAGGTTATAATAAATAATAAGTTGTAAAGAAAATGGATGAACTATCAAGAGAAACGTTTAACAGATTTATTAAAACTGAACACAGAATGAATTAATGAGTTAATTTTGCCGCTGGACGCAATTGACATATTAACAGTCTGATTTGTGGTCTGTATTTAGTTTCTCTCCGGGCATACTACCTTTTCCAAAATGGTTCAAGGGAGGTAAATCCGTTTTTCGTTAGGTGTCCTAACAGTTACCAAAGGCAATAAAAGTTACTTTTTCACCTACCTGCCTAATTTTTACCGTATTTTAAATCGCTTTAATTTATAATTTTTAGCGTTGCCTTCCGTGTTTTGTAAACCCAACGAATTCAACTTGGCGCCGAATTTTACTCGATGTTAAGCCTCGATGTTGTATGTTTGACAACTCAAAATTAGAAAATTAAATAAATATACAGCTAATAACTGTCACCAATCGGATGCCGGAAATTTAATTTTCAATCAATCTTTATTTTATTTTCTGTATTTTTGTTTAATTTTCGATTTTGGGCGATTATCGAAGTTGCACATCGAGTAAAATCCGGTACCATGTTGCAATCGTTGGATTTACAAGATTCGGATGTCCATAAGTAGGTAAAAAAGTAACTTTTATTGTCTTTGGTAACATTTATTTGTTAACTATTTATTTCGTTCGCCCTTTTTCTTTCTGTTAACCTATTCTTGAAAATCGCCAAGAATAATTTGTTCAATGCTGAGTCTCTCCCCAATAGACAACACGCGGCACGACTTTACTTTTTTTCCCTGTGGATTCGCATGATGGCTACACTCCCCCCCCCCCCCCCGATCTCTTGATCACACATGATACAGGATAATGGTGGCCTTTTGGTCTGTGCACTTCTCTGAAGTGGGACGTGTACCTGAATTTCTTGTTTCCTCGTGAACCCACATGATCGCTACTACACCATCATCATCATCATCATCATCGTAATTAAATCATTCAGTTGTAAATTGTTGAGCTCGTAAGAATCGTTTCCTCTGTTTATTTCTACATCGTATTGTAACAGATATTCTTTTTATAAAACACTTTAAACAAATTATTCTATATCATAAAAAAACAACATTTTTTTATATCTGGATCGTAGGCTTATTCGTTCTTGAAAACTGGTACTACAGAGAAAATTTTCCAAGATTCAGCATTTGTTTCTCTCTATACCTTCTCTTTGCTTTACAATTATTTCTTGATTCTACAAATTTCTGTCTATTCGTAGTAGACTTATGGCGGCCGTATTGTCGGAAAGCTTGCTGCCTCTGAGCAATAGCAGCTACACATTTCGAGGTGAACCATTATGTGCCGTTTATATAGATGTATTAGGATTTTGATTCTAGAAAATATCTAAAAAATTTTAAGAGGAAATTGAAATTCAGCGAATCTTGCTAAAAACCTTTTAAAATACCCGACATTACTAAATAAAGCGCACATTACAACCCCTTACGCCTAGAAGCTGTGTTCCAAAATTCATAATGATCGGTTAATTAGTTTTGGAGTAAATCCTGTACATACAAATATTTAAACATATATACATACCCAACTTTATTTAGAGACAAGTCGACCTGTCGTCTAATCTAGTTTCTCCCCCCCCCACCTCTCTCTCTCTCTTTCTCTTTCTCTCTCTCTCTCTCTCTTCTCCCACACTTCCTTGTAGCTAACTCATGAAACGTTGATTCGTCTAGACCTAACAGATCACAAGTCGTCTATACAGTTGCTAAAACCCTTTATGACGTCATCCATTTTCAAGCAATTTGTTTTACAGTATGTCTCCTTTCTAATCAGCTGTTTGTTACTCAACGCACTTGACTTTCTCTAAAACATCTGACATTTCGTATCTGTCTAGTTTATCGGCACAAGGTCGTTCAATATTTGACACTATTAAACAATCGCCAGTGCCACCCTCATTCCACCTTGCCACTCTCATTCCATCCTGACGTTTCATCACTGAACTAGCTTGTCTCAGCTAAATAACTTGAACAGAAAAAATTAGAATCCTAAAAAGTCTAAGAATGAAGAGAAAAGAAAAGCAATTTTCAAGTATTTCGCAAGAGGGACTATTATTTGTCTTTCTCTTTTTTTATAGTTAATCAATCAGGCTTGATCGACATTGATCGCTCACAATTGATCATTATTGATCGCAGCATCAATTCACCTGTAAAACTTGATTCTTCCCAGAAGTTTTTTAATCTTTGCTCGCTATGTTTATATCTTGTTTTGATCAAACAACATTTGTTTACCATACACAATATATATATATATATATATATATATATATATATATTAATCAAATTCAGATGTATTTCTTAAATTAACTTAAAACTAATATTTATTTCAAAAGTGCTCAATACTAGGTAGAGTTTTATAAATATTTATTATATAAACATTCGTGTGGCTTACACAACTGCACTCGTATTTCGTCGAGATCGCCTCACCAGAGCCAAAATAATTATTAAATTTTTTTCTTTCATTTTCATATATACAGGGTGGCGCAAAAGTCGCGCATTGGTTTGTTTAGGTGATAGAAACTAGGCTTTTCTGATAAATAATACATTTACTTGGTAATTTTGTTGCAGTAGTTTTTAAAAATAATATCCTTTAAATGGCCACCATTTTCGGCCTCACAAAGACGGGCTCTAGTTAGGGCATTTTCCATTACACTCCTTAGAATAACTGGCTCTAGTTCTTGAATTTCATGTCTGATATTGTTTTTAAGCTCTTGAATCATTGTAGGCTTGTTCACATATACCCTTTCCTTAAGATAACCCCAAAGGAAAAAGTCAGGGGCTGTTAAATCTGGTGAATGTGAAGGCCGGTTAAAATCAGAAAATCTGCGAATTAAGCGCTCGCCAAACAATCTCGCAAAAGTCACGCATTAGTTTGAATCAGTTGTTACTGATTCAAACTAATGCGTGACTTTTGCGCTACCCTATATATATATATAAGCATCAGTCCTGTGAATAAATGTCATAAGAAAGATGTTATTACATACTATTTAATATTTGTACCCGGTTGCTGACTAGTAGTAGGTATCACAAACCAGCCTAGAGTTTAGTGTGTGAAAATGAGTAAATATTGTGAAATTCCTTTCAATTTAAACTCATTTATTTTGGGGGTTTACTTTTATAAAATTTGGATGTAAACAAAATTTAATCTTTTCTCTTTATAAATGTACAATTTTCTCTTTTATTATTAATAGTTTTTTTTTGGTTTTTTGTTTGTTTGTTTGTTTGTTTGTTGTTGTTTTTTTTTCAGGTTACTTTAAGTTAGGTTACTATTTTCAGTGATGGACAATTTATTTTTTAATGTTGATGTTTTTCAACTGAATGCGCACAATATTGTGTCTCTATGCATATAAAAACAGCCCCACCATAAAGAAAAAAGGCCACTCGTCAAAATGGTGGGCTTAATATAGGGTTTTAAGTTGTCTTTCACAACAAAAAAATTCTAGTTAAAAATTTTAGTGGATGACATCTTTGCCCTATTATAAAATCGTATTTTATCTGTTTTTATATAGTCTAAATCCGAGGGTTTTTTTTATTTGATATTAAAAGAAAAATCTAACTTGATCTCTACCGTGCTACGAATCATATTAAGAAGATTCAATGTGTTTGCTGTTAAAATGAATCTTATATGAACAGTCAAAGTTGCACTTCCATGTCATTTTTTAACATTTTTTTCAAGAGTAATTGGATTTTTCCCAATGTTTAGGCTGGCTTGATCTAATAATTCAATTATGATTAATTTTCATTTACCACAAAATGACATTACATTTGTATGGATTTTTCACTTGTTCAAAACCTGCATTTTAGTTAAACTCTGTGAAATTTGGCTTCTGGACCAATAACACACAAGATGGCAAATTTTCTAATTTCCAACAAACTTTGAATGGTCATAATTCGGTGGTTAATTTAGCTACCAAAATAAATTTGGTATCATTGTTTATGTTTAGCAAAGATATATAGGCTCAGATTAAAAGTTTTTTGATCTAATGAAAATAATTTTTTGATTTGGGATACTTACTAAAAGATTAAATTTAAGAGGTCAATTTGAATTTTCTAAAAGGCTTATCAACTATGACTGAATACCTGGAAAATGGGGAGTGTGAGAGGAGCCAGCTCCAATTTTGGGCGTTGGAGCAGGAGCGGGAGCAGCTCCAAATGTAGTGGAGCGCATAAAACCCTGTATATATATAATCATGGTATAATCAAGCAGAGAAATTCTGTTATGTTTAACAATGTTTGCTCATACACACACACATATATACATATATATATATATATATATATATATATATATATATAAAGTAATCCAACAAAAGATATAAGAGTCAACTAATATCTTATAATTAGTGAAACATCCGGATAAAAACTGAAGCTCAATATACTGGATAGAGCTTTAATATTATAATATAAAATGAAATAATAAAATAAGGTGTCAATCAAATTTTATTAGAATTCAAAGTTCAAGCAAAGTATCTTAACGTCCTTAACTCATGAGTTTTCAAAGATAATTCTTCTCCTTAGAGGACCATTACCGTAGTGACATTACTGCATGTAATAAAATTACACTTTGAAAATATACAAAAAATATATACAAAAATACATAAAAGTATATAATATCAAATATATCAACCCAAAAACATACTTTTTTGTTAAATCTATACAATCCATCCAACTCATACAATTTAAAAACATATTGAGGAAAGATATCCAGGAGGTTGACTGAAGATTAATCCAGGTAAAATTGAAAAAATTGAAAAAGTTATCCAGTCGTGAGATGCGTCCGCAATCGATGCAGTGAAAAATGCATCCAATGTTTATGTTAATTATTACAACGATAAATAAACCAAATCAAATAAAAAGTTCAGTAAACTCACTATGTGTAGAAATCATACTGTTCAAAATTTAGGGTTGCAATGATTTGATCGGAGCAGTACAAATCAAAATTTGCTGGTTAAATGGAAAATCCGTTAAATCCGATTTGAATAAAACTAAAATTGAATTGAGCCGACAAACACGGTCATCTCTTCCCCCCGGGTCCAACAAAGATAATTCCAATGAGTAAAGTTTGAAAGTATTCACTCTCCCGCGAGCCAAATAAACAAAACCTTTTCTCGCCGCTCAGAAAGGAATATTAAAGGCGCTAGATGCCTACTCATCCGAACGACGTTCTCAGAGCGGAAGTTACATGTCTAAGTTAACATAGAAAGAAACGCCATCCTATATCGACAGATATGTCAAATCAATTCAACCCATACCGGATGTTACCTGTCTGGGTCAAATGATAAGTCTAGGTCAAAGGGAAAGGGATGTGCAAATTTAGGTCAGAGCGTCTAATCACGCTCACATCCCCAAGTAGCTACTTAAATGTCTAGCTTACGCATAAAAAAAACGGATTTCACAAATCTAGCCCTATCAAATAATATAGAAAATTTATGAAATTAAAAATTACGAAGTTATTAAAGTAATTAGAATTTAATAATTTAGTAGTTTAATTTAAGATTTAATTTTATCCAATTAGGAAGTTTAATTTAAGGTTTAATTTTTCCTAATTAAGAAGTTATAAAGATATTTAGAGTTTAAAAATTTAGATATTTAGACTTTTACAACTTCAGAGTCTAAACCTTTTAGGCAAGAAGGATTTAACGAACACATCTTCAAAAACTGGACACCCCCGGTCTCTGCACTCACTTAATCAGCTACGGTGATATTGGGGGTGGTTTCCACTGTGCATACTTGAATTTCCTTCTATGTCGACATTTGGAAACTAATTCATTTCTAGAATTAATCAGATTTAAATGTTTAGGTGCAGTGGCTATCATTACGGCTTCTGAATTGCATAGACCACAAGATTTAGATCCTGGGCTATACATATATATATATATTATTCATAACTGACGTATAATCATAATAAAAATAAATTGACATATGCTAATTTAAATCGAATGTGAGCAGAAAATTGTATGTATCTGTTTAATGTGTATTGCCTCGAAGGTACTGTTGCGTGCTGCGACTATTTAAGTCAGTGAAAATGTCAACATGTTTTTTTTATAAATTGTTGCGAATAAATAGAGAGAGGGAGAGGAAAAAAGAGAGAGAAAGAGAGACAATGGACGGTTATAATAGATAAATCTAAAGAAAAGAAAATATCTTATGTAAAATACCCCCCAAATAAAAAAAGAAGAATAACTAACATAAAAATGAAAACACGAATGTTTGATTAATGTTAGATATGTATGGATGGTCAAAAGTGAAACAATGAACTTTTGTCGTCTGTTAATTATTAGTGGAAAGTTCCTAGAGAAACTGATATTACGTGGTTCCATGGAATTGGTATCAACAGATGAATGTTGTCAAAGTGAACACTGCAGTTAGTTTTATGCTGTAAGTATTTTGAAAAAGATTTTTAAGCCTTAAAGGTGTTATGTATTAAATTGTCTAAGTGGTTAAGTTAAAAAATGTAATTATACCTGAAGTAATTGAAGATTGCTAAGAGAAATTAAGAGATTGTAGCCACCATTTTGAATCAATGTACAGTATAAGCCACCATCTTGAATCAATGTACAGTATAAGTGATTAAGTTTATTAAATATATTCTGTAAATTCCAGAATGAGATGAAGTCTATCCGTAATAGGTAGAAATAACGTAATCCAATATTCTCGAAAATCAGTGGAATATGAGGCAGCGTCTATTAAATTTGTGCAGAATGCATTGTATTATGTATTAAATTAATGGAAGATGAATATAAAATAATAACGGTTACGTTTTTCTAAAGTATCTGTTGTGTATTACTTCCCGGTGATGAAAGGGAGAGTGATAGTCGGAAAATATTAGAGGGAAAAGTTTTTGCTACCATCTCTATGGAATATGTTTTGGAGAGAGTCTGTGATATACTTTAATAGCACAAAATACATGCTAAAATATACCTTAGTTCTGGAATTGAAAAAAATTGTTTTAATTGTTCTAATTAGTTGTATATCGTTCTATGGTTTAATAACAATTTCTGAACAAAATAACTTTTGCACATGTTTCTAGAGGAACCAAAAGTGAACACAGGTAATCCAGGCTGTTTACTCTAACATTCCCCTTCATCAGAAAGTTGAAAAGAATACACATCCAAAGGCAATCTGGAGAAGATTGCAGAAAAATGGCACATGGACGATCAGAGATTACAGATCGTTAGACATAAAACAGTCTAACACAAAGGAAATGTTGAGTAAAAAAAAGTCAAACCCAGTTAAAAAAATAGTAATGGTCAAAGCACTGTAAAAAGTTTAAGGCATGAATCTAAAAGATTTTATGAAGTTAACAGTCAATAAATCAGGTAAAAACAGCCTCCATTAAAGGTAAAAAAGAGAGAAATGTTTGAGTAAACAGCCGATATATATGAGGACAAGGTATCGCACATGTCATCACACGTATGTTTAAAAAACTATATATATAGCAGGTAATAACATAAAAACAACTTTTATATAGTTCAGATCAATTCGAATAGGAATCAACTTCAAAAAAAAAATTAAGCTTAATATTTAATGCAGCTACCAATTGTCAAAGCTTGCCACGTTTGTCTATATCATCAATACAACAACACAATCTCTTTTCGTCTTAGAGACCGAAGAGTTCCATTTTCTATCAGACTCAACCTAAATAGTCAAACCCTGAATCAAGGGAGATCATTCTTATCTCTAAAATGGTCCAAGAGAGATAACTTATAATCCACATTTAATATGAGTGAGATCCGTGGAAATTCCAGTTATATCATTCGTCTATTGTATATTGCTGCCATGCATTCTATAGACGTCCCACACAAATGCAGACCCCATAATATTATTGTACCACCTTTGTTCAAACTGAAACATACTTATCTAAGTACTTTGGTAAAGGTGGTTATGGGGTCTATCTCTAAAACCCTTGTTGGAGTTTGTGACATATTTTCTATTCTATGAA
The DNA here is from genome assembly GCA_963556195.1 of Sepiola atlantica. Lineage (NCBI taxonomy): Eukaryota > Metazoa > Mollusca > Cephalopoda > Sepiida > Sepiolidae > Sepiola > Sepiola atlantica. Next base: position 55,117,701 of record OY744533.1, on the reverse strand, counting down.
TGTCTGGCATGAACAGAAACCCCACAATATTATTGTATCATCTTTGGACAGAACAGAGGCTACACATTGATCTTAGCCCGAAGGCCATGAAACGTTATTTTAGTTAGAATTTCATGTTCGACACAACATCAGATGAAATCTTTTTTTAAATACTTTTTTGCATTGAATCTTTGGCAATCCGATTTTTTATAAAGGAGGGGGGTATAACGTACATACAAACATGAAATTGCCTTAGCGTATTATATAGATTTAAAATATTCAATACATATACCTGTTTACTTTCGGCTCCTCTAGAAATACATGTAAAAGTTATTTTGTTCCGAAATTATTAAATCATAAAATCATATGATTTTCAATTTAATACTTCATTTGTTCCGCCCAACCGGGTCGTTGAACACTGTTTATGACAGCCTTCTAGATATGTCTGCTTGCATAGACATAAATAAATCTTAATTCTCTTACTTTCACCTAGGTTGTTATCTTGATCGCATGACTTGAGTCTGAGGATTTTGAATAGTGTGATCGGCAGAACAATCATCTTCCACACTGATGATTCCCAGAAAAGGATGAAACACATGTGTATATGGATAAGAATTTAAATATTTATCATAATAGTATTCAAATATATGAAAAATGAAAAAAGGAAAACCAAAATTTGTTTATATGTTCATCGACGTTTCATCTTTAGTCAAAGATTTTCTCAAGATGACTGATTTGAAAAAAAAAATCTAATAGTTAAAATTTGAAAATACGAGGTGCGTCTATAACGTGAAAAGAATGGTTTTATTCTGTTGTTCGGAATACACATAGACGTCAAAATTCAAAATATGTAGTGCGTCTATGAAGTGGAATGAACGTTAGTTTGTTTTTTAATATCAATGTTATGTACAAAGTTTTTTTTGGGGAATGTGGTGTAAAATAGCTAACCTGGATCTAAATTCAAGTTCTGTTCGGTTAGTATTAGTTTGCTGATTAAAGGAGATAAATTGTAGAAGCCGTTACGTTGTTTAAAAGTGTCAGAGTTTATAATGATTGCTCATTCAAGAAGTTTTCGGCAAAATTTATTTCAAATGAATTTAATGAGTCTAGCTTATATATATATATATATATATATATATATATATATATATATATATATTAACATCAGGACCGGTGGGACAGTTATAAAAGTGGGAGGGCTCTCCTAAAAAGTGGGGGGCCCGGTTAAACACATGCATAATATATAACTTCATTATTGATGACTGTAAAGTAGGGGGGGGGGAGTCAAAAAATGCCGCCATTCATGAACATACAACATGTGATAGCACATGCGATATCCTATTCTCATACGTAAGATTTGCAGTAATTAATTATTTTGATATTGAGCACTGTATTGAATATTGTATTGAGTACTTTATTGGGCATTATATTGAGTACTGTTTTAAGCATTGTACTGAATACTGTATTGAGTGTTGTATTGAGCATTATATTGAGTGTTGTAGAGCACTTTAGTGGGCATTATATTGAGTACTGTTTAAAGCATTGTATTGAATACTGTATTAAATGTTGTATTAAGCATTATATTGAGTGTTGCATTGAGCACTTTATTGGGCATTATATTGAGTACTGTATTGAGCACTGTTTAAAGCATTGTATTGAATACTGTATTAAGTGTTGTATTGAGCATTATATGGAGTACTGCATTGAGCATTGTATTGAGTGTTATATTATGCATTATATTGAGTGTTGTGTTGAGCACTTTATTGAGCATTATATTGAGTACTGTTTTAAACATTGTATTGAATAATGTATTGAGTGTTGTATTGAGCACTTTATTGAGCATTGTACCGAGTACTGTTTTAAGCATTGTATTGAATACTGTCTTGAGCATTGTACTTACAAACACTGTAAACCTCACCTTATTTCATTCATTATATTCTTTGGTTTGCTCATTTATATTCCTTTTGGGAAAAAAATGTAACATTAAATACAACAGAAAATAAATAAAACAAATTAAAAAAGACACTTTTGGGAAAATAAATAATTTTATATTTTAATCTTTATCTCGATAAAATATAAATAAAAATATAAAATAATAAACAATTAAAGTTCTGTTCTACGGTTCTGTTGGTTTTTATGTGAATTCCACGCCTGCTTATAATCAGAAATTACTTCCTTGATAGTTGGCCGTAATTTAGGATCTTCCTCTCGGCATTTCAAGTGAATGTGAAACAAATGTAGTTTTATCGAAACCGCATCTGTCATAGAGTCTAAGAAATAATTAAAGATGCTTGGAATTTTCCAGATGTCTGTCTTCTCGTCATACGGCGGCATTTCTTCATCGGAAAATTCTTTCTCCGGATACGGCCACAACTGTTCAGGGGCAACAAAGTCTCCAACGATCTCCCTGTGTCCGCACTTGATGAGACGATTTGCTGTGTGATTAACCTCCGGCAGGGCGTCCATGTCATTGTAGATTAATCGAAAGTCGGAACGCAAGAGGAATTGACTGAGCGTCTTTTTGAGATCGTTGGAATCGCATAGGACACGCGTGCCGATCGGGCCGCTATGCATGAGGTCTACAATGTGGAGGTAATCCATGCAGAGTTGGTAGCGCAATTCCAGCGAGTCATGATGCTTGTACTTATCGGATGTGATGTAATGTAAAAAATTATCAGCGGATGTCAGGTGATGGTATTCTGTGAGATAACGTGTACCACATGCTCCGATCAGCTGGATGATGTGAGGATTTGGTTGTAGACTCATGATCATAGACTTACCATGCTGATAATCGGGATAGTATTCGTCACGAGAAGCAATATTTAAAGCAAACGTAAAGTCCTTCCAAAATGCTTTGAATATCTGAAAATACAAATAATAATCCATAATCATATAAAAACATGCAGATTATATAAAATCTGATGAAGACATCTTACATAGAAAATTCAAATTTTAAAATAAATAAATAATTTATTTTTAAAAAATCGCATTGTTTGTTTGGCTTTCAACCGTTTTTTACTATAATTCAATTATCTGCATTGCTTCAAAAGTGGAACTATATTTCCTTATAAAAAAAGAACAAATCATTAATAAATAGTATAAATAATGCTTGATAACAAATAAAATACTTTTATATATTGTGCTGAATCTCTATTGTCTGTGCTCCTGGTATCCTTCAGGGGGTAGCCATCTTTCGACATTTCTTTTCTGTAGACGGAAAAAACGTTTGTTTTTTTGAGAAGATTTTCCCGATCTATCAAAATATTTTCCACCATCTTGGATTTTATTTACAGTAAGTTTAAAATTTACTGAAACGGTGAGTAAGTGAAATATTTATTGAAAAATAAATAAATAAGTTTTTGAAGAAAAATATCACAAATATTGTTTTCAATAATTTGTTTTTCTTCATCTTCTCTTTCAAAATTTCGTTTTTTATCCACATTACTTTTACAGCCTTAGTAAATTCCTATATAAATAATATTATATGTTTATATTTCAAAATGTTAGCTCACAAATGAGGTAGACATTTTTCACAACCAATTTTGCCTGTTTTTCATAGCAGTGACAAGTCCTGGGCAAATCATTTTTGTGCACCCCTTTGATATGCCTTTTTAGAAGTTATTCTGTTAGGAATTGGCTATGATGGTGTCTACGATTAACTAGACAAAACTATTCCTCACCAACTTAAAAAAAGAACCCTTAACCCTACCACTAACGCTAAATCCGTATGGAAATGACCCCCTCCCTCAAGAAAAACTCTTCCTCAGCAATTTAAAAAAAACTCCCTTGACCCTACCAGATTTAGGGTTAGTGGTAGGGTTAAGGGAGTTTTTTATTTTAATTGCTGAAAAACGCTAATCTTTAATCATAATTCAATATATTTGCAAAATAAATAAAAAGAGAAAAAATGATATGTTTTTAGGGGCATAATATAGGCACCACCACCCCTTTTTGAAAATTCAAATACTTAAGATTTGCATTAAATTTGATCCATAATCAGTAGACATCAATTAAGCAAAATATAGAAGCACAATTTTCAGTTATTGCAAAGCAAAATATTTTCATTTTCCCCAAAACAAAATTATTTGTACTTTTACTAATTCGTTTTGATGGCGGCAAAAGAAAACATTGCAGAAAATTTAAAGTTAAATGTATTTGTGTGTGTGTGTGTGTGTGTTCAGATTAATTCAAAAGATGCGAGATATTCATATCTTGACTTTTATACTTATGGACTACCCGAATGGATTTTAATCGTTCTCCATTTCTTTTGGACAACGTCTAATAACGAAACTAGTAGATATGAGAAAGAGGCACTCAGAAGGTATAAATAATGAAACAGTGTGAAAAATAGCGAGTGATAGAGATTAGAATAGGAGATCGAGAGAAACTCTATATTCATTTAAAATGCCGGAAGACATATGAAGGAATTATGGGAGGAAAAGAAACAGAAGTGTGAAAGAAGGGACGAACAGACAATATAGAAGAGTGAAAGTTGGGATGAAATCAGGGCAGTGCCAAGAGAGGAGTGTGTCAGAGTTATTAACAGTTTTGCATATCGTATCCAAATGTGCCTATCATTGAACCATGATAAAACAAAGACTGTTGGACATCCATGACTAAAACTTGATGGCCATGTCCAACAGTCTTTGTTTTATCACTGTTCAATGACATGGTCCACATGTGTACCTGTGATGCAAGCACATCTGGATATGACTGATTTTGACTGTGACGGCCGTCTTCAGTTCAGGAATAGTCCGGGGATTGTTTTGATAGATATTATCTTTGAGATACCCCACAGATAAAAATCGGGGGGAGGGGGTTAAGATTCAGTGAGTGTGAAGCTCATTCAGGATCAAACTTCCTACTGATGTGACAATCATCAAAGTGCCCTTCCATATCATTGAACGGCGATAAAAGAAAAGCTGTTGGACATTCATGGCTGAAACTTGGTGGACAAGTCAGGTATAGACTAAAGTTCATGTGTACGAAATATGGTTTGATTTCAGAAAAGATTGTGAATTTTATTAACGATTTCATAGGTTGAATCGCGAAAGGAGGGGAGGGGGGGTCACCCTATATTTACCGCCATATACTCTTTTCTACCTTGACAGAGTACTAAATTGACTTTAAAATATAGTGGAGGATCATCTCTTCTTTTCCCTACAATCCCTTTTTCACAAAAGAGACGTTGCTAGTCTCTCTCTACTCTACCGTTATTTCCGTTGAAAGTGCTCGACTGAGCTCCAGTTTTTAGTTTCCCCTTTTAAGACATTCACAGTAAAAATTTGTCTTGCTAACGAAAAAAAAAAAGACGTCCCTTTCTCCCTCCATGTGCCTAGCGTCAGGCAAAATTTCAACGAACAGAGCTTCTTTGCAAGGGCTTCCCGCCTGTGGAACACATTACCGTGGGACTGCTTCCCTGCTGATTACAACTTAGTCGTCTTCAAATCCAATACAAACAAATTATTGTCAAGGATCGCCCCCAAAGTAATCAAACGCACTTAGTACTCCTATAATGTTCCTCATCTTTTGGCTAGCATTCAGTCCCATCTCATTAACCCTTATTCTCAAGTGGCTCTTGGTGACCCCAATAGTAAAATAAAAAATAAATAAGGTATGTCATAATATTTTATATGCAACATTCCTATAAATTTAGTCAAACTCTCAGACTTCTGCCTTCTTGCAAAAAACTATGTCATAAAATACATGCAGTTTATCAGACAGTTTTTTTTGGGGGGGGGAGATGGGGGAGGAGATGCGTCTTATATGTCAGTAAATACGGTAATAAAATTCTAAAACTTTTTCAAACAGCAAAAATAATTCTAGAAAAGAGGGAAAATGACAGAAATGTTCAGACATAACAGAAATAAATTGACAGCCTTATTATAATCAATAACGAAAACTTTTATCAGAGAGTCCTGATCGACCGAGGTGAGATAATATTGATTATTTCCCTTCTCTGATGAATTGGACACTAGACGCGATTAACAGTGGAAAGTGGAATCCCGATATTTGCGGTGATTGATGATTACTAAATCCACATTTAAATTGATCCACAAAACGGCCCCTTCTGCAACCTGACAATTCCTTATATTTACTTCTATCACGTCTGTGTATATGTATGTATTCTTTAACTCTTAACGGGCATCCGTATATAAAAGCAATTTTAATATATCTATATATACACATAATATATTGCAATATCTTGACGATATTAATTGAAATATGTTTTAAAATGGATTTTTTTGCATTCGTATAAAATGATTTAGTGTAAAACGTATTAACGGGAGAGATAATTCATGATTACGGAAAACAGAATCACCTCCCTTGTGTTGGATGATTCAAACAGGTTTATTAGCAAATAATTTTTTAAAATTTTTACATTAACTTCTTAATCAGGGACTTCCAAAGGTAACCACAGAATTGCCACCCCCCCCCCAGGCAACACGTTGTAACTTTAATATAAGTTAATATTATCATAACTTTTTACAATTCAAAAGAAGAAGCATAATAAACTGCTGATGATTTTTTACAATTTTTTTCAGCGTACAAAAATAATGAAAATGAGAAACTAAAAACACGTGTCCATTATTGACACCTTAAAACAACGTTCCTATGTAGTGTCGATTTTGCGCGCTCCGATAGATACGTGTTTAATAAATCTAGCAAAAATCAAGTAATGGTCAGATTTCCACGAAATTTTCGATGCTTATTCACTATAGGATTAATTTATCTTTAAAATGCTGTTTTCGTAAAATATAAGAGGAGAAATATTTTTTCTACGTGATTACACCCCCCGTCCATTTCATTTTATGAAATCTGAACTAAATATATTCAGGTCGATCGAAATTTTAATGTTATATAAACTGAAAGAGTCTTAAGAAACACATCAGATTTACTTTTTTTTATTATTGGTGCCGTTTTTTGGTAAAGTATCCGTGAATTCATAAATAAAAAGTGGAAATAAATACGATATTATTACGTTTTGAAAATCTTTACTTAATTTTCTCATTAATATAAACTATTATCTGTTGAATTGCAAAGAAAAAAATGTTCTAAACAATAATTAATTTTTCAGAGATTTTAATTCATTTAAATGACTTCAATTCAAACATCTATTTTGAAAATACGGCTTTCCAAATTTTTTTAAATATTTCAATATAATATAAACCAAACTGTTATTAATCGTAAAAGACCGACATCGACTTTGACCTAATAATTTGTGCTCTTTTATAGAATGTTTATTTGTTTGAGGTAAACAAGCGTTTCGTCAAATTCTTCTGACACTGTCAAACTATAGAAGACCGAATAGACTTTATTAACGTGTCGACTCATAAAGAGAAATTAGTCGCTTTTGCAAACGCACACATGTAAATTTTATTGTTCTGCGTATGAGGTTCTTTTTTGTGCTTACATTCTTTAAGCTGAAAAAAACTGTCATTGTATGACAAAAGTATTAAATACTTTTTATCATTTTTCAAATTTAAATGCTTATCCATTCAAAATTCTTTCAAATTTTAATTTTATTTGGCGAAAAATGTGACATAACTTAAAACTTATTTTCACTTTGTAATGGTCTCATTTATTCTTAATTAACAAATAATATTATTAAATCATTAACAAACCACAATACTTTTTCAATTTTCATTTTTAGTTTGGTTTTATTATGTATAAAATGCTAACAAAACAAAATGATAGCAAAAATCGTTACTTCCATTAGTCCTTTCAAACTATTTTTTATATTTATTTTGATGAAAGTCAAAACTTTTTTTTCCTTTAAAAGTGTTCACTTCAGTTATATATTTTTAGTTATTATAAGTTTAATATTAAATTTTCAATAATACAATTATTTATTATTGTATGAAGGAATTTTTTGCAAGCAAAATTGTTCAAATGTAATTTTAGTGCTGGAAATTATTTTTAATAAAATATTTAACCGACAATTCTTTTTTTAGTAAAAAAAAATAATAATTTGTCTGAAGAATGTGCAATTCAATAAAAAAAAATTTAAAAAGGGGTAAAAAAAATTCTTTAAAAAAATCGTTAATTTTGTCTACAACAGTTAAGTAATTTGTTTCTCTTTGCTCATCCGTACATATTTAACATTTCACATAATAATTTCATTTTTTGTGTAAACAATAGCTCCACCGCAGAAAAAATACGATTTCATAGTTATATCTCAAGATAAAGAATGTGTTTCTTTCCCAGTTCGATAATTTAATCTTTAAATAAACTATTTTACTTTAAAACAACTTCTTACAAGTATAATTTTATTTTAGGGAGATTTAAAAACAATAAAAGTCACGCAGATGTATGGATTTCTTAAAGAATGCAAAACCGGTGACCGCAGCGATTCTATGTTATGCTTTGGAGCTCCCTAATGATAAATTAAAACAAAAATAAAAACTTTAAACAAATTATTTAAAAAAATTTTTATTTTCGTTTTAAATATTTTAGTCAAATGTCCTTGCTCATCTTTAATATACGCAGACACGACAAAAGTAAATAGACACATTAATACCGAATACTCCTGATCAACTTGGAAAGGTGATATTTTTTCCTTTCCTGGTGAATTGTTAATCACTCAATTAACAGTGGGAAATGGAATCCCGAGATTTGCGGTGATTGATGCTGACTAAATTGACATTCAGATTACCCTCACTCATTAAATGTAAAGACAGAAATTGTCCAATTTCCCTAGGTCCTGTAGCATTATCTGCTTTTCCATTTTTACACACATACACACATACATACACCAGAGAGTGCTTAGACCTTTAATGATCTTCCTTTTCACCATGCTAGGTGGCACTAAAATCAGGAACTATAAAAGCTGAAGAGAGAGAATCTGGTTATATTGAAGATTTTAACTGTGATATGGTGGCCAAATTTGACGTCACACATTTCGACCGGTGTTACGGCTAAAAAAAAATAAAAAATGTCCCCTTATATTTTCACCCGATTCAATTTCAAGGTTTGTATCTAATGCTAAGCCATATAATAGAAATGATGTATTGGTTGTTGTTAGAAGTGCCCCAAGTACATGTATCCAGCCAGACTTGCATATCAGCCCAAACTTTGGTGAATTGATACAGTTTTATTCGTGGCATTTGTGCAATGTATTTGATAAACAATCCAGTAGAGATTGGGATGGGGGGTATGGGGGGGGGGGGGGGTCCTGGTCGAACTGACGAAAGTAAATTTACGAATTGAAAGCATCACCGCAGAAGATTTTAAAATGGCCAGTGGCTTCTTGGTATAGTCGAACGAGAAACAAATGTGACAAACAGTATGGAAAGCAGCTGGAGTTAATGTAACGTCAAATTCCGTCCGACGAGAGGGGCCAATTTCAGATTTGCGGTTTAAATCAGAAAGAAAATCAGAATAACGAACTTACTTGGAAGAGTAATACGTCTGGCCGAATCTGACTGAAACAAAAATGTTGCATAAGCAAAAAAGGATTATCATTCTTCCACGAAATAAATAATGGCTCCAAAACTAAATAGATATGAAGTTTTATTCACGGGAACACAGGAACAAAATCAAGCTAGTACAATGGGCTGATTCATGTCGGTTAGATGCAGTGGTATTATCCCAGAATTCAATATCTCACCTGCTCAAGGTTGAGTCAGGTTGAGAACAAGAAAAAGCGCGTCTTGTCGGCTATAAGAAAAACTGCGAACTGAAGATTCACCTCATGGTTCATGTTCGCGCTAGAAAGATTCATTGTGGTGAAGAGGCGATGATTACATAATCACCAAGCTGAATTACAATCTTACTGCCAGTCACGTAGACCGATACAAAATAGTTCGTTCATGCAACTGCTACAGATGTAACAACAAAAATGTCCACAGTCACCTACAAGTACTTTTTTTATGCCATCGTATTAAAGACAATTTATTCGGCAATATTCTGTATTGAATACGTAATTAATATGAGGTTTTATTTGCTATATAAATATGAAAAAATTTGTAATATATTTCAATTCATTTGATTTTATTAATTGTTAATTTATAATATGTTTAAATTTTGTTAATAATTAAACAATTTTTAATATTTATTTAATTTTTAATATTCATTTAATATTTTCAAAATAAAAAAATTTCCATTTATATAAAAACACTGTTTGGTGTTATTATTTGTTAATAACTAATACTTAAACAATTTGTTGAAAACAAATTATTATTTGTAAAAAAAAAAAAAAACAGGCCAGAATAATACAGCAGATTTTTGCTTTTTCCCTAACACCGGTCGAAATGTGTGACGTCACATTTGGCCGCCATAAACCAGTTAACATCTTCAACATAACCAAATTCTCTCTCTTTTTGCCTCACCCAACACACAGTATAGTGGACCACTCCTAATCACTTGTACCTCCAGCAGCACATGCACCTAACATATACGTAAATTCCTAGGTATGTGAGACACATTCCTTAAACTTTTTCACATAGACATACTCTTTTCAAAGTTTCCTGGACTTGTATATGTTTTACGCGCACAATTCAACTTGGAACAATCCTATCTGAGCTCACATTAAATACGTGTTGTATCTTTAAACATATCTTCGCTTTGTTTCTTCTTTTATGTGTTTCTTGTACGATTTTTATGTGGGTCATAAATATTTTTATATATATCTATTATTATTATTTGTTACCATTGTAAGAAAAAAATCTATGTTGATATTATTATTTTACTGCAGAGTAAACAGCGAATCAAAAACTATCTCCCTTACTAAATATTTGATCCCAATGCTATGAGGAAGTAGATGTTAGTTAGAGGGTACAAACTCTTCTGCATTTCTTTATTTATTACTAAAAAAATGAAGTATTGATCAGGACCAAATATTAAAATCAGTGAAATCGTTGTGAAATAAAAATGTTGTTTTTTAAAACACGGACCAACATGTCTTGTAAAAATTTTACATGTTCAGAATAAATTTGACATTTTATTTTAAAGGAAAGAACAAAATGTCATATCGTAGCGAATAATTGATGTATTCTCAAAATTCAAAGTGCATCTCTTAGATGATCTATTATCGAATACAGCTCACTCAAAGAAACCATCCTGAACCTCCACCATGGCCTCCAAGCAGGACCTTAACCTGAAGCATGCAGCCTTCACAATGTCCTTCAAGAGATGCCTGAACACTAGTTTGATCCTGGAACCTAGCTCATCCTTAGTATTGCAGGCACTACGGTTGGTGTCTTTCTTAACTGCATCCTACACATAATAGTCCATAAGATTGCAATCAGGTGAGTGGGGGGGGGGGGGGCGAGATGTTGGGATTGGTGAAATCATGGAAGTTCTCAGACAGTTCACTTCTGGGTTTTCCCAGAGGTGCGACACGGAGCTAAGTCCTGCTGACTATGACCTTCCTGTAGCCATCCTCTCCACCCAGCGCTTGACAACAGTGGACAGCAACTCAATATAGCCATTTGAATTGAGTCTGAGTTCCTTTTTGAAGATGTGGGGATGCATGACATGGTCTTTGCTGCAAACGCCCAAAGACCATCACAGTTTATTGGAACTTGGTTTTCATGATGTGTGAGACTCCGTGCAGACTGTAGGCTAGCCACCTCTTGTTGTATACATTGTAAAACTGGTCCTGGCAGAAGCTCTTCTGAAATAGACAAGAAAAAAATATTTCTTCAGCCAAAGCCCCCACCCCCTCCCCGGCCACTTTCCAATGAAAACAACTTACCATTTTAACAGCACCATTACCGATTAAGTCGCCGACTTCAATGATAGTGTTTATATGTTCACAGCCCAACCACTGGAAACAGTTTTTCATACCAGGAAGTGAGAAATAACCATGGTGACATACGGGTCGACAAAGCCATTCGTCCGTGGATAGGTTCCTCCAGCATAATTTGGACATGTCACGAAATTGATGTCCTCCGGCCGTTACATGACTAATTAGGACAATCATGGTTAAAGCACAAATAATGGATGATGTTATTTGACTGCTGTTGTTCTTGTGGCGACGGGCAAATATCCGCCCTATCATCTGAAAAAGAACACAAGTTTTAATTAACCTTCTTTATAATATACAGCCTGTACCTACTCGGCATTGCCTGGGATTCATCGCTGTCATTTTAGTTTTAACATGGGGGGGGGGGGGGGGCAAGGATATACATTTTTAAAGTTATACAGAAAAAGAAATAAAATTTTATTTTTTACTGTTATATTAAAAATTATGTCAATAAAATTTACATGAAAAGTAGAAAAATTTTTTAAATAATAATGTGGAAGTCACGTATAGGTGAGAAACACACTCATGCACAGAAACACGCAAAATGGTCAAAGATGTTTTTAATATAAAGAGAAGGAAGGATAGAGAAGAACTGGAAAATAAACGCTCATGTAAGGGAGATAAGTCTTTGCAGTTTAAAATATGAGTTATCTCCCTTAGATTATTTGAGTCATTGTTTTAAATTGTCACCATCGTAACAATCCTCCTAGTTTGAATAATTATTTTTGCAAACAAACTAAACCGAAAGACATTTTTTGGTATTGTAAAGAATATGCTGGAAGAGGAAAAAAGACAAAGTGGTTTGGCAGAATCAAATATCTGTGTCAGATGCAATGTTATTTAAGTCTAAATTCTAAAATGCCGCCAACTTAATTTTATTCATGCCCAAACGTTGCTGCAAAAAGACAGACGGTAGAGAGTGCAGATTGATGTGTTTGTGAGAAACAGTAGTTGGGACAGTTGGCTCGCCGGCAATGCACATGTGCGTCCCTGATGCATAAAAATCTCAAAGAATGCATAGGTATGTGTCACATGGACACACCTTAATTTTTCAAATGAAAAATGATACATTGCATTCAACCAACCCCTAATAGTTATGATTTGGTTGGGTTTCCACAAATTCGGTCTTTCTGAAGATGCAGAGGAATGACAGAGCTATGATTCAGTGCATTTGTGGTGTGCATCTTGACGCCAGAGTTACTTCTGATTACCTGCTATTGAGGTTGAACGTGCTCAAACTGCAGTCAGCTCTGCGTTGCAACTGTCTGCGGTGATATGAACATGTTGAACGAAGCTCTGATTGGATAAATAGATGTACGATCATGGACCAACTACTGTTTTCTGCCAACACCTCAACCTGAAGTCTCTGCTGTCTGTCTTTTTGCAGCGACATCTTTGTCGTCACTCAGAGGGAGAATTAATTCACGACATAATACTCTCTAACTCTCTGCCTGGGTGGCGCGAGCATATCGATGGACAACTGGGGACCTGGGCAACAACTATCAAGAAGGACGTGGCTAACCTTTCAGATCCACAGGTGTTTGGCCTTCAACGATGGAATCGCGACCTTTCTCAGGACCATTGTGCATGGAGCATCACGGTTTGGAATGTGGTCCAAGCCATTGAAGAAGTTGGTTTAATCCAAAAAGGGTGAACACCATTGAACCTAATTCTATAGAGGTTTACTTAGGAAGCCATTGTCACCCAACATATGTGTTTCTTCTTTTAAGAGGCAGATGGTTTCCCTTTATGTGTGGTCAGCCATACTTAATTTTTTTAAAGTGACAGTTTCTGGAGATTGAATGTTCAATCCTTACTAATTAATTAAGAAAAACATAAAAATTCACACTTCTACCAGGTCATTTGCTATGGAAAATAAAGGTTTGAGAGTGAATGCTACCAAGACCAAAGTGATGATCAGTGGTTGTAGTGTTGGAAAGTTCACAGAAAAAAAAGGAAAGTTTCCCCACTCAGTTTGTGGAAAATGAGTCGGGTGTAATTCACTTTTTGTGGTATTTGTAAGAATTGGGTACACAAGAAGTGCAGTGGAATTTCTGGTGGGTTGAGAGAGGATTACCAGTTTGTGTGAAAGAAGTGTACGAAAACTATTTGCAGCTGATTATAGTCGTCAGCTCAATGTAGCAAGCAAGGTAACGCAAATGACACTCAAAACTAGAATAGATGAGACTATCAAAGCGGGCGGGGGGGGTAGCTACGGCTTAGGTGGCTAGCTTGCTTATTAAAAATGACCAAACTCTGGTAGTTAGGGCTAGGTTAAAAGAAAATGTCTATCGAGGTGATGAACTTGGCCGCAAAATTGCGTGTAGAGGAACAGCACAAATCATCTGATCAACACATTGATAGCGTCACATTGCCAGATGAATGGCACTTGACTGCATACAAAAGCATTTTCGAGAGTTTTCGCGGATCTTTTTATCAGATAGGCTGGACTAAATAGTTCTCACTTCCACATCTAATTGGCTGATTTTCTTTGCTCTGAGGTGATCAAAATGGCTGGACGTGAGGAGTTGATAACAGAGGCTGAAATCTACTTGATTAATTTACGTGATTTTTGGTATACGTTATATTCATTCCGTGACAGATACGTACATCACCACAGATATTTCTAAGTTTGTTTGTTTTTATTTCGAATGTCTCCGTACTTCTGGATAAGCACCCATACTTTTTCATCTCATTATGTTGGGGGAACTCCAAATTGATTTTAACGCCAATACGTTCAGCATGTCACAAATTGATTTTAACGCCAATACGTTCAGCATGTCATAATCGTTTTTTTTAGTTTTTTTATATATATATACAATTTTTTGAGCTACTGCATATCGCCTTTCCGATTAAATTATCATCATGTGAGAAAAGTTTGCGTTTACCACTAATAATAACATAAAATTAACTCTTCTACCCAGTCATAGCTGATGGAATAATGATAGCAATCTACCGCTGTAAATTAAATGGTTCAGTGCAAAATTCTGTATACGTTCTCAGATTCCCGAGTTTTAAATAAAGATTACCAAGTTCGACAACCAAACAGTGTTTACTAAAAATGAAACAAATCAAAAAGCATAAGAATGGTACATTCAATATAGAATATTGCCGAAGAAATGGTCTTTTATGACGGCGTTAAAGGAATTCAAACAAGCCGCGCTTGCGTGGCCCCCCTCTGTATGTGACGAGTGTAAAATGCAATAAATTTGGGCAATTTGGGGCATTTTTGACCCCCTGGGGGTGCGAACCAGAATTTTTCTGAGGTCAAGGATGCTCATTTTATATCCAGAACAATTGTCTCTACATTTTGGCCAAGTTTCAGAAAAATTGAATGGATGGATCAAACGTTATGGGAGAAAAGGGTAATTTTTGCGATTTTGGGGGGTTTTGACCCCCTGGTGGCACGAACCTGATGTTTTCCAAGGTCAGCAATACTTATTTTCTATTAGGAACAATTGCCTCCACATTTTGGCCAAGTTTCAGAGAAATTGAATGGATGGATGAAAAGTTATGGAGCAAAAAATGTCATTTTTTGCCATTTCGGGGCCTTTTGACCCCCTGGGGGGCTAACCAGATTTTTTTCAAAAATCGGAGAATGTCACTTTCTAACCTGTCTAAAGTTACAACTTCATGCAAAATTTCAGAGAAATTCAATGGATGGTTGCAGAGAAAAATCCGGACGGACGTGCCTTAAAACATAAGTCCCCCGATTTTATAAATCGGGGGACCAATTAAAACAATTGGCGATATTGAATGCTCTCGCTCACACGCACCTATTCCGAATTCGTGATCTGTTTCTCTTGTACACCAAACAGTCATAAACAACATTTTAAGTTTAATTTAGACGGTTTCAAATCTATATAAATTATTGCATACTAAAAAATTTTTACAAAATCAGTTGTTTTTTTTATTTAAATTATCTTATGGTTTTCAGTAATCAAGTAAAAATGGAATTTTTACTTGATATTTAATTTTCATTAAAAAAATGATTCCAGTAAAATTTAATCAAATTTTGCCTAAAAAATATTTTATGTGACGTATTTCGGGTTTTAATTATGACCGTTTGGTGCGTGAGAGACAGTCTATTGGTGGCGGCACACAGCCGCGAATTCGGAATAGGGGCGTGTGAACGAGAAAATTCAATATCGTCAAGCAATTCCAAATAAATTGTTATTTGCAAAATAATATGCAAAAATCAGAAAACAAATTAATATTTGCACGGTAGACTAATTTGTCCTATCACCCTCTTTGGGAGTGAACGGCTTCAATATACGCATCTATCTACTGTCTCGTTAATGTTCCAGGTTCCTGATCAAACTTTATTTTTTTTAAATGTCAATGTTAAGTCATTAAAAAAGCATGCCCTTATTTAAAACTATCATTGACCCTAAGTCTGGGTGGCAATACAAAAAAATACATTTTTAAACAGACGGAAAAAGTGCGCGCGACGTGGGTGTTCTGGGACCGTTAAAAGTCAATTTCGCCGGTGGTAACACTTAGAATTTGGGTGCTTATTGAAAACAACATTTTATCTTTACTTTCGTTAAAAATTAGACCTTTGTGACGGGGTTATTGTAAAGAAGCATTTTTGTTTCCAGACAATAATAATAAAAACATTAAAATATGAAATTAAAGTGTAATCCAATTAAACTATTTGTTTACAAACCTTGTTTTTGTGTTCAAGAAAGATATGCCTCGTCAAAAGTGAATTAATGTGGTTACAAATGCTTTTAGTAATTATACATTACTTAAAAATAAATAGTGTCTTTTTTTCTCCAACAATTAATTTGTTTTTGTTTGTTTTAAAACTAAGAAAAACACATGTTACTATTATTTTAATTTCATTCTTTCTTTCATCTTTCCAAGGGAGATAATAAACGGAATAATACGAAACGAAATTCATACATTTTTCTATTTAATTTATTTTTATTTAATAAATGATATAATTATATCTTATATCTATTTATTTATATTATTAATTCATTTATTTAAACTAGTGCAATAAGTTTATTTATGCGCAAATTTAACACTTTTACTATCTTTAATACGAAACCGTGGTGAGTGAATCAAAATCCCATAATTCCAACTACCGGAAGTTCTTTTCCGTCATCCATTTGTGATTAATCACATTAAGGTAATTCCTTTCTCCAATATCTTTTGAAATCCTGTCAAATATTTTCATAATTTTGATATAATCTTTCCATATTGTATTTCTTTGTGGTATGTACTTGCTTTTTTAAAAGTTATTTCGTAAATATATATTAATTTTTGCACTTTATTACAGATTTTAGTGAGAGCTATAATCTTGACCATCTTGCATTTTCCATCGTAGTATTCACCACGTGTTTAAGATGTTATATTTTTTGTGTCTAATATTTGTTTAACTTATCTAGTATACATCTATTATTGATTATTAATCTTTATTTAAAGTTTAAAATAGCTTTTTTATGTATATAACGGGCGCATGTCAATTTAAAATCTTCGGTTTGATTTCGTTTTTGGAAGATTCTCGGTCTTAAATTGTTGTATTAATTGTCTTAAAATGTAAATTGTACTTTGCCTTATAATTTCTATAAACCTAAACTTTTATCTCATTCGCGATTACAATTGCTGCTTTGCTTCTACAGAATTTGAACCAAACAGACTTTTGCTGAACTAAAACTGAGTTACCCTTAAGTTTTAGTTCGGTTACAGTTAAAGAAACAAATAAAACTGGCATTTTTAACAGGAGCCAACAAAGCAATATAAGTTACTCTTTTACCTACCTGGATAAGTATATTTGTGGTGTAATTTTAAAGCGTTTTATGTGTGTTCAAAACAAACTAAATGTTGAATCTGTTTAAACAAAACAAAATGGTCGCCTATAAACTCGGCACGAGGAGTCTTGAAAATTAAACAAAATAATGGTAGAACATTACATTTTCGCACGATTGGTGTTATTTATTGGGTTTGATTCTTTCAGTATTTTTTTTTTTTTTACCAATTTTCAAGGCTCTTCGTGCATGGGTTATGGGCGGCCATTTTATTTTTCGTGATTTTTTTTTCCACGTTAAAAACCGACTTTGTGTCTGGGGGGAACACTGAAATTTAAATAGACGGGGTCTAATTCAGTGTTTCTACAGAATTTGAACCGAACTATTTTAAGAATAAACTGATCCTAACAAGTTCTGTCGAAACATGTTAATTTCGAACTGTCTGAAATGTGAATGTGGTGCTTCTTTAGAGACGTGGTCGAGTCTGGCGGAAATATTAATTGATGTTTAGTCAAATTTTTTTTTTTATACACAAAATGCATACAATTTAAACTTAGAAGACCTGTTTTTACTTAGTGAGAATTGCAAACACTTATTTCAGGTGCCGAGGCCTGCATCTGTAGCGCTGTGATGAAATTTTTCCCATACGCAACTGGAAGCGATAGATTTGTATGGCGATGACCAAATTTGACATGTAGGAAGGTGTCCGTTAGCCGAGGAAGAAACCCTGACTTTTTATTTATTTAATTTTAACGTATCTTTAGAAGTTTCATTTTAAATTCGATATTGAAACACTTTTGAATTATCTCCCCCTTTCATCCGCCGGCCACGTCTTTAAAGAAGCACCGAAATGTTTTCTCTTGCTGAAAATTTTAGCAATGTTAGAGCGAAGAACACAAACATACCCTATTGGTGGCGTTTCTTTACAACCACCCCGTCATTATGATAATTATAGTTAAGTCGAGAAATCGAAAGCAAATGTGGAACATTATTTTAAAATTCATCTCTGAATGTTATCACTCTTATTAAGCCAATCACGCGTAAATAAAAAAAAATGTCGATCGATATTTAATCTGATTCACCCCCGCCATGCTTATGATACCGTAAACCATTCTGGGCACTTAGTTTAGCTGTGAATGAGAAATCAAAATTGAAGAGTTCCATTCACTCAGCCCAATCAACCGGAAGTGGCTTAGACTTTGAATCGGCTCGGAAGGATTTCACCATTTGCGTGTAAATCACTGATATAATTTTGTGAATCCATCCACATGTGCCACACCAAATCATGTAGAAAATGTGGCAAAAGGCCAAGCTGCTTAAAGTAGAATGTGGCACCCACACGTAAATGGAATCCTACTTAATCGCATTTATGTGGCAGCAGCAGTTTTCTGAAAACCCCATTCAATCCATTGTTAATCAAATTGCAGAACTTTATCCTTTTTAATAAAAGAAATTCAGACATCCCAAAGTTTTAAATTATAAAAAAAGAAATCCATGTTGACTGTTGATTAAAAAATCAGTTTTTATAACGTTTAAAATTTTATCAAATCACTGCAGGCGCACAAATGATGAATTTTCGTATTATAAATTATACAAAAATCACTGACTTCGTTTTATAAAATTTTACATTCATAAATAAATTTTTAAAAATTCTTTGATTATTTTGAATAAAAACATCTAATTCTATGTTAATTCCGGTTGATTGTCTGTCCCTGTCTTCAGAAAAGGAAAGCAAATAAATTGTGATTCATAGCTAAACTAAAGAAGTGCCCTTTTTGTTGTTCTGAAGTTATCGACCGCTATTTTTGACTCTTGTTCGGCGAAATGAAAGTAACAACAGTTACAATTTCAGGTCAATAAACATTTAAATTTTAACCTTTTTCACGATTTCTGTCCCATACTGCATGGTTCTGGTGAACATCGAAAATAAGCGTTTTGTATTGCCATAGTTTTTAAACCTGTCGACAGTCGTGTAACATTTAAAAAACTGGTAAAAACGCATTAAGGGCCGTCTGACTTGCTGGTGGTCCGTGCGTAAAACCAGTTGGCCTTTTTAGGGCCAAATGTCACGAATTTGGTATGTTTTGGCCTTTTTTTGTGTGAATATTCTGGAGTTCACTTATGCGGTGCCAGACGTATCGCAGAATTGAAAACAAATACTTCGCTAAAAGTGAAGAACAAACACAGAAAATTGTCTGTAAACTTCATAATATTTGGTTATATTTTTTTATTTTCTTTGTTTGTTTTTCATTAGCGAAGTGACACGAGTATTTCTTTAGTGAAGTGACACGAGTATTTATAAGTTTGTTTGTTTTTTTTGCGAGAAATGGGCACTTTTTGTCTTTAAATGAAAAAGTGCCCATTTCTCGCAAAAAAAAAAATTTATAAATACTCGTGTCACTTCACTAAAAATGAAAAACAAGCACAAAAATGAAATACTCGTGTCACTTCGCTAAAAATGAAAAACACAAGAAAAAATATAACTAAATATTCTGAAGTTTACAATTTTTTTTGTTTGTTTTCAATTCTGTGATACGCCTGGCATCGCATAAGTGAACTCAAGAATATTCACACAAAAAAGGCCAAAACACACCAAATTCGTGACATTTGGCCCTAAAAAGGCCAACTGGTTTTGCGCACGATCCATTAGCCAGTCAGACGGCCCTTAATATACGTTTTTACCAAAGCATGTTTTTGTTTTTCCTCCTGAGAACAGATACTACACATTGATTTGTCTGATTCACCTGTTTAGTATTAAAGTATTCTAATCATTTTGTTTTTTGCTTTTTCTAGGTTAAAAGATGAAATTAAACAAGTCTGTTTCCTCTTCCCGAAGGAAGAACCGAAAGCGGCATTTTAATGCCCCTTCTCACATCCGAAGGAAACTCATGACATCTCCATTGTCGAAGGAATTGCGACAGAAATACAATGTGCGCAACATGCCCATCAGAAAGGATGATGAAGTCCAGGTGCGCGTCGCCTTTTTTTATCTTTTAAGCGATCTTTAAAGTTTTTCTATCCAATAAAAAGAATTTAATTATTCGAGTGATAAGTACCACCGCAATCTAAAAATAATTTTCGTATAAGATTTTTTGGTGTTTCGAGTAATACACAAGTGAAATATGGCAGCTCAAAATAAAATAACAGGAAGACTATTTGATATACTTGTGTACACTAGGGACCTCCAAAGCGTACTACAAAACCGATGACGTCATCAGTATGTGCGTATTTTACATAAGAGCCTTAAATGCATTTTTAATTCTTTGTTTTAAATCTCCCAAAAATAAAGTTATGTATATATATAAGAAGTTGTTTTAAAGTAAAATAGTTTATTTAAACATTAAATTATCGAACTGGGAAAGAAACAAGTTTTTTATCTTGGGATTTTAGTACGAAAGGGGGGGGGGGCTATTGTTTACAGTAAACTTTACACTTTTTATCTATGAATTCACGGATACTTTATCCAACACTGTTTACCAACAAAAAAGGTAAATCTGATGTACTTTTTAAAGACTTTATAACAGTAAAATTTCGATCAGAATATATTTTGTTCAGATTTCATAAAATGGGACACGTACAAAAAATATTTTACAAAAAAAAAAGCATGTTAAAGATAAATTAGTCCAATAATGCATAAGTATCAAACATTTCGTGAAAATATGACCATTACTTGATTTTTGCTAGATTTAGTAAACTGTTTTAGCGCATAAAAATTGGTTACTACATAGGAACGTTGTTTTAAGGCGTAAATAAAGTACACACGTTTTTAGTTTCTCATTTTCATTATTTTCGTACGCTGAAAAAAAAATTTAAGAATCATCGCCAATTTATTTTATGTTTCTTTTGAATGGTAAAAAAACTTATAATATAAACATATATTAAAGTTACATACAGTTCTATGGTTAGCTTTGGAGAACCTAGTGTAATCGGAATATTAAGTAGTTTTAATTTTTAAAAAAGATTTGACTATTCGTGGTCATGCGGTCTTGTCCTTTTGAGTTCGTTGGTGTCTTCATATTAGAAGGGAGATAATCTTCTATGAGTAAGAAATTAATTTTATTAATTACTAATATTCTACTCTATAATGTTCCCTGAGTTTTCGTGTACACAAATAGTCTTGCCTGATACGTAGGTATATCAAATTATTTTGAACTGGTATAGTTCACTTGTGTACTGATTTTTTTTTTAGGCTCAAATTCTGTAGAATGTAGATCTAAAACTTACGTTAGTGTTAAACTATAATTTTGTAGAATTATTTTTTGTTTTTAACTTTCAACATGTTTAGATGTGTTGTAAAAAGATAAAATAAGCAGAAGGGTAATCAGGTGAACCTTTTATTTTTAGCAAAAAGTTGAATTTTACTCCTTGTATTTTCACATGATTCTCATTGATGTGGCATAATGGGTCGATTTGGGGGATCTAGAAAGAAAGGGAAAGTTTTATATTAATTAATACTATGAAAATCAATTTTTTTATATATAAATGGGCAACACGAGTCCATTTTTGAGGTTTCCTGAAACGTTATTACATTATGCAAAAAATATGGGTTCTAGTCAATGGTGTGAAAATGATAAAATTTAGTGCATTGTGTATCTTCAATTAAAAAAAAAACTCTTGTCACTGATAAGCAGTTCTAACATGCAACATAACAGCAATGGGGTCGAAGAGAGCTTTTAACTCGAAAAATACAATACATTCCATAAAATAATGGCTATGGTAGGCCGGGTAATTTGGGTCTTTTTATTATTATTTGTCAATTTCAACTTCGAAACAATGTTTTCGCTCTCTTAATCTTATCAAAAAATCATTTTAGGTTGGCAAATGGGATACTAATAATGTAATAAACTATTAGTGTACTGTTTCAATGTCTTTTCAGTTTTGTGACCTGGATATCAAATATTTTATGCGATTCTAAAACGTTGACGGTAATTTGGGTCAGTGAAAGTTAGACTCCTCAAAATAAGCAAGAAATTTTTTTTTATTCAAAACTTAATTAAAACAATCGTCATCTTTCATCGTCATCTTTCATTGTCGCCATCTATCTTCTTTCATTGTCGCCATCTATCTTCTTTCATTGTCGCCATCTATCTTCTTTCATTGTCGCCATCTATCTTCTTTCATTGTCGCCATCTATCTTCTTTCATTGTCGCCATCTATCTTCTTTCATTGTCGCCATCTATCTTTATAAAACCTTTGGTTTTTGCTTTCAGATTAGGAGCTCTTTGAATTGCTTCATCTTTCAATCTCTACAACACAATGGGAGTTGTTAGCACTTTTCCCTCCTTGGCTTGAATTATCTTTGGAATTCTACAATGCTAAGATTGTGTCTCCTCGGGGTGGTGGTGTCATAACATTTAAAATTGCTTATTTTAGAACCTTTCTTGGGGTATCTGGGCCCCGTCTTATCAACTTCAATAACGTATTTCTCAGCACTGACAGCAGCTTGATTCAAAGGTCTGCCATTCTAAAACCATTGACCAAGTGGACAAACGATATTCGTTCCCACCCCTGTTTAAGGAGTCTTGGAAAAGAACATCACAATTGATAATATTTCCAAAGCCTATCAATAGTGCAGGATCATTTCAATTTCAGTCTCTAACTCATTGCCCTATTGTCTACTTAATTCTCTAATTAAAGCTTTTTGGTCCTTTATTATTGCAAATTTATCTTTGTCAAAACAGGCTCACTTGGAGGGGGGGGTAAGATAGACAAAACTTGCATACCTTGACACCGGCACTCTTCCTCACAGCTCAACTTTCAACGGGGAAAAATCAACTTGCAAGAATCCTGCTGGTTTTATCAGAGAAATGACTGGTGCAATTTATATTGACAACACTGCCATGCTGTGAAAAAGATTATGAGAAGTTATTACTGGTGACTCAAATTACCCCAACATGCTTTATGTTAAATATAGAATAGCACACAAATGTCATAAATACAAGCTCATTAGTACAAAACAATTCAAAGCATTGACTATTCTTGCCAACAGAGAATCAAATCAGTGCCCGTCTTAGAAAGTGATTTTTTTTTTTTTGTAATTCTCTCAGTGATGTCTTAAATCAAACTTTATAACACTTAAGTAGAGTCTATTCGTGCTTTCCAGATCAAAGTTCTTTTCTTCAGAAGTATGAGAATTTTATCAGCAAAGAGTCGACCAGTAACACATTACAAAACTGGTAACTCCAGTAAAGGGGGCCTAATAAAAGTGCATTACCGTTTTAGACGTTGCTTAAGATGGCGCAACTTAAAGTTGGTATCGCATCACTTTGGGTTTTCAAGAAGAATCTACATTAGCCTCACTCTACAAATTTCTGGGTTTAACTTCTGCTTTTACTCAATTTTGATATCATAATTTTCTCCTATCTTTAACTTTTTTTCCGCCTTGTGTACTCTCCGGTCAATTGTCTAAATCGTTGATCTGGTTTTTCAATAAACAAGGTAACAGTAAATGTTTAGGAATTGGGTAGCCTACATGTTGCTTGTAGGAAATCTTACCGCTTAAACAACATTATTTCACAAATGTTATGCAAACCTTTATATCGAAGTCAAAAAGGTTTTTTTTATTAGATGAAACAAATGAAATCTGAACTTTTCATTGGTCAGATGTGTATAAGAATATTTGACCAATGTAAGTATTTTTTATTTTTAAATCAATATTTATCAGATAATTTTTACTTACTGACTGGCTAACTTACAAGAAATATTTTCTTAGTCTTTAGTTTCCATAGCAGACGACATTAGCTGGTTAGAAGAGTTACGATGACGGTACAGAATGAAACTCTGGTTCTTGAAAATGGAAAATCAGTTTTTTTTTTGTTTTTTTTTTTTTCTTGATCTATGAATTTTTTTTATCTAGCAGAAACAACTTGGGGTCCAATTCAAATCTGGGGATACAGTAATTGCGCAATGAGCATTTCAGAACTTGCCATGATATAAAATTAAAATCGACTTATTTTTTTTCTTGTATTTATTAGATAAGACATAGTAATATGAAAATGTTTATGGCAAGTAAACTACACAGAAACTTTATGTATATGCCCTCTTAAATGTTTAAATTCACAAAATCTGCTCGTGTTACTGTTGCCTAGAATATACATTCCAACATTCATAATGATTATTTTCATTAGTTTAAATTATCCTGTACATATATTATATATATATATATATATATATATACGTAATAATTTTGATCTTTCACTTTTTTTCCGCCTTGTGTACTCTCCGATCAGTTGTCTAAATCGTTGATCTGGTATTTCAAAAAAACAAGGTAACAGTAAATGTTTAGGAATTGGGTAGCCTACATGTTGCTTGTAGGAAATCTTACCGCTTAAACAACATTCTTTCACAAATCTTTATATTGAAGTGAGGAAATAGTCGAAAAGGTTTTTGTTAGATTGGGGGGGGGGGTAAAATATGGACTTTTCATTAGTCAGTATAAAAAAATTGCCAATATCAGTTTTTACAGATGAATCTCCATGCCAGGCGACATTAGCTGGGTAAAATGTGGTAAAAGATTTGCAATGACAGCACACGAATAAAATTCTGGTTCCCGAAATTAAAAATCCTTTTTCTTGAAAATATATTTGGCAAGTAAACTACACAGGAATTTTATATATATGTTAAAAGTATGTGCTCGTTGCCGAGAATATATATTCCAAATTTCATAATGATTCCTTCATTAGTGTAAATTATCCTGTACATAGAAATATACATACTTATAAGACAAAGTTTTTTTCCACCTATATTAACATCAAAACCGCTTATTTCAAAATATTCATGTTTTTATTGCTCTCTCACTTTCATGAGCCGGGGTTTCATTTTGTGTTTCGGCTGTTATAACTCGATACCAGATTTTATCCAGCTGTTATCTTCCGCCATGGAAACATTTTTTTAATTCTTATTCATACATTCCAGATCTATTCCGCACATCTATATATGACCATGTTTATCTGTCAGTCCTACTTAGTCGATTTATTTCAGATTTCTATAAATACACCACAGTAAGTAATAATCAAGAAACTAGTAAAAAAAAAAATTTTAATGCTGGGGATTCAAACCCAATCGCTAGTCTGACAGATTTATGCCACTCTAAGAAATGTTAAACTTATTTTAGGATTTCCCATATAAATACATATCGGGGGGGAAACTTGCAAAACAAATTTTTATGTATGGTTACGTAACCTGAATATTCCCATAATTTATTTCACTTTTTTCCACCTTGTGTACTCTCCTGATCAGTTGTTTAAATCATTGATCTGGTTTTTCAAAAAACGAGGTAACAGTAAATGTTTAGGAATTGGGTAGCCTACATGTTGCTTGTAGGAAATCTTACCGCTTAAACAACATTATTTCATAAATGTTATTCAAACCTTTATATTGAAGTCGAGAAGGTTTTTATTAGATGGAGAAACAAATTATAAAATCTGAACTTTTCATTGGTCAGATGTGTATAAGAATATTTGACCAATGTAAGTATTTTTTTTTTTTTTAAATCAATATTTATCAGATAATTTTTGCTTAATGGCTAACTTACAAGAAATATTTTCCTAGTCTTTAGAGATCGGTTTCCATAGCAGACGACATTAGCTGGTTAGAGTTACGATGATGGCACAGAATGACACTCTGGTTCTTGAAAATTAAAAAAATCAGTGTTTTTGTTTTTTTTTCTCATTTCTTGATCTATGAATTTTTTATCTAGCAGAAACAACTTGGGGTCCAATTCAAATCTGGGGATACAGTAATTGCACAATAAGCATTTCAGAACTTGCCATGATATAAAATTAAAATCGACTTTTTTTTTTTTTTTACTTGTATTTATTAGATAAGACATTATACTAATAGTAATATGAAAATGTTTATGGCAAGTAAACTAAACAGAAACTATATGTATATGCCCTCTTAAATGTTTAAATTTACACAAAATCTGCTCGTGTTACTGTTGCCTAGAATATACATTCCAACATTCATAATGATTATTTTCATTAGTTTAAATTATCCTGTACATATATTATATATATATATATATATATATATACGTAATAATTTCGATCTTTCACTTTTTTTCCGCCTTGTGTACTCTCCGATCAGTTGTCTAAATCGTTGATCTGGTATTTCAAAAAAACAAGGTAACAGTAAATGTTTAGGAATTGGGTAGCCTACATGTTGCTTGTAGGAAATCTTACCGCTTAAACAACATTCTTTCACAAAATTAAAAAGCACATTTTTCAATCTTGCCATTTCTGGAATCCTTTAGGAAATTATTTTAAAAAAAAAAAAAAAAAAAAAAAAAAAAAATTTATCATTTACACTCTTGATCATTGGTGTATGCACCATGCACAGTAAAAATTATTTTCAATAAGTTTTCTAAATAACCCACACCTAGGACACTGATTGCTATATATATGTGTATCGCCTTGTAAATTAATCATAGTTCTTAATCCGGGAATCTTTTACTACAATCAACAGAACGAAAAAAAGGGTGAAACAAAACCTAATGTACAACAAACAAATGTTAGCAAAGGCAAGTTAAGTTACTCATCTACCTACCTGGATAATTTTATTTGTGTTTTAACTTATTTTAAAGGGTGGGTTTCTTGTTCAAAACAGTCGGTGTTGACTGCTCGAAAAGAAATTTAAAATAGACTCGCCCGTGGCCAGAACTTGAAAATCAATAATAATAATAATAAAAAATCGAAAACTAAACAATATACTGATAGAACATTACATTTTCGCACGATTGTTGACATTTATTGTATGCGTTTCTATCGGTGTATTTAGTTTTCGATTTTCAAGTCATGGGTGAGCTTCCATTTGTTTTTTCACCCTTTTTTTTTTTCTGTTGATTGTAATAAAAGATTCTCCTTAATCTTTTCATCGTATTGTTCCATTATCCAACAGAAAATCTCACTAACCCTTATCCTCGAGTGGCTTTTGGCCTGTTAAGTGTTGATCCATTAGTATAAACAAAATATTTATGTATACTAGTGGTAGAACCTGGGAAACTCCTGCTCCCACCCCGTATTAGTATGAATAAGCTGAATTCTCGAGATGATTATACATGTGTATGTACATTATTGTTCAAAGCCGAGTGGACAATTTTTTTATTGTATGGTAACTGTTCAAACTGCTGATCTACAAGCAGTGATATTACTGATAAACTAATAAACTGGTGTTTATCTCATTCAAATGTAAAAATCAAATTCACTCTAACAGACTTAATGATTGTTAAAACTAATTCTTTCTTTATTTTATTCATACACACACTATACTAACGTCGCGGGATCACATGTATACAGAATATTTTAGGCCGTTTATGCATTACTATAATTATATGTAAAGATCTGGTCACATCGCCTAACTAAAACCAGGGTAAATCAAACGTTTATCCTATGCATTTTTTTGCATCAATGGCGAGTAGTTGAGTAAAAAAAACGTAGAGTGTAAGTACCTCCACCTTCTAAAAATCCTTAAAGAGACAAATTTGAACAGGGTTGAATCTTAACATTGTTTTTTTCCCCTTGGTTTTATAAAACTAATACCCACCGAGGGCAACACTGATTCTATTTTATATATTAGCTATATATATTGACTGCCAAGATATTGCACTTTTTAATTTTCCTCTCATGTAATCAAGTTGCGCTGTAAATGTTCCATTTCACTTTTTGCACCTTGTGTACTCTTCCGATCAGTTGTCTAAATCATTGATCTGGTTTCTCAATAAACAAGGTAACATAAAATGTTTAGGAATTGGGTAGCCTACATGTTGCTTGTAGGAAATCTTACCGCTTAAACAACATTTTTTTTCACAAAGTTAATTCATGTCTTTATCACAAACATATTAAAGTCAGGAAATGATATCGAATTTAAAATGAAAAGGGTTTTTGTGAAATGAGGAAACAAATTATAAAATCTGAACCATCCCAAATTTAAAAAATTCCTTAGTAAAAAAAAAAAAAAAAAAAAATCGCTAATAAATATTTATCAGATTTTTATTTGCTGACCGTGTGTCTAACTCGCAATAAATATTTTCCAAGTATTTACAGATTGGTCTCCATAGCAGACATTAGCTGGGTAAAAGAGTTACGGTGACAGCACAAAATGAAACTCTGGTTCCTGAAAATGAAAAATCACTTACTGTTTGTTTTTCTCGTTTCTTGATCTATGAAATTTAAAAGAGAAAAAAAACTTTCACTTAATAGTCAGAAACAACTTGGGGAGATCTAACATCATGCACAATTCAAATCGGGGAATACAGTAATTGCGCAGCGATTATTTCAGAACTTGCTATTATATAGAATTAAAATCAAATTATTATTTGTCTTGTATTTATTAGATAATAGACATAATATATAGTATGAAAATGATTATGGCAAGTAAACTACACAGAAACTTCATATACATATGCCCTACTAGATGTTAAAATTTACCCCAAAAAATGTGCTCATATTACTGTTGCAGAACATAGATTGCACAATTCATAATGATCCGTTCATTAGTTTACATTATCCTGTACATAGAAATATATAAAAGGATATATATATATCTAAATGTGAAAGGTTTTTTGGGTGTTTTTTTTTTTTCACGTATCCTAACTATATTAACATCAAAACGGCTTATGCTTATTTGAGATCCCATGTATATACTAATAATAGACATATTTTAGGTTTGTTTTCTTTTTGCTCTCACTCTAACATGGGTTTCATTTTGTTTGAGTTTCAGCTTTGATAACTCATTACCCGATTTTACTCAGCTATTATTGGCTGCCATGGAAATGTTTTTGAATTCTTGTTCATGGATTCCAAATCTATTCAGCACGTCTATAGAATCATTTTTGTCTGTTGGTCCTACTTACCATTTTCCTTATAAATACATATCAGAGAAACTTGTAAACAAATTCTTATGTATGGTCATGTAACCTGAATGATCCCATAATTTCCATTTTTCACTTTTTCCTCCTTGTGTACTCTTCCGATCAATCGTCTAAATCGTTGATCTGGTTTTTCAAAAAACAAGGTAACATTAAATGTTTAGGAATTGGGTAGCCTACATGTTGCTTGTAGGAAATCTTACCGCTTAAACAACATTATTTCACAAATTTCATTCAAATCTTTCGAGAAAGTAAATATTTTAAACTATGGAAGACTAAAAACAAAATATCTGCATTTGGAATTAGACTTGTTAATTTCGATAGATTTAAAAATCTCGTTTTTCGATCTTGCCATTTCTAACCTATTTTAAGAAAAAATTATCATTTACACCTTTCATCGTTGGTGTATGTGTCATGCACAGTAAAAAAAAAAATTTAAATCAATAAGTTTTCTAATAAAATAACCAACATAGGACACTGATTGCTACATTATATCATTCTTTGAATTAATCATAGTTCTTTCTACTTAGATAAAAGGGGACAACTTTTCCCGCAACTGAAAATCTCACTAAACCTCGTGTGGCTTTTGGCCTGGTAAGTGGTGATCCATTGGTATAAAAAGTATGTATAATGGGAGAAACTCCTACTCCCAATGAGTAAACCGAGTTTCCAGATGACCTAATTAGCTTATTATACATGTTTATGGACATTATTGTTCATAAGCCAAATGGAAATTTTTTTGAGCGTTTCAAGTTTATCCCATTCAAATTTTTTAATTAAATTCACTCGAACAGACCTAATTAAAGTAATTGTTGAAAACTGATTCTTGGTATCTTGTTTCATGCACGCACTGTATTGAAATGCACACAGAATATTTCAAGCCGTTTGTGTTACTAGAACTAAGGTTCGTTCTTTCGTTTTGTTTGCATTTCAGCTGTTATAACTCATTGCCAGATTTTACCCAGCTGGAAATATTTTTTAATTCTTATTCATAGTCTAGATCTATTCAGCACATCTCTATATAACCATGTTTGTCCGTCCGTCCTACTTGAGATTCAAAGTCGATTTATTTCAGATTTATAAAAATCGAAAAACTAGAAAAATATTTAATAAAAATGTTGGAATTGAAACCCGATCCCTAGTCTAAGATTTATGCTACTCTAAGAAATGTCAAACTTATTTTAAGATTTCCCTTATAAATACATATCAGGAAAACTTTCAAAAAAATTGTTATGTATGGTCATGTAACCTGAATATTCCCATAATTTCCATCTTTCACTTTTTCCTCCTTGTGTACTCTTCCGATCAATTGTCTAAATCATTGATCTGGTTTTTCAAAAAACAAGGTAACATTAAATGTTTAGGAATTGGGTAGTCTACATGTTGCTTGTAGGAAATCTTACCGCTTAAACAACATTATTCTTTCACAAATGTTATTCATGTTACATGCATGTAACATTCTTAAATCTTTAGCATTTTTTCAAAATGTCATGTTTTATTTGATTGTAATTAAATTATTTCATGAAATGTTTTTTCCCAATCAATTTATATAGTGACCATCTGAACTTTACATCTGCATAATAAATACATAAAAGAATTTTCAAGTATTTAAGAACTTTTATGGTGTTTAATACTTTCAGAAAAGTTTTTTATGGTTTAAGCATGTTCATGAAACTTTGGAAAATCTTGAAGAAAAAAAACAAAAAAGAATTTTTCCCAGTGCACGTTTTAAAATGCTGTTTTGTACACATTTTGTAGGTTGTTAGAGGACATTACAAAGGTCAACAGCTCGGCAAAGTTGTTCAGTGTTACCGAAAGAAATTCGTCATCTGCATTGAAAGAATCCAGCGAGAAAAGGCTAACGGTGCCTCCGTTCATGTCGGCATCCACCCATCCAATGTAAGTGTCTTTTTATCTATTTCCTTTTCAAAAAAAATTCTAACAATCCTCGACCTTATCTCATTTTTATACATTTTACAGACAAAACAAGCTTTTTTTTCTAATGATTGACAAGTTTGAAATTACCACCAGAAATTTTCTGTTAGGTTTTATTTCTTGATGAAATAAGTAAAATTGAAACCTAAATGTTTCTTAATTATTCGTAATTTCCCAGATCTTAAACTGAACTAAATTTATGGCGAAAAACGTGTGATTTCTTCCTGCACACTGGAAGGAATCTCATTAAATTATCAAAATAAAAACGATTGTTTCAAGACATCGTGTTAGGGTTATGGAATGCTACATGGCCATCAATCATTTACAGTTAAATTGTTTAAACTTTTTTTTTTAAATGTCTTCAGCTTTTCTATTAAAGTCTTTCCTTCACTTTCAGGTGGTTATTGTCAAATTAAAATTGGATAAGGATCGCAAACGCATTTTGGACAGAAGGAGCCGTTCACGCGTTGCTGCAGACAAAGGCAAACACACTGAAGAATCGATTATGGAAACTTCATAAGTACATCTGAAATCCTCTTTAGCAGAAAAATAAAACTAAGTCTATAATTATTGTTTCAGTCTTTTTTTCTTTTTTTAATCGAGGCCTAAAATAGGCCTGATGGGTATTTTATAAAATGCAGATAATTACAAAGACTTATTCAACTTTTGATAATTAATAACTGCTTCCCCATGAAGTTTCTAATTATTTCCTTGCTCAATACAAGACACAATCTTGCAATAGGTATTTCTATCGTACTTTTGGATAGTAATTTTTCTTTGAAATTGTTGTCCCAATGTCGGATCAAAAAGTAAACCGTTACAAATAAAAGCTGTGGAACCATTAGAATAAGTTTTTACTATTTTACAGTTTATCTGTACTTTTGAATTTCTTGTGCGTGTCCTGCGTCTGGCTTAGATGGGTGACCATTTTGGAATAGGTGTTTTAAGAAAACACTACTTGGTTGTATAAGAGTATGACCAGAGACAGACTAGACAATCACAGCTTCCGGGTTGTTTTTCTACTCAAAATCTCTTACTTTATATTTGTATGTTTATCAAGTGAAAGAAACTTTCTAGGGTACATAATGTTCATCTTAGTATTCAATGAAATATACTTGAATTGATGCTGTCTTGGTAGATATCCCCCCCCCCTTCTCTTTTTTTTTTTTTTTTTTTTTTTTTTTTTTAACGAAATGTGCAAAACGTCCCATTTTAAACCAATTACAACATAAGTTTTAAGCCTTGCCAACACTGAATCCTATTACCTTGTTGATTTTAATATTTACAACTGCAAACATTCTACCACTTAGAACACGTATAGCAGGTCTTCTGTTTTTTATACTACAAAAAAGAAAAATTTAAATGTATTTCGTTAGCTTATTTTTCAATGAAAACCCTGTTGTGAAAGAAGTCATGTACTGTCAACATCTCCCTGCCGATATAAAAAAAATGGTAAGAATTTGTTTTTTTTTTTTTAGTGGTAACCTAATATGCAAACAAAAAAAAGGGTAAATATTTTGACTAAATCGTACTGTCTATAGGATCATGTAGAAGAAAAAGAAAACCATCTCTAACAGGATGCTAGTCTGTCTCTGGTTCTTAAAACATCTGCTATTCTAAAATATTCACTCATCTAAGTACTGATCAGACTCGATGTTGTGTAACTTTAAAATATTTTATGGGCATTATTTAGGGTAATGACTTTATATCTAATGAAAAACTAAGTTGAGTTTGAAATCTGCTCCATATCTCGAAGACCTACCAAAGTGATTACTGGTCATGTCATCAGGTTATTATTAAGTGATACTCGGGGTGACAAGCGTCGTCACTGATGTACAGATGTCATCTGTAACCGAAACACACTAAAATATTAATGGCAAGGTGTGCAGATATATTGTGTTGTGGACAATTCTCTACATAGACAATGGGGATCTTTATCGGTGGAGATTCTTACGACTGAGCAACATTATTTAGAACGCTGCTCTTGGTTTTTTGGGAGGGTGCATTAAAAAACATGCACAAACAATGTAAGGTGAAGACTTTGTTTTTAGAAGTCTTTATCGATGTCAAAAACTTAACTAAAAGCATAACCCATTTTATGAAGTCTGCATTAATAAGCTAATTTTTTTTATATTTATACCAGATTGTAAGTAAAGATTGACATGAGAAATTTGTGTTGAACATTTTCGGAATTGTTTTCTATTGAGGGTGGGGTCCTAGTGATGGTACACACACACCTTTATATAAATAGAGATTTGTTTTGTAAATATGAATGTTTCTTAATTTAATACAATATGGGAACCATTAATTATAAATAATAAATAAGCTTATAATATATAGATATATATATATATATATATATATACAGTGATATGCAGGAATAAAAGTAGTGATAAGTAGTAAGACTACACATTAAAATCAAGAATAGGTTTAAGGCTCCCAAAATTCATACTAGAACTGTCTGCAAGGACCTGTGGTGCAGTGGATATAGTACTAAGTAAAATTCACTTCTAAGTGATAGGCATCTGGAGGTTCAATGCGGGCGAGACAAAGTCATGGCCGACGGAATGAGAACATGCTACTCCCGTGGATTAAATAAAGGGTTCTGTTCGAAATTCTGTCGAGAGTTTGAAAAGATACACCTGAAGAAGGCCGGGGATGACAGCAGTTGAAACGTGAAAAAAACACTCAATAATCTAAATTGTACAAATTAAGCTATAAATGATTTTTTTTATCCATATCGGACAGGTACTACCATCTTTCATCAGAGTGGACCTGGGATCAATGGCAGTTAAAGGATGACTACACTACCTAAAAGCCTCATGACCAGAGATAGTTTAAGGTTATATCCAGGACTGGGTTAGAGTAAAACGAACTTGAGTAGTTCGTAGGGTAGGCAGAAATGTGATGGGAAAAAATTTACACCCAGTAAAAAGGTAGAAAATCCTAAGAAAGATGGATTTCAGAAGGGGGGGGGGTCAGATTGCCCAAGGGTATCAAAAGATGTTAGTGCTAAAAGAAAATGTGAAGTCATTTTATTACTTACTAGCAGGGCTACCCAGTGTTGCCCGAAAGAGTAGTAAATAATTTATTTTTTATCAATAACAAATGATTTCCTACTGTTACATGCAAGGTAGATCTTACTGTAAAAACCGGAACAACTAATTGAGGTAAAATTTGACCAAAAAAAAACAAACGGTTTACATATAGATATATATATCTGCGAGATAAGTTTTACGTACAAAAGATAAACAATGCTTGCTCTCTATCTATCTGTGTGTGTGCCTATAGATTAATTCCCATTTAAGTCACCAAAAATATAAAGAACAAAGGAATATTTTTTTGTTTCTCTTAAAGGTGAAGAAGAAAAAAAATTCCTTTGATTATTAAGAGTAAACCTTTTTCCTCTTTGCTCATCAAAATTATATTTACATACATGATTATTCTTTCCTTTGTTCAAAAATGTAAATTTTCATATGTCATTATTGAAGCTCTTTTTTATTATTAATTTTTTTTTAATTTTTCACCTTGTCTCATGCTGAGGTTAGACATTTCATAAATGACTTCCAATTTCTCCTGTCTTTTGCCATTTCGCTTGTGCTGCCCGCTAGAATCAGGTCATTATCAACTGATCACCTTCATGGCTTTGAGTCATCGATATCAATGTGGAACACATTTTGGAGTGTTTCGAATGACTGACGGCAGTTGACAAGACCATGGGACGGGGTAGGACGATGAGGGAGTAAGAGCGAAAATGGGATGAACGCCGATCCATGAAGAGGTTGAATGAAAAACGTGAGATCATATTAACAATTTAAAAACAAATATTTCGTTATGTTAAAATCTATGCAATGTCATATCATCAACGCACACTTTCATTGGTAGAAGGGTAAGGGAACTGATATAAAGAAAACAAAGTGGGAGGAGGTGGAATGATAAAAATATGAAAGACCAAGCTATTTCCATTGTATAAAATGAATATCAGTTATGGATTAAAAAGGATTCAATCAGTTAAGATGTTGTGCGACACAATTTCTCATAGAAATCTTTACAGTGAGACTGTCAATTTTCTCCATCCGATGCACTGCAGCCAGGATATGTCATTTTGAAGTTTCGTCATCAACCACATGTCGCAGCCATACAAGAATATAGGTCAGACATGTGTGTTGTATGCTGCCACTCTCACATACGATGGGATTCCTGCATTTTCTGAAATTGTCAATAGTCATTTGAAAACTAGACATGTGGTGAATATATATTGTGTTATAGATGTGTCAGTTCACCGACTGAAATCAATTGTGTTGCCAAGGTATGTGAATTTATTGACACCTGAAACAATTTCTGTTCACATTTTCCATCTTCAAAGAAAACCAAAATACGCCCAAGCACCGAACTTCTTGACGAATAATGTTTCAATAATTGATTCTTGATTGTATTTGCTGTTTGCAGCCAAGTATAATCCTGTCTGTTCTCTGCATACAGCGAGGAGATGAACGAAATCTGGTCTTAATTCTCGACCACGTGTTGGTATGAGATATCTTGTGCCCACCACCATATTGGGGGGGGGGGGGGGGTAGTGTTTTTATTTTTTTTGTTTGTTTGTTTTTTTTTTACCAAGGGACATAACTCTGACCTAGAAACCAATTTCTCTTCAAGGGAGATAACTCTGGTACCGACTACAATTTCCACAATGCATCTGATAAGCCATAGCATTATCTTATTTCTATGCTTAGCCAATGCTAGTTTACTGTCTACGAAAAATTGTTTCAGCAATAATGGATAACACCAAAGAAAGAATTCAACTTTGTTAAAGACATGGAATTGATAGCACATGCCAGACAATAGAATATGGAGAAAAGATGAAGAAGCAACAAAAAAATGATGTCCTCAATTATACTAATATGTATTGATAAGGCTTTCTAATATATAATAAGGCCAATAGAAAAAGTAAAACCAAAAATTGTTTATATATTCATCGACGTTTCGTCTTTATTCCAACATAGAAGTCAAAATTAGAAAATATCTGGTGCATATATGACGTGGAAAGAATGTTTTTGAAACGAAACAAATTCAAAATATGTTGAGCTTCATGAAGTGGAATGATTTTTTAATAAATATCGATGTTATGTACAAAGTTTTTTGGGGAATGTGGTGTAAAATAGCTAACCTGGATCTAAATTCAAGTTTTGTTCGGTAAGTATTAGTTTGCTGATTAAAGGAGATAAATTGTAGAAGCTTTTACTTTGTTTAACTGTGTCAGAGTTTATAATGAGTGCTCATTCAAGAAGTTTTCGCCGAGATTTGTTTAACATGGATTTAATGAATCTAGCTTGTTTAAAGTTAAAAAATTATTGTAATGTATGAAAGAGAATAGTGTATTTCGGGAATTATTATTTTTGTCTCTTTTATGCTTATCAAGCTTTTGTTTATGTTCGCATTGAGTTTCACTAACATATTTAGGCTTTATATGTGGGTGTTTTGTTTTTAGTGTTTTATGATTTGTAATGTAGTTTGTAGTGTTGGATATATAATATAACTCTATGTATAACTTTTAAATGCGAGAAGGCAATGGCTGAGGGTCAATCATACCAAGGAAACGAAAGACTTGATCACTGCTTCATGTTACTAAATATTAGGTTTTGGGTACTAATTCTGAAACTAGCAGTGACTCAAAACTGTACTTGGTGCGAGTATACTGGCTGTGTATCCCTGTCCCAAACAAGGCGATTGGAATTCCCCCTTTGTATATTCCCAACAGAAATTAAACTCCAGTGTGGGTGGTGGAGGATAGAACCAATGAATAATTCTACTTATTTTATGGAATAGCAAATTTTTTTAAATCTCTGACACCATTTTTTAATCCCTTGTCACCTCCAAAGCATGTGAGCCTTATCTTGTACCAGTAATAGTAATAAAGAAATGCCATGCTGAACTGGCTCTTGTCCTCTCCAAACTCTACAACAAAAACCTTGTCAAATCTTGCTTCCTTGATAGTTGGAAAATTGCCTCTGTGGTATCAGTCTTCAAGAATTCTGGAGATAGAACTGACCCTCAGAATTATTGCCCTATCAGTCTACTCCCACTCTTCTAGCAATAGTCTGTCACCTCGTTACTGCTAAACTTCTTTCTAACCATCAGTATAGATTTAGGCAAGCGCAGTCTACTGCAGATATCCTAATAGATATCTCCGAATGCATATACCATACACTAGACAAATCAGGTGAAGCTAGGATGGTAGCGCTTGATATATCAAAAGCCTTTGACAAGGTCTAGCATGAAGATCTTCTCATAAAAATTAAATTCATATGGTATTACTGGACGAATATTTAATATAATTAGATCCTTCCTATCCACAAGAAAGATCCAGGTTGTCCTCGATGGCCGTTCATCCAAACAACATGACATAAATACAGGTGTACCCTAAGGATCGATGCTTGGACCTTTATTGTTCCTGATTTTCATAAACGACCTCCCTGATGATATTGTCTGAGATGGGTATATCTGCTGATGACACCACACTCTACTCTCGTCATGTGCGCAAAACGGGTGCGCACATATCCGAATCAATGGCTGAATCCTTTGAAAGTGACCTTCAGTCTGTAGTGAAATGGAGTCATAAATGGATGGTAACATTTAATGCTGCTAAGACAAAACTCCTTTCCTTCAACAACTACAAGAAACCGTTTCAACCACCGATTGCCACGGTAAATAACATCCTAACTGAGAGTTTAACATTCAAACTCCTAAACATAACATTCACAGGTAACATGAATTGGAACAAATACATAGAAGACATTGCCAAGGCTGCTGCAAAGAAAGTTGGCTCCCTTAACTGTGCTAGAAAACTTCTCACACCTGACAGTATCCTATATCTTTACAAAGCCACCATCCGACCATACATGGAGTATTGTTGTCACATCTGGGCTGGTGCACCATCCACTAGTCTCTCCTTAGACAAGGTCAAAAAAAGAGTCTCTAATCTAATAGGTCCCTCACTATCCACCAAGCTCCAGCCCGTCCCATCGCCACAATGTTGCATCCTTGTGTTTGTTTTACAAGTACTTCAATGGAATGTGCTCCGATAAACTTGCTGCTCTGGTGCCCCCTCGACGTAAATACACTCCTGACAATCAGCTAAATCCTATCCATTCATTGTGGAGGTCCCCAGATGCTGGAGAGCCTTCTACTCCAATAGCTTCTTTCCTCGAGCTGCCGGCCTCTATAGCTCCCTCCCTGCTCCCTGTTTCCTCAACTATACCGAGATGCAGAAATTTAAAACTAATGTGAACAGGCATCCTGCTGCAGAGCTTCCAATTCAGGATGGCCCCTTAAACTTTCACCCTAATTCTCAGTAGGCCCTTACGTCTACAGTGGCAATTTGCCTTGTTTGGGGTCAAATAAATTTTTTTTAAATGTTTTAATCCCAAAAGGGCAGGTGAAGTGCTCTTTAGTCCTGATAGACAATCACCTAGAGATGGTGTCT
Source organism: Sepiola atlantica (assembly GCA_963556195.1). Taxonomy (NCBI): domain Eukaryota; kingdom Metazoa; phylum Mollusca; class Cephalopoda; order Sepiida; family Sepiolidae; genus Sepiola; species Sepiola atlantica. The sequence goes on along the minus strand of OY744533.1, from coordinate 55,078,933 downwards.
CGATAAAAGCGCTGGTCTCCATCATCCCACTGAGTAGTTGTCACGAAGGGCATCTGGCCTATAAAAATCTTACCTTAAATAAGTAAATGACTTCCAAAGAAAATCGCTTGCATTTCAGGCTATGCAGTTTAAATGTTGGAAGCTTGCATTGAAGGTCTGGTGAGATTGTTGGGTTTCTTGAGAGAAGATGTATTAAGCTGTGTTGTGTCCAAGAAACTCATTGGAGAGGTAATTCTGCAAGAACGTTTGTGGGAAAGAATGCAAGATATAAGCTGTGTTGAATTGGAAATGAAAAAGAACAGGTGGTGTTGGTATTTTTATTGCAGAGAGATGGATGGATAAAGTGATTGAAGTTAATTGTGTAAGTGAACGAATCATGTTGATGGTTGGTGAGAAAATATTCACAGCTTTATCTGTTTATTCACCACAATGTGACTTGAGTGAAGATGCGAAAGATGAGTCTTAGGAGGGTTGAATGGTCATGTTGGAAAAACTGCTGGTGACTTTGAGGGTGGGCATGGAGGAAATGGATATGATGATAGGTATACAGAAGGAGAAAGAATTTTAGAATTTAGTCTTGAAATAGACATGTTTGTTGCTAACACCATTTTTAAGAAAAAGAAAAGCCATCTCGTTACGCATTAATCTGGTACAGCAAAAACTCACATAGATTATCTGTTGGTTCGGATAAAAGACAGAAAGCTCTTAAATAATGCAAAAGTAATACCTGGTGAAGAAATTGTGACACAGCAAAAACTGGTTATTTGCCATTTCATGCTGAAGAAAGTTTATCCCCAGAAGAAAGATGTGGAGGTTGAATGAAGAACATGTGAAACGTGAGCTTAGAGACCAAGTGATGGAGCGTTCTGCTACGAGATCCAATACAGGAAGTGTAGAAGAACAGTGGAAGATGCTGAAGGATACACTGTTGGGAGTAACAAACCAGACTTGCGGGTGGACAAGGCATAGGGTGACATGGTGGTGGAATGAGGAAGTTGAGAAGTGTATCAAAGAAAAGCAGCAACGTAGGAGTCGGTGGATAAAAGGTTTAGTGAATAAGGATGTGTATCTAGAGGAATAGAGGGAAGCAAGAAGAGGAATATACAAAGCCAAGAAGGAGTCTGAGAAAGCCAGGTTTCCAGATGTACTATGAGGAGATGACCAAAAGAATGAAGTATTCAGGATGCCTAAACAAATGGCAAAGACAAATATGGATAAGTGCATTCGAAATGACAATGGGGTGTTAGCAACAGATGAACAGGACAAAAGGGATGCTTGGAAAAGCCACTATGAGAAATTGTTGGATACTAAGTTTTCATAGAACCATGAAAATCTAGAAGTTGCTGAAGCAGTATCTGGTCCAGCTATAAGAATTGAGTGAGTAAGATGAAAAAGGGTAAGGCTGCAGGATCCTCATGCATTGTTGCAGAAATGTTGAAGGCTGTGGTTGAAATTACAAACTTGACAAATCAGATCATAAAAGAAGTTATCCCAAAAGACTGGGAACTTAGTACAATTGTAAATTTTTACAAGGGTAAAGGGGAAGAACTAGATAGAGCTTACTACAGAGGCTTAGTTTTATGCCTGGGCAAAATACCACTGGTGCTATATTTATCTTGAGACAAATGCAGTACATTGCTTTTGTGGATCTGGAGAAAGCTTTTGACAGTGCCAAGAGACATTATCTGGTGGACTTTGCATAAACTACGGCCAAACGAGTGGTTGGTGAAGGTTGTCCAAGCAATGTACAGAAATGCTCAAAATCGTGTTAGAATTAACAGCACATTTAATGACAGCTTTAAAACAATGTTAAAACAGGAGTATATCAGGTTTCTGTATTGAGTCTGTTGCTTTTCATTTGTGTCTTAGAAGCATTGTTCAAAGAGTTTTGTGTGGGTTGTCCAGAAGAGATGGTGTATGCTAATGATTTAGTACTTGCCTGTGAACTAATGGAAGACCTACTTGTTAAATCAAAGACTTTGAGGAATGCTATGGAAAGTAAAGTTCTGATGGTGAATGTTACCAAGACCAAAGTGATGATTAGTGGTTGTAGTGTTGGAAAGCTCCCCAAAAGAGAAAAGTTCCCTTGATCAGTTTGTGGAAAGGGAGTCGGATGGTACCTGTAAGCATTGAGTACACATAAAGTGTAGTGGAATTACTGGTAGGTTGAGAGAGGATAACCAATTTGTGTGCAAGAAGTGTAATACAATGGAGATGGCTGAGAACTCAAATTTGGAGGCAGCATATTTGGTGAAGCTATTGAAGTTGTTGAGAAGTTTTATTACCTTGGTGGTGCCATTAGAGCAGGTGCTAGTGTGATTGCAAAAATTTGAAGTGGATGGAGTAAGTTCAGAGAACTTCTGCCATTACTAAACAGCAGAGCATTACCACTGTCGACCAAGGGAAGGGTCTCTCAGGCATGTGTACGCAGTGTGATGATGTATGGAAGTGAAACCTGGCCAGTGAGGGTGAGGACATGTGTTGCATGGAAAGAAATGATAGAAAATGTAACGATGGATGTGTAATGTGAGTCTTAAAGACAGACTTAGTTCTGCTGATGTCATTGGAAGATTAAATGTGGACAGGATAAGAGGAGACTTTGATGGCATGGCGAAAGAATGGATGAGACTTCTTGAGTTAGTAGTCGTATAACAGTTGAGGTAGCAGTGTCAGTTCACAGAGGAAGTCCAAGGAAAACATGAGAGGAAGTGATAATAATGCACTTGAGAGAAAGAGGGATAAATAAAGACCTGGCCTGAGATAGGTTAGTTTGTAAGTCAATTTCTAAAACCCGTCCAACACATGCTAGCATGTAAAACGGACGTTAAACAGAATATGATAATGATGGAAAAAGTTGTATCTACAAACACTTTCCAACCAGAGGGAGTTTTTTTTTTTTCATTCAAAATTGAAATGCGGTTATTGATTAATATAAGAGATGCCCAAAAGCAGTAACAACAATAACATCGCCAGAGAAAGGTCACTGTTTATTTAGTTAAACTATAATACTGTTTGAGTATTTTGATAGAATTGACCAATCTCAATAGGTTGCCTATATCAGATTTCAACCAATCAGAGAGAGTTTGCCCTGGTAGCAAGGCACTTGTTCGTGTTAACTATATGAGCGAGCACCCAAGCACTGTTAGCCAGTGAGAGCCTCAACTTGCCACAGGAACCTATGTCAGTCAGAACGCGGTGTTACTAACTGCTGCACATACTCTTGGCGAGCAAACAACCTCTGGCCGTAGATCCTTGGTGACTGGCATTCTGACAAACAACACAAGTCACAGTTATTGACTCCTTAATATAGCAAGAGTTTGTCATAGTCTTACGAACTCACTACTTAAGTCATATCCACACACATACGGAAGTTTGAATTACCTACTAGACACTATCCTCGAGTGTCTTCGGTCTCTCTGTACAAGGGTTTGTCAGGACAACCTGACATGAGGATACTTACCCTTACAAGTAAGCCCTTACCAAATATTCAAAATTACATAGTATCCGCAACACAAATAAGATCCCCTCATACGAGGAATAGTGCATCTTATCCAAGTGATGTTACCTCAAGTAACAACACGTAGCTGGATACTCCACCAGACTAGATGAATTCTTGTCCTGGAATCCGGTTAGACCAACAGACCACAAGAAAGATATACTATGACATACTTGACTGGTCAGTTGGGGAGAGAAGAAATTTATTATTCTTAACTTTTTACTAACTCAATGTTTGAGAAATAAAGGAGAATTTTAATAGAATATTCGGGTATCTATGTATCTCATATAGAGATCAAGTGTTAGCCACAGGAACGGGCCCCTTGATTTCTGAGAACTTCGACTGAAGTAAAAATGAAACATATTGGGAGGAAAAAAAACAACACTTTCTTCGTCTAGACCCTTTGAACATTTCTGAACTCTTTTCTTCTTTACTCTTTGCTTTCGTTCTAAGTAAAGTAAAATGATCGACCATAGTCAAGGGCGAACCGAAGGCTCTCGTTTCATTAGTTACTACGGTGAGGTGTCGGGGGAAGATGCCACTTCTTCCCCAGGATTACACTACTTACCCTTGATCCCCACCTTATAATTCTGAATGTTTAGCAAGGAGGCATCGAGTACCATTTTTTGAGTCTTTGGTATGACTTGACTAGGATTGAACCCCTATCTCCTGTTACCATTATTTGATTGTTCTATCAAGACGTAAATAAAGTATGGATACACTTTGCCATTACTTTCGATAATCTCTTATCTATTTACAAGCATAATAAATGAATGGAAAATAATTTGATTGTTAAAACACTGAGATTAGCTGAATCCCTGGTGATTATCTCCCTTTGTCATTGTAACTTCAGGTAAAAAATTTGCAACTATGACTTTAGCTGAAATGAATTGGATGATCTATTTTTGCTACTTTCGTCTATTTATCATAAATCTGACCTCGCGTTAAGGCGTTTTCAAGGTCACAGATTAACAAATTTAATGATAAATTTTCGGAGGAGAAGAGAGGGGTTGTCGAATCAGAAGGTCATTTACTTGCAATCTACTTATAATATGCGTCTGAAATTTGTGTATTAGGCAGAGGTCGGCAGCCGTCAATTTTTGCATGAGTCAACTTTTTTGTTTGTTTTTCTTTTAAACAATGATTTTGGAACTAGAAATCGGACTTTTTTTTTTAGCTGAATCCCCACATCTGAGGTCACGGGTCTGCAATTTTTGCGGGGAGATCAGGAATCAGAGTTGGATTTTTTAAAAAAAAATGACTCCAGAATCAAGAGTGGTATTCTTTTATTTATGCACATCTGATTAAAAGCAATGTCCGTTCAATCTTCTGTTAAATTTTTCTTGTTTATGGGCGAATAATTTTGTCGTCGTCGTCGTCATCATCATCATCATCATCATCATCATCATCATCAGTTTTAACATCCATGTTACATGCTGGCATGTGTTGGACAGCTTTTAGAAATTGACTTCCAAACTAACCTATCTCTGACCAGGTCTCTATTTATCCCTCTTTCTCTCAAGTGCATTATTATCACTTCCTCCCATGCTTTCCTTCGCTTACGTCTGCCAACTTACTCTGCTACTTCAACTCTTCTACATCTGTAGCAGTCATAAATACTGACATTCATTCGGAGAGCAACCCTTGTGAGGTGATTTGGTCCCACGAGGATCAATCAGCTTCCAGGGTGTATTAATTTACGATATGAAAACGAGAATTTGAATCTCACATAAGTCTTTTAAAACTGGATACGTGTTTTATAAATTTAAAGACATTAACATAACATAATAACATAAAAAATATTAGACTTAAAGTTAGTGTTAGAATATAAAGAACTCAGCACTTTTGTGTTATTTCGAATTCATCACAGCTCCTAAGGTAATGGGGGAGCATCCTCTCAAGCACTCTAATCTGTGAGGGAGTACCGATGGGACTTAGCAGGACCTTTTTTGGGTGAAATTGATTTTTATTGGGTACTTAGACTATAAATTGACTTTTCACGATTCCGACAAACAGAAAATTGCAATCGCTTCATGAAACGATGCTGTTTGCCAGAAATTTAATGCCACTTTGCTGGATCTTTTCCCCTTTAGACCTACGGGTTCTTGCAGATGAAATTCACAAACCCATTGGAGCTTACTGGAAGATGGCAAATCGTTTGTTGTAACCGGCCCTGAAGAAGTGAAATGCCTACCTTGTAACCGATTGAGAAGGTGATTGATGTATCACGTCTGTTTACTTTTTTGCTTTTTCATCTTGTTTTAATCATAGTTTATATTCATGGACCATATATTTTTTGAAACGTGTGCATAATTCTAATGTATTAAATAATATGGAGTTTTAGAATTTGTTCTTGGTGTGAAGTTGATTTTTCTGAAACAATAAAAATAAATATTATAGCTCTTTTCTTTGGAGTTTTCTACAGAGAAAGGTTGGTTGTAAATTACTGTATCATTAAATTATAGAGATATATTGTGTGAATAAGTATTAAATTATCAAGAATAATTTAACTGAATATATATATATTTATTTATATATCTGAGCATTAGGCTCGTAATTCTAGGCTGAATCTACAAACTGCGTTCGAGCCCATAGGACCGCTTGCAACTATCACTCCTGCACTGATAAGGGTAGAAACCTGAAACTACGTCGTCTGTAGGTATAAAACACTTTAACATTTAATTAATATATATATATATATATATATATATATATATATATATATATATATATATATATATATACTGGCAGGTCTACCCGGCGTTGCCCGGAGCCATAAAAAACAAAATAGAAGAGGTTAAAAAGTGTGCGTGACATCTTTATATTAAAACTCCTATCTCTCTACCTATCTCAATCCGTCTCTCTATCTGTCTCTCTTTCCCTTTTTCCGTTTGTCCACACTCCTCTCCTTCATCGTTCTTTCACGTCCGCTCAGCCTATTCCTCTCTCTTGTTTTAATGTATTGAAAATAATAATAATATAAGTAATTCACCTGAGCTTTCAGTTTAAAATTTATTGTAAACCGTAAACCGGCCCATAAGTAAACAAACACAGTTCATACCAATGATCAATGTTAGCACTCCCATAGTGTTCCCCATCTTTCGGTTGACAATCATTCTGTTTCATTAATCTGTGATGTGAAAGTTTGAATGGGATACTGTTCATATTCTGATTTCCATGATAATCCAAAAGTCCACAAATATAATGGCCGAACGGATCAAAAGCTGCACGTCTTCAACTGACAACGCATCAAACAAACAGCTGTTATCGCTAATAACTGTCTCACAACAAATTACGCAGACGCGACAGACGTTCCAAGTTCACACTAATGAACAGCGAATCATCCAGCTGAAAGTGATGAATTATTTGTAACCTGGAGGTCGATAGTTCGAATCAGCTTCACTGCATCTGATGTTTCAATATTTAAAGCTACAATACATTACACCTCTTGCCGTTCCAAGCTTTTATGTACGGCACAGGCGATTCTTTGTCGTTTACTTTGGTGGGAATCGGTTTTGCCCATTACATAACCCTTATCCTTGAGTGACTCTTGGCTTTGATAAGTGGTGACACAAAAGTAAAAATATGTCACAGAACTGGCCTTGAACGTGTAAGGCCTTAATAATTTGGTATTTAAAAAGTCTCAATAACTTTTTCGATTTTTCCGCAATGTCGATCAGTATTATTTATATATGTATTGCCAATCTCTTTTGTATTTATGTATGTATCTCAGTATTTTTGCATATAATTCTTAGCATTATCTACCCTTTTCTACACTCATTTACACGTACATTCACCAGAGGGTGTTTCAGAGCCAATTATCTCCCTTTCTGCGATGGTAGGTGGCGCTAAAATCGGTTAATATAAAAAAGAACACAAGAAAATTCACCCCGTTTCTTCCTGCTTCTCCTCACATGGGAACATGTGTGTGTAGCACATGCATAAAAATTCACGGTATGTAAGACATTCCCTCTCAAGTTCCACCCACACACATCCTTTTCAGACTTTATTCGAACTATGTATGCATTTTTTATTAAAAAAATCTGAGAGCGAACGAACCCTTTCAGGTTTGCGATAAATAAATTTTTTTCCAAACATTACTGTTTCCGTTTTGTTTCATTATAATTGCTTGTATGAGAACATGTATAGAGGTGAGACACTGCTCAAATGTTTGCTAACTCCTTTAAACTGTGATTTATTTTCCCTTCTATTTCATTCATATTTGTGGAATGAAATAGAATCGGGGTAGGTGGGTGTAATATCCAGAATATCAATTGTGGTGATAATAATGATATCCTCACAGTTACTGATAAGCAGCCCCCCCCCCCGTCCGAGATAAATGGTATGTATACTGTATGTGAGCTGGCTGAGTCATTCAAGATTACATTATGCATTCTCATCAGGGCCGAATTAACTCGGTGGGAGGCTTGGGGCCCGCTTGAAAGGGAGGCCTCTCTTCCAACTCCTCCAGTGTATACACCCTAGAATAGTAACCTCATATATTAATAGAACACTTTTATTTAGGAAATACCGAATGGTCACTATTCTTCCAATGCTATAATATGCAATGCATAAACACAAGTTGTACTTATCAAATTTATTTACACAGAGAAATTCAGTTAAGATTATTTTATTTTTCATATAGTATAACTGTTGTAGTGCGATTAGTGGTCAGAAAGAAGACATGAACACGAGAGTAAGTGAAACAAATATATTAGAAAAAAAGATAAATACAATATATAAAAAGTGTAGAACGTCTGTTTAACTTCAAAGTGTTAGCCTGGGTTAATCATTTACAGCGAGATCCATGTGCTCCAGTATTCATTATTTAGAGGAAGAGTTTATATCGTCCCATGGGGTAGGTCACCATAACAATAACTAACAAGTAAACATGGTTAAATCCAGAGTATGGATGGAGTTATAGTCATTACAATCCACATAGTTTTTTCGATTTTCATGCGGCAAAGTCACTGATGATGTCACTGAAGTCTAATTCACACAGTATATCTGACTCAATGCTCATGATAGCCAGATTTACAAGTCGTTTCTGCTTCATGGAAGTTCGTAATCGGTTCTCAATTAATTTGAGTTTTAAGAAGGAGTGCTCGCCACTGCAGTTTGATATCATCAAAATAAGGTATATCAATAGAGCTATCTCAATGTTTGGGAAAAGTGTTGTGCACACCCTTATCTATGATAAGTCTGTACAGGAAAAGCTCGGTACTAATACCTTCTGGCTTCTTATCTGTGAAGATATTGGCAAATATTGCAAACTGACACAGTTTATCAAAAAATGGAATGTCCAAGTCATCTGGATAAGACTTGACGAGTTGCTGTGCTGCGGCCCGAGTCTCGTCTGAAAACTGTTCTTTCAGATGGCCCAAAAAGCTAAATTGTCTTGATACATCTTTATATGATTGCAAGCGTTGATCGAGAGAAGCGATAAATTGATCAATAACAGGCAAGAAACTTTCTGTTCTGGTATTTGTCAGAAGGGCTGGGTTGTACTTCTTTCGCATGACTATAATCTAATGGGTGAAGACGCACATTGCGGCAGTTGTGTCGAGTCTTCGTCTGCACATTATAGTCTGTTGAACCAGACAGCTCTTTGCTTTGCTTCTCATAAGTGTCGAACGAGTCACGCTTTGATGCAACATAGTTTTTCAATCTGGTCAGCAGTATTTAGATTGAGTTTTGCATGTTGTAGAGTTTTATTAGTTGCATTTGTTCTTTGCAAGATATCATTCCAGAAGGTGGCATAAATACCTGTTTCAAGGTGATTTATTGTCTTAACAATCCTTCTGCTTCACAGCGTAAACACTCTTTTTCTTCAATGTTATCAGCAATTTGTTTCAATACATTTTTAATCTGCTGATAGTCATGCTTAAGTGCCTTCGTTGCGTCAGCTCTGCAGGACCAACGCGTTGTTGTGACATGTTTGAGAATCAGTGATGAATCATTATGTTTCAAAGCTCCAGTCAAAAGTTGATGCTGATGTGTCATAATTGTGAAGAAGACGAACAGCTTTTCAAGGAAGGCAAAAAAAATGTACAGCACTCGAGCAGCATTCTACAGAATTTTTCACAACCATGTTTAGAGAATGTGCTGTACAAGGAATCCAGATAACAAGACTGTTTTTCTCTCTCATTTTGGCTTGTAGACCATTGTACTTGCCACTCATTGCAGATGCATTGTCGTAGCTTTGTTCGCAGCAGTTTCCCAGGTCTAGGTCATGTATCTCTAGAAATGTCATCAAGGCATTGAACATCTCTTCAGCCCCATGGCCTTTGTTTGCCATGAATATTACAAAACGTTCCACTGGGTCATCTTTCTCTGTATACTTCAAGACAAGGGTCAGTTGGTCAATGTGAGCTGCATCTGGTGTAGAATCTAAAGAAATTGAGTAGTATTTTGATTTTTTAACTCAAGAAATGATTTCTCCAAGGACTTGTTTACCCATTACACTGATAAGCTCTTCCACTATTGTAGATGACAGATAATTTGTGTGTCCCTTGCCGCGATTGGCTTGAGTTTCGATATGCGGTGCAAGAAAGTCATCGTATTGGGCGATGAGTTCAAGAATACCAAGAAAATGTCCATTTCTAGATGATCCAATCAATTCGTTGCCACGCTCAGCAATAAATTTAATAATACTAACTACTCGTTTCAACACTGATTTCCACTACTGCTGTAGATGCTTGACCTGTTGTGTCAGCTCTGTATCAATTCGCTCAATTGCTTTTAACCTCCTATTGAAAGCAATCGTAGCCTTCAGATGTTCCGTTGACTGCTCATGACTACGTAGACGTTCTTGTGAATCCATTAGACGAAAGCTGAGGAGACTCAGATTTTGTTGTATTTAAACACATCAATCTGCACGTGAAGCAGTAAACACATTCATTAGAGGGAGAAAAGCATAACCAGTTCCTAGTTATGACTTCCCCATTTTGATTTTGACGACTGAAGAGTCTAAGTGTGAACATTTTTGGAATATTGCGGTCCTTTCTAGGTTGCTGCACTGAATGCTCAAAACAAAACTTTCTTCACAATGCCGAACTGTTAATACACTCATTTTCAGCCAATATCCCTGCATCTGATCCGAAATAATTGATGGCCAAAATCCAATGTCATTGCCACCTGGTGGACCATCAACTTCAGTTTCTACACAAGATGTGTCACTCTCAGACTCCATTTTTGTATGTTCTTCAATTGGATCCATTACTACTTCTGCATTTCCTTTGTCAGAATCATCAGCCATTTCTAGTGGAGCATTTTCAGGTTGATCTGGTTCTGCAAATTCATCACTCTTTTCTGACACTTGTCTTTTATTGAATAGTGAAGAACTGGTCCAATTTTCTTACCTTTCTCAATTCTTCTGCTGATTTTATTGCAGCTTTTTTCACTTTACGTCCTTTAGAAGGCCCGGACTTCCAAGTTTTTGTACAATTCCTGTGTCTGTCTCGTTTACGATTGTCCATACTGGCAATTTGAAAATAAACGAAATGACAATATAGTGCAGCTTAAGTAAAATCCAAACAATAGTAAATAAATTAAGTTGTAGTTATAAAAAAGCAAAAACTAGGTTCAATTGTAGATGAGGGACCGTTGGAGTTCCTCGCTCATTTCGATAAAAACTTACTGTAAGGGCCCCCTGCCTATGCGCGCGTTTGTGAGCACAAAAATAAAAAATGAAAGTGATGACTCTGCGAGCAATGCCTTCTACCAGTAAAAATGAAAATCAAACACATACATTTATAGCGGATACAAATTGTTAATTTTATTTACTAATGCAGTAAAAACATATTTGTGTTCTTTTCTTAATAAATATTCACAAATTGATGAGGAGTTCTATGAGTTCTCTTTTCTTTCAGAAGTCTTTTTAGGTGTAACCACGAATTTTCAATATTTTGTGTATGCACACTAGGATCAACAAAATTGTCTTTATGTATAATCACCTCATGATGATATCCCAAATCACTTAATCCACTGTAGACACTCCAGCCATCACTTACAATTTTTGTTCCCGACATTATCTTCCTCTGTATAACTTCTTCTAAAGTGTCTTTATTTCTGTTATTTACAAATTTAATTCATCAATCTTCATTTTCACTTTTAATTTTTGCGCTCACAAACGCACGCATGCGATAAGTTTTTACCCCCATTTCGCTTGATATTTGACTAAATATTGGATAAAATCGATCCTTGGTGTGAAATAGTACTTTTATTTTTTAACGTATATAAAATTAAAGTTTTATGTCAAATTCTTACCCAACCCATCATCTTTTTTCCGACATTTTCTTTTATTGACTGATTTGAAGTTAAAACTTCTCCATTTTTGCTTTTAAATTTGGTCCAAGAAAAAAAAAACATGGCCGCTAGCGATTAAAACATTGAATTAAAGTTACATTCTCAACATTTTAACAAGTAAATATGAATTTTATTTCAGGACAAAAAGTATTGTTTCAAACCAAGAATCGATTTTATCCAAAATGTGGACGAATACAAAACGAAATGAGCGAGAAAATCTTTCGGAAATTTATTTCTATTTTGGGCATGGAGGAGGGGGTTCAACATATTGCCACTGCACGTAATGTAGGTCAAGGTTTTTCTGTCTGGGTTGTATGTCGTGTTCCCGCCTTGCTTTTTGTTCCAGCATCATCATCATCATCGATGTAATAAAGTCTAGAGATGACGTCATGTCTGGTGTCTTCCGGAGTCTTTGGGTGCGCTTTTTGATTTAGTACCAGCTTGACAGCCGAGGGTGAGGTTCGTTTCAGAGTGGTCTCCGTCCGATTTTGTGAATGGACGTAAAATACTTGGATGATTTTCTACTTGTTCTTAGAGTAAGAACGATATATTCGAAATTCAGGGTATTTGAACGACCCTATTTATACAGAAACATATCTCGCTGTAAGGGATGGATTAACGAAGGACGTTTCTGGATAATGGACACGTTGTGAAGAAAAGATTATCGAAGAACATTTATGAAGTAATTTCAAAGATTGAGCCCTTTCGAATGAAAATGGATTAACGAAGGACATTTATGAAGTAATTTCAAAGATTGAGCCCTTTCGAATGAAAATGGATTAATGAAGGACATTTATGAAGTAATTTCCAAGATTGAGCCCTTTGGAATGAAAATGGATTAACGAAGGACATTTATGAAGTAATTTCAAAGATTGAGTCCTTTGGAATGAAAATATGAAAGGAAGACAGAAAAAGGGACATTTAAAACGGACATTTCAATAGAAAAGAAAAAACTAACCCAGACTTTGCCGGAGACGTTTCGTCAACCAATAAGATATAATCGGGTATATTTTTAAGTTTTATTTTATTGTTTTATGCCCTTTGAGAACCTTGTGTTAAATTGATAAAAAGACTTCTTTGGTCTTTATTTAATGTTTTATATGAACAAAAAAGAGAGAGAAAGAAGACTCCTTCGTCTTTATTATATGAACAAAAAAGAAAAGAATTATTTTGTTTCCAATTTCGTTGTGCCAACGATCTTACCCCTTTGTGAATTTTGCATGTCTGAAGTTTTAAAAATTTTATCTTGGTTACTAAGGGTTAATGTTATTAACCCAGCTTTGGGAATTAAAAGCAGCCAGCCCCATTTTAATGTTAATAAAACTCTATCGAACCTCTTATTTTTTCTTTCCCCCTTGTCATGTTTTTTTTTATATATATATGTGTTGTGTTATATACCATTTTGTTACCAAGAAATTCGTAATTTTGCTAACGCCCGCGAAACTCCTAAAAATCAAACGATCTCTAATAGAAGTTCTATTATAGACCGTTGGATTTTCTCGTTTTTAGAACCAATATAGTCTTCTTATTTCTTTGGATTTTTCTTGAAGAACTTTATTCATTCGTTGTTGTAAATTTTACAACAAATAACAACTAATACATTTTGTTTAAAGAAAATAAAACTAAACGAAAAGTGGCCCCTTTTTTTTTTACAAAAAAAGCACCATGTCCAAACGTAAAACAATAAAGCTAATCAAATCGTAATGTTATTAATTATAAACTTAATTATAGCAATCCAATTCAATTGAATACGCTGAGACTTTTTTTTACAGCAACATCATATTTGTTTATTTATAATTATTTATTTATTGCACAGAAAGCTACTCGTAAACAACAACAAAAAACACATTGAAGAAAGAATAAACTAAACATGTTTGTTTTTTGTTGTTTTTTAAAACAAATGGTGTATCACTTTTATCTGTCAGTGATTTAACCATTCAGTTAGCTACTGTCTATTTATTACATTGAAAAAAATATTTGTGTAAAATAAAAACGGCTCTTGTATAGATCGAGTACACGAGCGAAATTTATTTTAGAAGAGTGCTAATGGTGTAAGCGACAGATAACTCTCTTTTTTTAGTATGCAATGTCTCCAAAAATTGAAAATATCCATTTTTTAAATAAGAAGTCATGCAAATTCAATTAATAGAACATTTTTCGAAGAAATAACAATTTGAGAAAATCAACAGTATATTGATAGAACATTTATTGAACAAAATAGAATTTGGGAAAATCAACAGTATATTTTTTCATTTCAAAACCAGCAAAACGAACAGTCCTATTGTTTTGATTAACAGATTTTTTTGATTTTTTTATAGATTAAAATATTAAATTATCGCAGATATTGGCTCTTGTATAGATCGGGTCGTCGAAAAATGTTCTATTAATTGAATTTGCATGACTTCTTATTTAAAAAATGGATATTTTCCATTTTCGGAGACATTGCGTACTAAAAAAAGAGAGTTCTCTACCCCTTACACTATTGGAACTCTGGGTATCTTTCAGAATGATCAGTACGCTGAAAACGCTAAAAAAAAAACAAATATACAACAAATAAAAGTAACTGTCGTCGATAAAAGTTAATTTAAAACTGACCTGTGATATTTGTTTGTATTTTTAAACCGTTCCAACTGCTATTTAGTAGAAATCAATAGTTTTATCACGCGAACTTGCAAAAAAAAAAAAAAAAAATGGCGCTTGCTCGTAAGCCGCCATAATGTCTAAAAAAAACGAGTAAAAAATGAACAAGAAATTTTTTTTACATCTAATAAAACCCCATTTATAGTACGTAAAAATACAAACAAATATCATAGGTAAGTAGACAAATATCTCTTCTCGACGTAGGTTAAACTCACTTGTTGCATATTTATTTTTATAACCCCGTTCTCGTTAGTTTTTTGGACCCCGTCCGCGACTGTACTGATCATTCTGAAAGATACCCGGAACGCTTCTAAAATAAATTTCGCTCGTGTATTCGATCTCTACAAGAGCCATAAAAACTTTTAAAATAAAACACATTAATGTCTCGATGTTTTGTAAAAAGGGTCTACTTCTCGTTTAGTTTTAGCTTCTATAAACAAAATGTAAAGTTGTGTTAATTGTTATTTTGTTGTAAAATTTGAAACAATAAATGAATAAAGTTCTTCAAGATTATGTATTTACCGTGCAGAAAGCAACACATGTTAAAGTAAAACAAACATGAAAGAAAGAATAAATTAAACAATAAACATGTTTATATTTTGTTGGGGGTTTTCTTAATCAAATCATTGTATCCTTTTTATTCTTTCAATTTACCAAATATCTATTTCTTACATTGTTTTTGGCACTTCTGCATTTCAACAGTCACTTGGACTTAATTTGCTTTCCTCTTTTGAAGGCAGGGGCAGACAACCAACCGGAAGTAACCGAATTAGATGTTTTATTCAAAATGACAATATTAACAGCGAAGAATAATAACAGCGAACAATGTATCGTTATTGAATATGAAAATATTTTATTTAATAATTTTAAAATTTATAAAAATAATAAAAATGTGTTTTTTATTATATGAATTAAAACTTTCTCAAAATAGTCAACAGTGATTTTTAAAATGAAAATTTATCATTAAAATGAATAGTCAGTGATTTTTTTTATTGTATGAATTAAAATTTTATCAAAATAGTCAACAGTGATCTTTTAAAACGAAAATTTATAATTTAAAACATTAAACATTCCATAAAACATTTAACATTCCAACAAACAGTTAACATTCCGGTTGACTCGGTGGAATGAATGGAACTCTTCAATTATTAAGTCTAAGTGACGGTTGAAATGCAGAAGTGCCTTGTTTTTAAATATTGGTGGAAAAAAACCCAAAAAACATTAACTAAGTCTCGATGTCTTGCTTCTAAATCCACCCCAAATAGTAATTTCTCCTTTCTCAAATAATATTTATTTAAAACGAATCTTACAAGAAGACACATTTCCGAAGAAATTAGAATCCAGAGAACTCTATAATTAAGATTATAATTAATAACTAACATGATGATTAGATTAGCTTTATTGTTTGACGTTGTCTTTTGAACTAATTTTGAACATTTTGCTTTTTTTTGCAAAAACGGCTAATTTTCGTTTAGTTTTATTTTCTTTAAACAAAAAAATGTTATAGTTGTGTTGTTATTTATTGTTTTGTTGTAAAATTTACAACAATGAATGAATAAAGTTCTTCACGAAAAATTTCAAACAAATGAAATTACAAGAAGTCGGGTTTATGCCCACCAACGGCAGCACTTTTACTCCCCGCCTACCGCCCCCCCCCCCCCCCGCGACCCTAGCATTTTGGCTCACGTGACTCAATCGTAATCACTTATTAACAATTAGCATATATCCCACCCCCAATACATTTTTTTTTGTTTATTAATTATTTACCTTACGAAATAGAATGAAGATTGATGGATTTTCCGCTCACCGCCGCCCCCCCCCCCAACTATATATATATATATATATAATTATGCAGGTTATTTCGAACGACGATGTTTACCGCGTTCGTGAAAATTGAATTTGGGTGTGTTTTATCTGAAACATTCGTAAAACAAATATGAAAGGTCTAAACAACATTTCTTAGCTTCTTGGCTTGGAACAAAGTGCAGTATTAAAAAAAATTTTAATTGAAAATTGGTTCAATTACTTTCAGAGCACTGATTTTAAAGAATTTGAAACATTTATTTTTTCAGTTGGGATATACTCAGAAGGGAAAATCCATCAATCTTCATTACGAAATCGTAAGGTAAATAATTAATAAACAAAAAAATGTATTGGGGGTGGGATATATGCTAATTGTTAATACGGAAGACTATTCCTTTTATAAGTGACTACGATTAAGTCATGTGAGCCAAAATGCTGGCGTCGGGGGCTGGGCGGCGGTGGGCGGTGGGTAAAAGTGCCACCCTACCAATGCTGTTTTTTTTCCAACTTCATCTCGGGTGAAACTTGAGATTTTTTTCTAAGGCCTTATAAGTTTTAATTTCAAAAGTTGTGAATGTTAGATTCACTATTTTTTAAATTAACACTTGAATAATAAGAAAAACGTATTTGAGATTCGTGATAAAAGACAAAAATATTTACTTTTTAAAAACTAATTCCCAGTTTAATGTGAAAATAATTTAGGTTGCTAGTATTCATTTCTACCTTTTGAATGAAGACAACACTTTTACAAATTAAAAAAATAATTAAAATTATTTTTAAAAGAAGCTGGCAGAACAACAACGTGAATTCATTTTGTGTTTATATTACATCATTTGGATTATAATTATTAAATTGATAATTTATAATATTAAATAGTGTGAATTAACAATATTTAAAAATATATATATTTGGTAAGTTGACAAAAAAAGAAAGATACACCTACAATCTCTTTCACTAAGCAGCAGGAAACAGATGAAAAGCATCGAGGATTTGTTTTCCTCACCACTTGATCTGAAACTAGCGAATTTATGTTTGAGTTTGAGAACGCGTTTTACCCCACCTAATAAACCGGTATTGTCCGGGCCTTTGGGTCTGTATTTACGCCGGTCTATTGGGGGTTGCCGGTCCTGTGCAGTTCTAGGAGGTGCACCCTCCCAGACTTTGCCCCCCCCCTCTTTTGGGAGGAGTAAGTTTATTGCTTACTGTCTGAGGCGCCCCTACCGGGGAATGCCGACGGGGCTGCCCAGGCAATTTTTAAATGGCCAGAGTGCTCACCTCTCGAGCGCTGGCTTATCTAATCCCACTTTCCCGACCTTATGTCACATCTTACCTTGTGGGAGGTAAGTAAATAAATTGAGAACGCGTACATTTCAATTTTTTTTCTTTTTACAAGGTAACATAAATTTAAATCATATTTAGATGTTATTATGATCTATAGATTTATTTTAACTGGTAGTTTAAAATCCGTAAATATTTATCATGGTATCATTAGTACCAGGAATGGACAATTAAGTTTTAAACAAAATAAAACCCAAAGAAGCGTTTTTGGAATCGGAAATTATGTTAAAAATTGGTGGGAGGCCCCCTCTTGGTGGGAGGTCCCCTCTTGGTGGGAGGCCCCTCTATGTGGGTGGCCCCTCCCCGGGGCCCCGGGCGCCTTGGGACCCGCCCTTAATCCGGCCCTGATTCTCATACGACTCCCTCTCTCCTTTTTTCTCTCCCTCTCTGTATCCCCCCTCTCTCTCTCTTCCTCTACCCCCCCTCTCTCTCTCTCTCTCTCTCTGACTCTCTCGCCCTCTTCTTCTCTCACTCTCTCTTTTTCTGTCTCCCTTCCTCTCAGCAAAACTAAAAGTTAATAATAATAATGGAGGTTACGTTTTTTTTAAGACCCATGTGATTCCAAACTCTCTGGTTTCCATGGGAAGCCGAGTTGCTAAGCGATGCCTATTACTATTTAATATGACAAGCATACACATGCTTTTGGCTAGGAAGCAAGTGTAATATCTGTTCTGATACTGCACTTCAACTTTTCTGTCCTCGGTCAATGAAGGAGAAATCCTTCTAGACTAAGGCAATTTAAATTTTTGTCCCAATCCAAAGTGCCCCTTTTGGGGGAGCTGGATTTCCACCCGCATCAAAAAATCGACTTTATGTCTAACTCTGCCCTTGTGGGAAGGCAAGTAAATAGGGACTAACCGTCAGTAAAGAACACCTTGTTCGATTAAGAAATGTCAACCAAAAGTAACTTTTTTACCTTTGGCAACAGTTATTTGTTTCGTTTTTTCACCCCTTTTTTCTCTGTTGGAAATTGTAAGCAATCGCCCCCAAAAAAACCACTTTATGTCTAACTCTGCCCTCATGGGGAGGCAATGCCGAAATATAAAATATTCCTTTCCCACACAAAGAGAAAGAGAAAGAATGAGAGACATGGACACACACACATCACATTACATCACATCACATTTTATCTTTCATATACACATTAATAGAAAGAAAGTGACATACACACAGAAAGAAAGTGACATACACACAGAAAGAAAGTGACATACACACAGAAAGGAAGTGATATACACACAGAGAGGAAGTGACATACACACAGAAAGGAAGTGATATACCCACAGCTCCTTGGCCTTTTGTCTGGGAGCAAAACATAGTATCTGTTCTGATGCTGCACTTCTTTTCTGTTCTAGATTGAGGCAATTTTTATTTTTGTCCCAATCCAAAGTGCCTTTTTGGAGGGGAGCTGGATTTTCCCCCACATTAAAAACTGACCTTGTGTCTAACTCTGCCCTCGTGGGGATGCAAATAAATAGATATATATAGACTATAATACAGAGTACCCCCTCCCCCTAAAATGCCACCCATGGAATCGTTAATAAAATCCACAATTCTTAGTGTGACAAAGTATCTGGGGCTCCATGGGGATCGGGTACCCTGGTGACGCGCTAGTATGCATCTTGGTGGTGATGCTATGCCGACTGAGGGCCCTGCGTCAAGACGAAGTGGAGATATAAAGTATATATTTGACGTAGAAACGAACTTATTCAAACGATAGGAACGGGACGCCAGCTAGTCTTGCGGGGCCGTGTGAGATAGTCAGAATCCATTACCTCCGAAGGCAAGGAAACAGTTGTCAGATGGGAGGTAAAGATTATGGAATTCCATAATCGCAAATTTAATTCTGAAGTAGAAATAAATAAATAGAAGTAAATAAAGCGATATTATTCTGGGAAGGCTGTTTTAACTTGACAGAGATTTATTTGGGACTGTCATCGTTAATTACGGACCGGTCACAGATCGCCTCCAGCTGTGTGACAGAATGAGAAAGTGTTTGTTTTGACGATAACGTCAGGCTAAGAAGAAGATCCCATTTATATTAAAGAGGGGGGAGTGAGGCGCCCGTCCCCACCCTCCTTGAGAGAGGAAGACACGCAGGAATTAGGATGGCGGAGAAGGGGTGTATACGACGATAGATATCTTCAATAAAAGAATGTGCGTTTTTCATGCACGACCAGTAGAGTAACAGTTAGAGTTGAATGGACGACAGTTAGAGTCGGACGGACCCCGGCGTGCTCCGAGGTGGCGTGTGCCGAAGAAAACAAACCGTCGACATTCTCGTCATCACCTTCGCACGTTGATTTGTGACTTAAACAACTACTTGTGTAAAGACTTTGCACACACAGAGAACTAACGAAATAACTTAGAGAAAACACAACTATTGCTAAAGACATTTACGACTTGTAAAATCAATTCTTTTATTTTATTAATAATTACTCTTTTATACAAAAACCCGACCGAGTTATTGAACATTGTTCTTTTCCTTTTGTTCTGCTTTGAATGATCTTTCGCCCCCACAGAGCCAACCGGTTGTTGTTAGCCCAGTGATCACTCGCTGATATAAACAGTTTCAACGTGGAAGTGTGTTTGAAGCTGGATGAGACGACCAGATTGGTGACGTCAACATCATCATCGTCGCCATCCCGGCCTCAAGGAATTTGGATCTATATATTTTTTTATTGCCACTACGACGATCGGACGAATGGGGTTTACAATCTGGCACTGCGACCAGGATATGACACCTGTGCGGTTGACCATGATCGGCACGTGTGGGGTTCATATTAGTGCAATCCAACCAGTAGAAGAGTTGAGGTAGTCAGTTGTCAGAGGAAAGCCAAGGAAAACATGGAAGGAAATAATAAGAATGTATTTGAGAGAAAGAGGGCTAAATAAAGACCTGGCAGAGATAGGTTCGTTTGGAAGTCAATTTTTAAAAGCCGCCCAACGCATGTAAAACAGATCTTAAACAAAAAGTCACCCAGGAAATAGTTAATAAAATTCACAAACCTTTCTGCAATCCAACCATATTTGGATAAACTTCAGTCTATTCCTGACTTGTCCACCAAGTTTCACTTATGAATGTCCAACAGTCTTTGTTTTATCACCATTCAATGATATGCTCCAAATGTGCACCTCTGTGCTGCAAGCAAACCTGGACATGCCATAAAAAATTGGCAATAACTCTGACATACTCTTGGCATTACCCTGATTTGGGCTGTGATGTCTACTCTTTAGTTCAGGAATAGCCTGGGGATTATTTTGATTAGTGATGGGACGATTCCAACATTTTTTCCGATTCCGATACAATTACCGATTCTGTTCTAAATTCCCGATTCCGATACAATTACCGATTCTGTTCTAAATTCCCGATTCCGATACAATTACCGATTCTGTTCTAAATTCCCGATTCCGATACAATTACCGATTCTGTTCTAAATTCCCGATTCCGATACAATTACCGATTCTGTTCTAAATTCCCGATTCCGATACAATTACCGATTCTGTTCTAAATTCCCGATTCCGATACAATTACTGATTCTGAATCCGATTCTTTTAAAATCTTTATATATTTAGCTATAGAGTTGTTATTTTTGTTAAAATTTTCGGATTACCGTAAAAATCCATATACATATATTTTTGCAAACGTAGAAATACACTTGTGGTGGTGGTGATGGTGGGGAGTCTAGATTCTAGTTTTACTGATAGTTTAAAATCAATAGATATTTATGATTTTATCATTATTACCAGCAATGGAAAATTAAGTTTTAAACAAAAAAAAAAAACAATTAAAAGAATCATTTTAGGCATCAGAAAATAGGCACAAATTTTTCAGATTCCGATAGCTCAAAAAGTTCTGATTTTGCCGATTCCTGATTCCGATTAATCGTTCCAACACTTGTTTTGATAGACATTATCTTTGAGGTAACCCCATAGAGAAAAATCTGGGGGATTAAGGTCCGGTGAGTGTGAAGCCCATTCAGAATTACACCTCCTACTTATGAGACGATCATCACCAAAGCGTGTCATTCCAATGAAGTGTGGGGAGTTGCACCTCATCCTGCTCCAACGACTGTTCATCTCAGAATTTCTTAATGACCACTAGGTAGCACTCAGTATTAATCAATTCAGAGCTGCATATTTGGAGCATAGCATTGAACATTGATAAAACAAAGACTGTGGGGCATTCGTAACTGAAACTTGGTGGACAAGTCAGACATAGACTGGAGTTTATATGTACCAAATAAGGATTGTGAATTTTATTAGATTTGCATTTTTGGTGGTCACCCTGTAATTATTTTTGGATATTTAAGATTTGTGGAGTTAACCTTGGAATTAAAAAGAAAACGACAATTATTTAAGTTGAGACGGTTTCGGTTGTATTATGTTTTTAAATGTAATTGTGACTTTTTCATGTAAAAACAATAAGCGCATAGAAAATGATGCCAAGTCGGACACAAATAAAGTAGGCTCCCTATACCGAGCTAGAAAACTTCTCACGCCTGCCAGTATCCTATATCTCTACAAAGTCACTATTCACCCATGCATGGAATACTGTTGCGACATCTGGGCTGGTGCACCAACCACTAGCCTCTCCCTCTTGGAGAGGGTGCAAGAAAGAATTTCTAACCTAATCGGTACCGCACTGTCTGCAAAGCTCCAGACCCTATCGCATTGTCACAGTGTTGCATCCCTGTGCTTGTTTTACAAGTACTTCCACGGAACGTGCTCTGGTGAACTTACTGAACTTGTACCCCGACCCCCACCCCCACCTCCGACGCATCTGACTAGTATAGCAACATCCTATCCCTTCACTGTAGAGGTAGGTCCCTAGATGTCGGAAGATTTTCTACTCTGTGATAGCTTCTTTCCACGGATAGCTTGCCTTTGGAACTCCCTCCCTGCTCTCTGTTTCCCCACCCATACTAACATGCGGAAATTTAAATCTAATGTGAGCAAACATCCTGCTGCTCAGCTCCCGACTCAGGTTACCCGTCTATAAATCTGGCCCCTATCACAGTAGCCCCTTACGCTTCAGTGGCAATTTGCCTTGTTTGAGGTTTATCAAAGTAGAAACAAAATGGTCAATGTTTTTCTTTCATGAATTGTTATTGCGCAATTTATAGAAAATCTAGACAAGAAAAATGGAATAAAATGAATAAAATAAAAAAGTAACAGAAAAAGACAAAAAAGTAACAGAAAAACAGAAAAAGAGGAAAAAGTAAATATTTTCACAAACAAATGTGAGAGCAAGTTATTTAAACTGCGAAATATGATCCATTCCTTTTTTATTATTTATTATTTGTGAAAGAAACTTTTTCGCTATGACACAATGGTCCGATTTTCACAGAGTCGCCTCACTGTCTACATTTTCTTATTGCTTCAAGAAATAAGGAAAAGAAGAAAAAATTCACAAAGTTTTTGTTTTTCAGTCTTAACTGTTAATTGCCTTATTTTCCACCAATTCTAGCAAAATTATCGTCTGTTTTTCCCAAATTCAGCATTTTACTCAATGCTGGCACTACATCATCATCATCATCATCATCGTCGTCATCGTCACCATCATCAGTTTAATGTCAATTTTACATGCTGGCATGTTGTTGTGGACTGATCCGGATTCACCCATAGTGACAGGATGGATTCGTCAGGTCACTATGAAGTCGACACCTTTTCCCTTACCAAGGAGAACCGCTTAGCAAACCACTTAGCACGTCTGCCTAGAGCCGATAATGGCGACCAACTTATTGTAATTAAGTATTCTTAATACAATTCCTATTCCTTTGAATTCCTGTCTTAGGTTTCTGATTTATTTATTGTTATTCTTACGATATAACAAATGTGTTGGACAGCTTTTAGAAATTGACTTCCAAGCTAACCTATCTCTTGCCAGGTCTTTATTTATCCCTTTTTCTCTCAAGTCCATCCTTATTATTTCCTCCCACGTTTTCCTTCGTCTTCCCATGTGTGCTGACTCTGCTACCGTAATTATTCTACATCTACTGACTCAGGAACTCTCATCCATTCTTTCAATATGGCCATCAAAGCCTCCTGTTCTGCACACATCTCCCTATACTGCTCAGATTTAATCTTCCTCTGAGTTCATCAGAACTAACCTTGTCTGTAAGACTTGCACTACACATCCATCGTATAATTCTCATATCATTTCTCTCCACTTCACTTCCATGCATCATCACACTACGTACACATGCCTGATAGACTATTCCCTTGGTCGACAATGGTAACGCTTTGCTGATTAGTAATGACAAAAGTTCCCTGAACTTACTCCATCCACTCCTAATTCTAGCTATCACACTAGCACCTGCTCCACCCTGTGCCACAATGGTATCACCAAAGTAACGAAATTTCTGAACAACCTTAATAACTTCGCCATTAATATCTACTTTCTCCATATCTGAGTTCGCATTCGTCCCTGTTGTCTTACACTTCTTGCACACAAATTGGTTGTCTTCTCTCAACCTACAAATCATTCCACTGCACTTCTTGCATATCCAATGCTTACAATTACCACATAAAATTGAGTTGCACTCGACTATCTTATCACAAATTGAGCATGGGAGTTTTCCTCTTTCTGGAGGCTTTCCAACACTACAACCACTGATCAGCACTTTTGTCTTAGTGACATTCTCTCTCAAAACCTTTACTTTCCATAGCATTTCTCCAAGTTTTGTACTTGACAAGTAAACCTTCCATTGTTTCACAGGCAAGTACTAAATTATTAGCATACAGCATCTCTTCTGGACAACCCTTGCGGAACTCCCTGGACAATACCTCCAAGACATAGATCACAAGCAATGGACCCAGTACCAGAGCCCTGATGAATTCTCACTTTAACATTAAAGCTAAACAGATGGCAAAGACAAATATGGATATTGTTGGAGAGAAGTGCATTCGTAGTGACAATGGATCGTTGGCAACAAATGAACAGGACAAGAGGGATGCTTGGAAATGCCATTATTAAAGATTAATTTGAGTTTCTGTGGAGCTGAGAAAAACTAGGAGTTGCAGAACCAGTATCGGGGCCAGCTATAAAAATTGAGAAAAAAATTGTACGGGAAGCAGTGAAAAAGATGAAGAGGGGTAAGGCTGGAGGTCCCTCGGACGTTGTTGCGGAAATGTTGAAGGCTGCAGGTGAAACAGGTATTGAGTTGATCACAGACTTTTCAAATCAGATCATAATAGATGTAATTCCAGAAGACTTGAAACTTTTCACAATTCTCAACTGTTACAAAGGTAAAGAGGAAGCTCTAGATAGAGAGGTTTAATGTTGATGGCTCAGGTCCTGAAAGTGATTGAGAGAATAATTGAGTAGCAAATAAGAAGTCAGATAAGCATAGATGAAATACAGTTTGGTTTTATGCCTGGGCAAAATACCACTGATGCTATATTTATCCTAAGACAAATGCAAGAGAAGTATCTTGGTAAGAAGAAGAACCTGTATTTTGCTGTTGTGGATTTGGAGAAAGTGCCAAAAGAGATGTTGTTTGGTGGGCATTGTGTAAACTAGGGGAAAACTAGTGGCTAGTAAAAGTTGTTCAAGCAATGTACAGAAATGCTCAAAGTCGTGTTAGAATGAACAGCACATTTAGTGAAAGCACTACCACTCGGAAATTGGTCCTGTATATGACCTTAAACTGCATCCTGTGGTGAGACTCCTAATTGGGGAGCTTTGAGGAGTCACTCCTTAGTTGCCATTACTCCCAGGTTCATTCTGCTCTGGAATGGTGGTACACGTAAAGAATTGTCCTTTCTTTCTCTGTGTACCTAAAATTAAATAGAACTTCCATGAACAAAATTTCTTTCCAAGAATTTTCCATCTGTGGAACACAATACTACAGGGTTGCTTCTCAGCTGACGACAACATGGTCGTTTTGAAATCCAATTGTCAATAAATTATTGTCCATTAAAATAATCAAATTCTAACCATTTCAACCATCGTTTCCAATCCTCTCATATTGACTATCTCTCATTAACCCTTATCCTTTGTCTTGATAAGCAGTGACCCATTAGTAAAAAAAATAAATAAAATAAAAATAAAATAAACTGCATCCTGTGATGAGGTCCCAATTTAGGAGTTTTGGGGAGCATGGAGTCACCCCTTATTACTATTACTCTCAGGTCCATTCTGATCTGAAATTGCAGTACCTGTCAGTAGAGTTAGGTAGTATGGCAATTTTAATTTCGGTATCACTTTCATTTTTTTTTCTTCATTCGACGACGACGACGACGATGATGATGATGATGATGATGATGATGATGATGATGATGATGATGATGATGATTCCACATCTCGTTGAATTTCAATAATGGTCAACTTTGTGACTCGGTCATTCACTTATTTAACTTAGGGCAGATGAAGCGCTCTTTAGCTTTGGTGGGCAATCACCGAGAGATGGATGTCTCGAGAAAAACGCTGGTCCCCATCACCCACTTGGTTGGCGTCAGGAAGGGCATCCGGTCTCTAAAAATCTTACCGCAATTAAAGAAATAGCTTCCAAAGAAACCTGACCAGAGATAAGTTTGGAAGTCAATTTTCTAAAAGTCGTCCAACACATACCAGCACGTGAAACAGACGTTAAACCGATGATGATGATGATGATGATGATGATGATGATGATCTCAGCTTTAGCATGATAATATAATTCAACAGCAAAATCATATTTCTACACATATTTGACTGACACACGATGAAATACTCAAGTGTTCTAGGTATGACACTCAACTACATCCGGTGATGAGACCCCAATGTGCGAGTTTTGGGGAGTGTGGAGTCACTCATTAGTTGCCATTACTCCCAGGTCCATTCTGACCTGGAGGAGTGGTGGTACCTGTCAGGATCTCATCTATGGGTTAAATAACATTTTATTATTTAATAACAGACTTTGTATCATTTATATTATTCGGACTACTGTCCTCATCTTGGATGTTATTCTCACAACGTTTAGGTTGATGTAACCTTCAAACTTCTTCAGGTGCATCTTGTCGAACTCGGGAATCTTTATTTCGAATTCGGGAATCTGCACGGAATTTCAAAAAGAATCCTATTTTTAATCCACAGGGATAGCTTGCTCTTGTTCTGTCAGCCATGATCAGGTAGAAGTCTTAAGTAATTCATAATTGTATTTTTAGTATCGCCAGCACTGAGGATTGATTCGACAGGATGCAGGTGAAAAGGGTTGGAGGTTATGTCAGTGTAAACGTTGTGAGAATAACATCCAAGATGAGAACAGTAGTCCGAATAATCGAAATAATAAAAATTATCAATCCTCATCTAAAAAAAAAATTCCTAACATAATTACAGACTCGTTACGAGGTTGAAGTGGTTCTTGATTACTATCCTGTTTGTCATTTGGAATCTTTTTTATTATACTGACATAAAATGAGTAACAAAGACGAACAACACAAATACAACAAACAAGAAGACTCGTATTGAAATAAATAATAGTGTTACATGAATACTGGGTTAGTTTGATAAATCCCGGGCAAAGCGAGCTTGGGACAGCTAGTACTGACATAAAATAAGTAACAAAGACATACAACATAAATTCAACAAACAAGAAGTCTCATATTGAAATAAATAATAGTGTTACATGAATACTGGGTTAGTTTGATAAATCCCGGGCAAAGCGAGCTCGGGACAGCTAGTACTGACATAAAATAAGTAACAAAGACATACAACATAAATTCAACAAACAAGAAGACTCGTATTGAAATAAATAATAGTGTTACATGAATACTGGGTTAGTCTGATAAATCCCGGGCAAAGCCAGCTTGGGACAGCTAGTACTGACATAAAATAAGTAACAAAGACATACAACATAAATTCAACAAACAAGAAGTCTCATATTGAAATAAATGTGTATTTTGATGTTACAAGAATACTGTGTTTTTCTGTGTTTAAATGTCTTACTTGTAGTGTGTGTGTTTATTAATTTAGTTCCGAGAAGTTCTGCGTTAAGAAAACATTTTGTTCTGTCACTCTGTGAATTTTTTGTGGGATCAGAAATTACTACTGGTGGCTTGGGTGGTTTCGTTTGGGGAGAGGGGAAAAGAAGAGAGACTTCCTTTACCCTACTAGACAAAGTGAATGGAGGAATTGGTGCCAAAAAATGTTATTTTTAGATTTCTTAAATATTCTTTCATCTTCACCACTACAGAAATTTCAGTTTCAGTTTTAATTAATGGCGTATCGACCTCTCACCACTACAGACTATTTATTTACAAAACATCTCTATTTCTATAAAGTTAGGTTGTTGCATGTGTTTATATATTTGTATGTATATGATTCACTCCTAAACTAATTAACTGACCATCATGCAATTTGGAACACTGCGTAAGGGTGGGTAATGTGGGCTATTTTTAGTTCTATTTAGTTTTATGCAGAGGGTCAAAATTCAGGTACCTCCAATTTTTGTGAAATTTTAACAATAGCTATTAGACATCATTTAATAAACATTCCCAAAATCTTTTGCATGGTGTGTAATACTCTTCCGTAAAAAAGATTAGAGTACTTTCAATTATCAGTAAGAAAATGTAAACAAATGAATAATTTGATTTAAATACAATATAATTTCTCCCACTTCTAGAAGCAAATTCCATAGCTTAGTCGGTAAAGCTCTGGCTGCCAACAACTGGGTGTCAAATCACGTTACTTCTAGCCACACTGATGAGTTGCAGACGACAAAGCAGCTGTTTTATAAATAAATATATATATATATATATATATATATATATATATATATTCAAGCAAGCGTTGTTTAATGACACAGAATTTTCGCGTTTGTTAATTTTTGAGTGCTATTCTCAATGCAGTCAGCCGATATACGACAAATACTAACAGCTAACACGAAAATCATACATAAAAATAATTGCATACATCGCCTAAAAGCAATAGTTATTAAAAATAAACAACCCAATATTAACAAAATAGCTTTTAATACCGGTACTAACATATTAAACGTATTCCATAATTAAAAATTTTAAATGAATAAATATACAAAAAAAAAAATAAATAAATAAATAAATAAAATAAAATATATAAAATAAAATAATATAACTAAACAAAAGTATCAGTACACAAATGCAAAAATAAATAATAGACTCAACCACACCTCTTTCTTTTCTTTCTCTCTCCTTCTCCTCCTACCAAAAACCTCCAAGAAAATTATTTAAAAAACACACACAATAGCCCAAGTCTCCTTAGAAAAAAAAAAAACGATGGCCGAATCAAGAACATTTGGAACCATATTATACAGGCTACCACCGGAGACCAGAAAGCTTGCTCGACGCATCGAGAATATTACTAACAAAATCAACAAACGCGAAAATTCCGTGTCATTCAGCAACGCTTGCTTAAATAATGACTTCCTGTCTAAATGCGCGCGCACACACACACACACACACACACACACACGCGCGCGTGTGTGTGTGTGTGTGTGTGTGTGTGTGTGTGTGTCTCTTTTTTTTTCTTTTTCTTTTCATTTTCTTTCATTTGCTGGGGACGGGGCATTCTTCCAAATGCCATACGATCACCCACTATTTACAGACTCCAACCGAGAGCTCTTTTCAGGATTCTGGCTGTTCCCTTGAGTTCAGTTGTTTTGATTTCTCTTGCATTTGGTTCACCAGGTATACTTGCCAAATATTTTTTCAAGTTCTTCTTCATGAGTCCAGTGGCTCCTATGATAACTGGAATGATGGAGATCTCTCTGAGGTTCCAGTTTCTTTTCATATCATACATTAGACCTTGATATTTTGTTATTTTCTCTCTTTCAGCTCTGTTTAGGCCCCCATCATTAGGGATACTGACCTCAACCAAAGTTGCCACTCTCTCTCTCTCTCTTGTTCCATATGACAATGTCAGGTTTGACAGCTGCGTTTTCCACATAGGTAGCTGTGGGGATTTCATGGTCATAATGGATGGTGTATGTCTCATTCCCCACAGTTCTCTCAGGTAGATGTTCCCAGAGTCTGCTGCTACACCTGATATTCAGTTTTTTATAGATGGTCCAGTGGAGGTACCTGCACACTCCATTATTTAGTGCTGTATAGGAGTCATCTGCCAACATAATTTTGCAACTCGATATCAGGTGGCTCACACTCTCCACTTCAGTGTGGCAAAAGAACAAGAAAATAAAGATATAATGTATACCTTTAAATTAGAACCTATCATGAAAGAATTGATGCTCGATATACGAGATAGAGCAAGTAAAAGATGGGAAAAATAAATTTCTTTTATTTGAAACACTTTGTTTTGAATAACTGATGTCGTAATAGATATTGTATTTATTTTTACAATCTTTATTCCCATCTCTCTCTCTCTCTCTCTCTTTCTCTCTCTCTCTCTCTCTCTCTCTCTCTCTCTCTCTCTATATATATATATATATATATATATATATATATATATATATATATAAAGGTATGAAACTAAAAGTAGAAGTAGAAACGTATACTTTTAAAATTTGAACCTATCGTGAAGTGTTTAAAGCTCAATATACGGGATAGAGCAATTATATAAACTAGCAAATATTTTGCTAGGCTGCCGCGTCAGAAATGACGCTAGTATGTAATTTGGGTAGAGCTTTTTATCACTACAATTAATTTAAATAATATATTGCACATGATAAGTAACATCATTAATAAAAAGATAAATTAAGTTTGCATTATTTTTGTTTGTATCAACCGTAAACAGTTTTTACATTAAAAATAAATGTAAAGAAAATAAAAAAATTTAATAAAAATTGAATGTAGTATTTATAATAGTGTAGTAGTAACGAATGAAAGTTAATAAGAGAAGGAAAAGAAGAAATAATTGTTACCTTATATATGATTCTAAAAACAGTTATTTACTTGCCCAGTAAAAGGTGTCGTCTGCTCGCATTTCTTTACACACAATCGTTTTGCGACAAATCCAGGTCAGAATATAATAAGTAATATTTTATGTCTTTCAAAGCGGAAAAAAGGTGTACGTAAATTAAAATCAACAATTAAAAAAACAAAATACCGACCCTAACCCTAACGACGGGGTCAAAGTTAGCGCGGGTCCTAAAGTGAAAACTAAATTCGTTATAAGGTGTGTGTGTGTGTTTAAATAGTAATTTTTAAATCAATTATCATTTTAATTAAGCAATTTGATTCAGTGAATTTAATGGCTAATAAGATTAAGAAAATAAACAAACTTAGAACGGTTTAAAAAAATAAATAAGAGGAAAATTATCACGGTGAATGCCAGTGTTGTTGTTTACATTTTAAATAACGTGCCGTATTAACGCTGGCTGTTTAATCAGTTGCGCCATATTGAATTAACGGAGGGAGGGATGGGAACCACTGATTAAACAGCCAGCGTTAATACATTCGTCATAGTTATATTAACTACGTAACACATTTCATGTATGTATGTATCTGTCTGTCTGTCTAAATTATAATTTATAAGTAAGATTATTAGCGAGCAAAATAGCGTAAATACATGTTGAAATATGAAGAGAAAAATCATGAGTGTATATTTGCGAATACTAATTTATTAGAAGTTCAAAAGCAATTGATTATGTAAATTGGGATGTACGCATGGTGTTTGTAGCGTTTTTTTAATAGTATATAATGAAGCTGGCGGACTTAATAAATAGTCATAGTACCCTGATGGAGTTTCGGCTTCAGACAGACAGATACATAAACTCCATTATTAGGAGATAAATGAAAGAAGAGAAATAAAAAATGTAAGAATGACAAATCTATTTCATACAGTATTCGACCCTATTGATGCATTCTCTACAAATACTCCAACGGTGAATTTTTGTCTTTCTATTCTCAACCTTTATTTTCACTGGACATTTTTGACTGGACAAATTTTGCATTTTCGACACTCTTCTCACACATCCACATCTAAATTTTATAACTTTAAAAAAAATTTTAAATTATGACTTTTGGTTTATTCTCTGCCAACTTATCTATAACAAATGTAAGAATGACAAATCTATTTCATACAGTATTCGACCCTATTGAAATACAAATACTCCAACGGTGAATTTTGGTTTATTCTCTGCCAACTTATCTATCTATTTAATTCCTCTGATGATAAGAGATCATTCTTTGAAAAGCATGGCTTAAGGAAAGGAAAAAAATAAACTTTCTTTTATTGAATACACCTTGTCTTGAATAACTGAAGATGAAATAGATTTGTCATTCTTACATTTTTTATTTCGCTTCTTTCATTCATCTATCTATCTATATATATATATATATATATATATATATATATATATATATATATATATATATATATATATATATATATATATATATGTAGTAAGCTATGAAAATATATTTATGGCAATTAAGCTACACAGAGGCTCCCGCGTTTCATCCCCGGAGGGAATCTTCAGGTTACCTAGCTCTACTTACGTATCGAGCACTGTTGAAGTAAATACTGAAGATTGATACATAAAAAATTATATCTCCTTATAAAATTTTATGTGGATACATGAAATATATATATATATATACATATACATATATATATATATATATATTAGTAGTAAGTTTTTGAAAGGCTGTGGGCAATGCAATTCCGGGTAAGATGCAAGTTGAAAGGAAAGGAACAAAAACAATAAAAATAAATCGAGTACGATATAAGACTTACTATTTATTTTTCCTTTTTTTTCCTTTTTTCTTACATAACAGCAAGAGTGTTTTAGCTGTTCGTGTGATGTCCGGGTGATTAAAAATCACTATTTGATATTTCGGGAAAAGACATCCCTTTTTCAAAAATAATTAGACCAGAAGAATAATAATATTTTATTCTTCTCCGACTGTGTAGAGAATAATACAAAACAAAATGGCTGCCAGATATAGACCGCAGCAAAAAAAAAAAAAAAAAAAAAAAAAACAGTTTCACAGGGAATATAAATTAAGTTAAGTTTTATTTGTGTGTGGTTAGTGTGTTTATTAGATAGATGTTGGCGTAAGGAGGTGCCAGTATGTGTTAGTTGTATGTTAAGGTTTTCCTTATGTATTGCCTTGCGGATGGAGGTGGTGATCTTATCGCTGAAGAAAACCACACACCCGAACCCTGCTCCCTGGCCAATTGCCCTATCTCCAACACAGGTCTGTGCCTTCGCACTAACTGTGTTTACAAACTACAGTGTAATAAATGCAAAAAATTTTACATCGGCAACACTACAAGACCGCTACACTTGCGCATAAAGGAGCACTTGAATACCCGTATATCCTCTTTCCACAAACACATAGAGATTTGCTCAAACACTCAGCGCGATATTCACGTCTCCATCTTAGCGTCTGTCAGAAACATCGGTGACCTTAGAATCACAGAATCAATCCTCATCTCCAGATTAAACCCCTCACTCAATCAACGTCACGAGCTCTACTCACCTTTCATTCTATAATATCTACCCCCCATCCACCAACCAACCCCCATATCTAACACTTAACAGAGTCCGTTTCCACCACTCCACTCATTACTCACCTCCCATAATAAACTCACCATACACCCAAACAATCAAACAGGCCCCTCCCCATATGAACTTCCATCCTTACACACTTTCAACCACAAACCAAAAACCATATTCAGCATACTCGTCTAACCCACCAAAATAAGTCACTCCATAACCTAGCATTATTAATTAATAAATCCAAACACATATAGAATGTATACAAATAACATGCAAATATTAAATAAATAATTCATAAAATAAATTAAACAAGTAAATAATAATAATAAAAAATAAATAAATAAATAAATAAAAAAAAAAAAACAAAAAAAAAAACAAAAAAAAACAAACAAACAAATATGTAAAGAAATTGATGAATATATATAGATAAACAATTAAACAAACAATAATACATAGATATGTATATATATATATGTATATATGCATTATGTGTATATATGTTGTATATATATACTAATATTATTATACAGATCTCCACCAAAAAAAAATAAATTTAAAAAAAAAAAAAAAATTAAAAAATTAATTATAAAAAAAATATTTTAAAAAATCCAGAGTTACTCCCCTTTATCTTATAATAAATATATCAAGTTAATAAGTTAATTCGTTAATCTAATTTGACGAAACTCACAATTAGTAATTAATAACACTTCTTTAATAGATGATAATCGAAATCGATAAGTAGATAGATCTAGAATATTTAAAATATGAGACTAATTACTTTAATTTATATTAAAATTCTTAAATTACGATAGAAAGATAAACAAAATAAAAATACGAAGATAAAACAAAGTAAATATTCAAATATAAAAAAAAATAAAAAAATAAAAAAATGATATATATATATATTATCAAAACTAACAGTTTATCGAACACCATACACCTAACCAACATTACACTAATATTCTAAACACCAATCATATATTTAACATAATATTAAAATAAAACTTAACTTAATTTATATTCCCTGTGAAACTGTTTTTTTTTTTTTTTTTTTTTTTTTTTGCTGCGGTCTATATCTGGCAGCCATTTTGTTTTGTATTATTCTCTACACAGTCGGAGAAGAATAAAATATTATTATTCTTCTGGTCTAATTATTTTTGAAAAAGGGATGTCTTTTCCCGAAATATCAAATAGTGATTTTTAATCACCTGGACATCACACGAACAGCTAAAACACTCTTGCTGTTATGTAAGAAAAAAGGAAAAAAAAGGAAAAATAAATAGTAAGTCTTATATCGTACTCGATTTATTTTTATTGTTTTTGTTCCTTTCCTTTCAACTTGCATCTTACCCGGAATTGCATTGCCCACAGCCTTTCAAAAACTTACTACTACTATACCCAGCAATGCTTCAAGCAAACTACCATTCTCTACTATATATATATATATATATATATATATATATATATATATATAGTCTCGGAAGTTTCCTAACCATTAAAACTATATATAAAAAGAACTTAAAAAAAAAACAAAAAAGAAACAACATTTCAGTCCCAAGTCATTCGGTGGAAAATCACTTTTATAAGTCAATTTACTTTTAGCATTACTATATTAGTTTGCTTCCAAGAATTTACGCTAGTCTTAACATTATTTAAGGGATCATCAGTTGTTTACCATGAAAAACTGTTTCGGGAATTTAATATATATATATATTCTTTTTCAGAAAAAAATCAATTTAATTGAGGAATTAATTTTACCCATCCTCGAGCTGATATTGTCTTAGTTTTTTTGTTTTTTTTTTATATAATTTCAATAAATTTAGTTAAGTACGTCACAAAGAGTGTGTGTGGGGGGGGGGAGAAGGAAGAGCACTGAATGCATGGCATCAATCGTAAGTCAAATACAGCAAGTGTAAAGCTTGATCCTCTAGGCAATAAACAAAATCAACAAAACTTTGAACTAGTAGATAGCAGTTAGAAACCCATGAGTCTTGCATTTAAATGAAACTTAATACACAGTTAATCATTTTTATCAGCAAGACAATTACCCAAGACAAGAATTTTGAAGTTAGGGAAACAAGTTAAATGGAATTCAGTTCTGCTGTCAAGGTTTATTCCGTACAGAACGGTCAAGTTTCTTTGGTTATGGCCTTTAGTCAATAAACTAAAGTAAGTGTCGTAAATAACAAAACTTAAATGGATTCGATTAGAAAGTTGCAGATACATTTTAGTGTTTCAGTCGTCATCGTCATCGCAACGCAAATGGATAATAAATTGTTCAACTTCAACCCAGTATTGGTTGGACAGTTCGAAAAATAGACACAAAAAAGATTAAAGATATCTAATTAACCGATAAATATGAATTTTTAAAGATCGCTTCTAGGCGTAACCGGATACAATGTGGCCATCCTCTCAGGCATTACCTGCTTCTTTGGGGGGTAATGTAGTGTGTGTTTTGTTGTGATGAGACACTCCTACTAGGCATTACCTCCTACATTGGGGGGTGGCAGTGTGGTATATGTTCATTCGTCATGATACCATTCTCCCAGGCAGCAAAAATATACGACCGGAAGGAGTGTATATTTGCTAGTATAATATAATTGCGACAAAATCTTGTGAGTACTATATATATCATTATTTATAGTTATCTATAGACTAGAGAGTTCCTATTCAAGGGAGATAATATCCAACAAATTACAATGATAAACATAATATCATTATAATATATTATTATACAGGATATTTCAACAATATTATAGCATTTAGCAATCTAGTAACTTTGTCAATTGTCATTAAATGGACGTTGAATTTTAACAGCATTTGTAGAAACAAATGAACATTTAAGGCTTGATGCTTAATGTTTTCCTTGTTGGCTCAGCATATTCAGGAGTTATCTTTCTTGAACCATATCCAAGTTAGCTTCCCTGAATTATACTGAGCAATGAGAGAATGCACACTTCTACTTCCAAAAACCAAATTAAATTCCACTCTATATGCAGAGTGTAGAAACCGAATTCAGTCTTTTTCTTGATTGGCTTTCCATTTTTACATGGCATTCACAACTCTGACGCGGTTCCACTCAGACGCCTTTTATGGTTATAGTCGTTTCTCAAATTGAAAAAGTGTAAAAACGAGAGGGAATAATAAAAAAAATACATGAATATACTAAGCCGGCTTTCGTCCACACTCATCAGAGTAACTACGTGGAAATAATTCAAGCATTACGACTAAAAACTTTTTTAAAAAAAGAGTAGAATGAAGACCAGTGACAAGTTTAGGAGAAAAAAAAGGGGGGGGGGTCACAAGAGGATCACAAGTGGATCACGTGGATTATATATATATATATATATATATATATATATATATATATAAAGTAATCCAACAAAAGATATAAGCGTCAACTAATATCTTATAATTAGTGAAAACATCCGGATAAAAACTGAAGCTCAATATACTGGATAGAGCTTTAATATTATAATATAAAATGAAATAATAAAATAAGGTGTCAATCAAATTTTATTAAAATTCAAAGTTCAAGCAAAGTATCTTAAGATACTTTGCTTGAATTTTGAATTTTAATAAAATTTGATTGACACCTTATTTTATTATTTCATTTTATATTATAATATATATATATATATATATATATATATATATATATATATATATATATATATATATATATATATATATAAATTTGTAAATTTAGTAGTAGAATTTCAATTTATTTAGAAACACACGTGTAATAACGAACAGACATACACACATATACAGAAAGAAAGGTAAACACAAATGTACGTTTCTAGCAACCCGAAAGAGTGTGTGTGGAGAGAGCATACGATACCCGTGGAAGGGGAGACAAAATGGAAGCGAAATCTGAGGTTATTAAAATTTGCCGGCTCGCTATCGCTTCGCAAATTGTTCTACTTGAAATACTGGAAATATTAATTTAAGATAATAAACATTTCATTCATAATTTTGTTGTAAACACAAAACAAAATCTTTCTCATTTATTCATATAGATAAAGATTAGCATTTTGATAATTTTTATACAAATTTATTTATCTTTTGAATGTGACCGCAAAGAAAAGAAAAGAAAGAAGAAATCCATTTTCCTTTTCACTTGCAATTTAGAAATAGATCACAACTTGTTGAAAATCAAGTCGGTTCCTCTAAAGAAAAGAACATTTGAACATAAATGCTAAATATTTGTTCAGGAAATAAAATAATACTGCAAAACAGAAAATCATTGAATTAAAAAAAAACTAACAAATAATAGTTAATTAATAAAATGTCCTTTTGTAAAACTAATATGCAAATTAGTTAACCTTGTGACTGATATCACATATACATAAGCAGTATATAAAAAAGATGGTGCGTCTATTGTGCAAAGTTGAACTAACTTGAATAGGGCATTTTGACTTTACCATTAGTGCGAGAAATGGGCCAAACTTTCATATTTATTCATTTATATATATATATATATATATATATATATATATATATATATTCTTTCCGAATTCATTTCAGGTGGCGGGGGTTGGTTTCATCTGAGGCTTTGAAAAAGGCGCGTTTTTTACTTGCTAACTTTTGTGTGACGAGACGGATTGATATTTATTTATATACAAATAAATACACATTGGTCTTTATTGTAGAGTGTATGATACTATATTTGTGGTGCATCTATCTGGGGATGCAACTGAAAACAAAGCCCAATATGAAGATCAAACACATCTATTTTCTGAGTAAAACTTAACGAGGAATCCAATGGTGGTATTAATTTTATTAGTAGTTTTTACAATGATATCGTGGGGTCTGCGTTCGTGCCGGATATTTATAAAGACAGTTTTTTACTTCATTCTATACTATCTATCCCTACCCGGAATTACCCGGGAGATTTTAGGTTGATCCCAAAATTTCTTTCAAATAAGGTTTTAATGTGTTATAGGACAGTTAGAATACTTCATCTGTGGGGGATTTAATTTCGTAATCAAATAATTTTTTTTTAAAATAGGATTTTTAAAAAGTTATTGGGGGAGGGGACTCAAGATTGGGAAGGAGTGGGAGTGGAGATAAATAGCTACCCAAACTTTCAAGATTTGCTCAGAATACATTTTTTAAATAGGATTTTTTAATAGGATTTTTAAAAAGTTATTATGGGGAGGAGCTAAGATAATATATAAAAAAAAGTTGCTACTCAAGTTGGGGGGGGGGGGGTAGCTAAATAGCTTCCCAAACTTATAATATTTTAATACATGAGGATGTGCTAAGAATTTTAAAGCTAGTTTAAATGACTTTCTAATATCATTGTAAAAGCTAGAAGCTTTCACAATAATATTGCAGAGTGGGCATTCCACGTTGTTTATAAACGGCAAAGTTTTACTTTATTTAACTTGACTTATGACTTGGAAATTTAAAATTATAAAAATTTAAAATAAGAAGAATAAAATTGGTAATATGGGGTTCAAGGCTGAGAACAGGAGTGCATAGGGGTCTTCAAATTTTCTGGGGAAGACAATGGAAGTGGTCCCAAATCTTTAAGTGCCCTCCTAACGTAAAGGAGCTATGGGAGTCGAACCTCCTTTAAAACTTTAAATATATCCTATTTTGATGAAATTTATATAATATAATATGTATAACATTCTCAGGGGGAGACAATGGAAGTGCTCCTGAATCTCTACATTACCCTCAATGTGCTGAATATCTACATGCCTCACCTCTAAGTGACCCATTGGGACAGAACCCCCTTAAAACTTCAAATACGTATATCCGATTTTAATGAAATTTAAACCATATATATGAGACACTAACTCAGACAGATTTCCACATTTCATCTTCTTCCGACTATATTAGGGGGCGAAACGGGAGGAGGGGGTTAGTGAAAAAGTACATAGTATTGATCCACATTCAATCCCGAGCAACGCCATGTCTTCCTGCCAGTATTATATAAAGTGTTGGGGAGGAAACAAAAAGGTCGGAAAATACTGGAGGCGGGTGGACACAGAGATATGCGTATACTTCCACAAACAGAGATTCTTCGCATCTGTGGAACACATTACCACAGGACTGCTTCCCTGCAGATTTCTACATGGTCGTCTTCAAATCCAATGTCAACAGATTGTTGTTATTAATCGTCCCCACAAGTAATTCGAGCTTGGTCCATCCCATCACTTTCCCAATCCTCTCATAAGGTTCTTCATCTCTGACAACTGGCAATCATTCCATCTCATTAACCCTTATCTTCGAGTGGCTTCTAGCCTTGATAAATGGCGATCCATCAGTAAAAGAGATGCACATATGTCCATGCAAGAGGCTATCAATAAAACTAATGTGGTCGTCATAACACAGAAAACATGCAAGTCCTTTGATTCTTCGACCCTCCCCGCTCCATGAATTTTTACCATAGAAACAGAAAAGCCGACAGCAAGTTGTAGTCCTGGAATAGTGACTGGAGAGATGATGACTCATCCGTGCCCAGAGCTGCTTCAACTTTCTGATACTTTGTGGAGACTGAGATTGTGGTTACTGAATGTATCAGAGAGCATGGCTGCTTATCCGATGCCAACAAGCTAGTTAGCCGTCTGTTCACACACAGAGACGGAGAAAGGCACTAACGCACCTCACTTGAGCGGCGAGCTTGCCAACAATGATGAGTAATGATAGCGTAAAAACTTCTCATCACGTGATCAAGATGACAATGATAATAACCAATTAAAATGGAGTATTTTATTGTTTCTTATTTAAAAAAAAAAGTGATAAAAAGAAAGAAAAGTAAAGAATATTAGAGTCATTAGGAGAGTAATGGTGGTGGTGGTGGGTGGTGAAGTTGATACCGGCACAGACTGACAACCTGGGTGTGCCAAGTTCGATTCCTGTCGGTTCCATAGCATTACTTTTATCATGGATGTTGGCATTCTAGAAAAAAACTGGCGATACCAATACCAGAATCGAGCCGGTCAAAAAAGTCATGCGATGTTGATTTATACAAATTTACGTTTAGCAGAGAAAAAGTCCTTATTTACTTGTCTTCCCACGAGTGCAGAGTTAGACATAAGGTCAGTTTTTATGTGGGGATAATCCAGCTCCCCCAAAAGGGGCACTCTGAATTAGGACAAAAATTGCCTCAGTGTAGAAAGAGTTCTTCTTCACTGAGAACAGAAAACGATGAAGTGTAGTATCAGAACAGATACTACACTTTACTCCTAGCGAAATAGCCAAGGAGACCATATCAACCGAGTAAAAATCGCTCATGGAATTTAGCTGGTAAACTGACATAAGTTCGCAGAACTAGTTCCTGAATATTTTTTGTTGGGGTGCATCTAAGTGCATCTCTATAAAAGACATTGTCTGTCAGGCGGTTGGTCGGTCTGTCAGGCGGTCGGTCTGTCAGGCTTTGGTTTGAAATTGCGTTTTCTTTGCTAAATGCCTAGATTGAATTTTATTTGAATTATTAATTTATGCCTCTCCATGGGGGAAATTTTCGTTTTTCGTAATTCTCATATGTAAGCTCCCAATACAGAGTGACCTCCCAAAAATGCCACCCATAGAACTATTAAAAAAATTCACAATCCTTCCTGCAATCCAACCATATTTGGTACAAATAAACTTCAATCTATGCCTGACTTGACCACCAAGTTTTAATTATGAATGTCCAACAGTCCTTGTTTTAACAGATGGATACAGCGTTCAAAATTATCAATAATTCTGACACACTCCTGTCTTATCACGGCCCTGATTTGGGCTGTGATGGCCCTCTTTGGTTCAGGAATAGTCGAGGGATTGTTTTCATAAACATTATCTTTGAGATAACCCCTCAGATAAAAATATGTTAGGGGTGTATGAGTGTGAAGCCCATTCAGGATCAGACCTCCTACTGATGAGACAATCACCAAAGTGTCCTTCCATATCATTAAACAGCGATAAAAAAACAAAAAAAACTGTTGGATATTCATGATTGAAACTTGGTGGGCAAGTCGGGCATCAACTGAAATTTATTTGCATGAAATATGGTTGGATTGCAAAAAGGATTAGGAATTTTATTAATGATTCCATGGTATTTCGTGGTGGGTGAGGGTCACCCTGTATTTGTAACTCCAAAATCAAATAACAGCAAAGTAATAAACAACAGGAAAACTGTCATTTTCCACACATCCTACTGATGAGACGATCACAAAAGTGTCCTCACGTGGTATTTTTTGGGGTGGTGGTAGAAGTCACCCTGTATTAAAAAAATATTTTTAGATATGACTAGCAAGAGTCATTCGTCTCTATGTGCAAGGGTAGCTGTCTTATTGGCTGAGTTTCATCATATGGTTGGATTGAAGAAAGGATTGTTAATTTTATTAACGATCCCATGGCTGGCACTTGGACGAGAGGGGTGAGGTCATCCTGGGGAAGAGGAGGTGACTCTCTATTTGGCAAACTATGTGTAATATCCACCATGAAAACACGCATTTTTCACATCAACTCTTATCTTACTAAAAAGCCACTATCGTGACCTTAATTTTCTATTGTACATAACTTCTGATAAGCTAGGCATATCTGTGTCGTTAATTTTATTTCCATGAATAATAGATTTTTTCCGATAGCCATAGTGTCACTTCCTTCCAGTATACATACGGGCAAATCGAATGCACACATATCCAAGGCAATGGCTTAATCCTTAGAAAATGACCTCCAGTCTGTAGTAGAATCGGGTCATAAATGGATTTAATGCAGTCAAGACAAAGCTCCTTTCTTTTAACAAGTATAAGAAACCTTTCCAACCACCGATTGTCATGGTTGATAGCACCCTTCCCAAGAGTCGAAAACAGAGTAAAGCATGGGATTTGCCGATGAACAATGATTTATTCCGTTTTCAGAATCTTTGATAATGAAAGGGGGCTGATGAATCTATCTGAGATGACCAGCCGAATTTTATCCTAAATCCAGGATGACCAGATTGATGAAACTCGGGTACCCCCAACAGACACTGTAATGTCTAGTTTTTAAATAAAATACTTTATATTAGCTCTTGTAGAACCTACGACAGAGCACTTGATTGTTTTTTTTCAACTAACTTGTGATACATGCTATATATATATATATATATATATATATATGTATATATATATATATATATATATATATATATATATATATATATATATAATTAATTTATATATATATATATATTCTAACACACAAACACACAGCAGCAGTAAATAATAATATTAATAAGTAAGAGAAAGCATACATAGAGGATACAACAAATTAATGCAATGTAGATATAATTATCATATCAATCAAATCAAATTTATTGCAAAAAATAGCAAAGTGCAACAAGTCCTGTAAAAGGACGGTTAGAAGATGTGTACATCTATATACTGTCTGAATGTTTGTCAACGCCTGAATGTGATAGACATCGTCACTACCTCTGGTAGGCTGTTACACGAAGCAGAAACACAGACAGAGAATGCTGCCTTTCTTCTAATGAGACGAAAGTGACTATGGTACATCTTTTGCTAGGCCCTGCAGAGACTACGACTTAATGCTAGGGTGAAAAATTATTCGAAAGGTATATCTAAATATTGGTTGATGATATTTATGCCAGAACCACGTCCCCACGCATCCTCCGCTGCTCAAGTGAGGGGTAATTATCCAAAGATCAACAGTCATCATGCATCCAACATGGCATCGAACTGTTTGGTCATCTGTAGAACGGTGGGCATCTCGGCTATCATCATTTTTGTAGATTTTGGAAAAGACGTCAGCAAAAAT
Source organism: Sepiola atlantica (assembly GCA_963556195.1). NCBI lineage: Eukaryota > Metazoa > Mollusca > Cephalopoda > Sepiida > Sepiolidae > Sepiola > Sepiola atlantica. The sequence continues at coordinate 55,036,171 of OY744533.1, read as the reverse complement.
ACTACATTGTTGGCTGGCTTCGTCTCCATAGAAACCCCTTTCGTCCTTCAGTTTAACAATTTGGTTATTCAAACGACTGTTGCCATAAACATATGTATAATATGACATTCAGGGGTGAAATTTATAAAAACTAGTACCACAGTGTCTCAATATATATGGAAACAAAATATAAAAACCTCAGCACAAATATCAATTAAGAAAGCTTAAAATTAGCTCCTCCTTACAATATAAATAGGAGAAACTAAATTTTGTTTAGTAGAAATATACCAAATTATAAAGTTCAAAACGCAAATTAAATTATTAAATAAAAAACAGAATTTATACCTAATGCAGACATATAAATACATATTTGCTTGGTTATCTAAGCTCCAATTAAATAAAAAATACTTAACTGTTCAAATTTAACAGATTTTATCTACCTTTTGTTAATAAAGTTATTAATCACAAATATAAGGGTGTAATCCATAATTAAATTATTAAATAAAAAACAAGAATTCATATCTAAATGCAGACATATTTTCTTTGCTAGCATGGTAGCAAAGTGTAAAATTTTACCCTATTTAAAAAAAAACTTCTTACTCTCCCTATAAACTATTTTCCCTACGATTTCTATCGAATCCCTATTCTTTCAAATTTGCTTACTATTTCTTTTCTTCAAGTTAACGTCTTAAAAAGCAAAACAAAAACTTATTCAGACTTTGTGAACAGAGTCAGACGCATTTCAATTGTCAGCCATTGAATTTCCCACAAGTGAAAGCAGTAAGGCCAAACAAGTACAAAGTGAATTCTCAGGCATTGATTAATATTATGTTCGAAAGAACATTTCATACAATATCCCTTTTGTTCTTTCTTCTGTCATCCGCTTGTGCCACGTCAGTAGCCATACCTTTCATCCTTCTCTTAACGATGGGTTAAACATTGCTTTGCTCTGCAAGTTAAACTGAAGAATATAATAGCAGTTGCCTACCTTAAGTTTAAAAACGTAAAAACAAATAAAACCTAAAATGACTTCACTGCATCCTGGGCAACGCCGGGTAAGGTCAGCTAGTTCATCTATATAATAATACTCTCAGACACTTCATGTTCGTATGTACGTTATTACTTTTTATCCTCTCATTTATGGCTTCTCCTTCTCTTAACGACGGGTTAAACAATGGTTTGCTCTGCAAGTTAAACTGAAGAATATAATAGCAGTTGAAAACGTGAAAACAAATAAAAACTAAAATAACTTAACTGCATCCCGGGCAACGCCGGGTAAGGTCAGCTAGTTAATCATATAATAATACGCTAAAGCATTTTATGTTCGTGTGTAGATTATCACTTTTCACACACATTTTTAAAAAATGAGATCGTCCGATTAGCATGGTTATTGGTGATTAATCCGATGTCGTTAAAGAAAAGAAAAAAATTCTGACTTTACCCAATTTTAAAATGAATTGTCCCAAAATCAAATTATATTGTCCCGTCGACTAAAACAGTACAATTTTGAATTAATACATTTCAAAGGGTGACATTCGTTTTATTGATTTGAAAAATATTTAGCTGACGATTATATTTATGTTAAGAAGACAGAGAATATTTATTGTTTTAAAAATAATTAAATTGTTACAATTTAAAATGAATAAATAAATAAATAAATAAATAAAGAAAGAAGAGACACGTTCGTTTTATTTATTTAAATAATATTTAGCTGAGAAATGGGAACTATTTTTACGGAAGAAAAAAGGGTCATTCTTAATAGTATTGACTCTGACAGACATTTATTATTTCAAACGGAAAATTAGTTTTAATAGCAAATTATGCAGATTTATGTAGAAAGCACCATGGAATTTCCGTGGAGTCCTGCTTCTTCTTCTTCTTCTTCTTCTTCTTCTTCTTCTTCTTATTCTTCTTCTTCTTATTATTATTATTATTATTTGTACTCACTAGTTCTCACACAAGTTATCATCAGTGATTGCTCACCGACAACAACCAGTGATGTTCCCTGGAGTCTGAGTGACAACAAGCTTCCTCAAAGTTCCAGAATTCTCCACCTCTTTTCGATAACCACCGCAAATAACCTTGCGATATCGCAACAGCCATCTACCATTGATTACTCGCTGGTAACGACCATTGGTCTCCCCTGAGATTTGGGTGGCAATAAGCCTCCCCAACATCCCAGCACTCTCCTCACTCTTCCAGTGGAGGCCCGGTTAGTGCTGTCACTCTTCGGTCTTCCCATCCTCTTTGACCCTCTACGACTATTTTGTATGATGTCAGCCGAGGCCGGTGCCATTATATATATTTTTTTGGGGGGGGGGGGAGGGGAGCAGCTTATGATGTTTCTTGCAGTTTCTGTTCCTTGGTTCATGTGGTGGTGTTCTTCCTGTGGTTTTGTTTACTTCCTGTTGTAACTTCCATGTGACTGATTACCATTCGTAGCTTATGCGGGTTGGTTTCCGCATTCTGAGGATTTCCATTAAGATTGCAGCTGCTTTGATTATTGCCGTCCTTTGTATGGTCTCAGTGATCCCTTTGATTCCAATTTCTATCAGTGTTTTATCCAGGTTTTTGTGGACTGTTCCTAGTGCTCATACAATTATTGGTATTATATTGACTATCTTCATGCTCCATATTCTTTTCAGTTCTCTGGCAAGTTCCGTGTGTTTGCTACGCTTTTCTGCCTCCTTGGTCTTCACTCAGCGGTCTGCTAGAACGGCAAAGGCTACGATTTAGCAAGATTTTTCCTTCTTGTCGATTATTATGACATCCAGTCTCCTTGCTTGTATGAGTTTATCTGTTTGTACATCCATATCCCAGAGGATTTTGTGTTTTTCGTTTTCCAATACTGTCTCTGGTTTATGTTTGTACCATTTGTCTGCATATTCGAAATTCAATCGTTTGCACAGTTCCCAGTGTACTGCTTTCCCCACACAGTCATGTCTGTTCTTGTATTCTTTTTGGGCTAGTTTGCTGCATTCACTTATTAGATGATTTACTGTTTCGTCTCTTTGTCCACACAGTTTGCATTTACTGTTTTCCTGGGATTTACCTATTTTAGCTTTCATATAGTTTGTCCTGATCGCATTGTTCTGTGCAGCCGTTATTATTATTATTATTATTAGTAGTAGTAGTAGTAGTAGTAGTAGTATTGGTTATTCTTCTTCATCCATTTTTCACTCATTCTTTTTATTCGTTCTTTGTTACTTATTTTTCTTCAAATGTTTCTTTACTCGTTCTTTTTTTCTCTTATTCATTCTTCGTTTCTTATTTTTCTTTATTTTTCCTCTACCATTCTCCTTCTTTTTCTTCCTTCTTTTTAAAAAATCTTCCTCTCCTTCTCTTCTCCCCCCCCCCTCATCATTCTATTCAAACTCCTACCGTTTTTTCTTCACCTTTTTATTCACACCTTCTTCTTCTTCTTCTTCTTCTTCTTCTTCTTCTTCTTCTTCTTCTTCTTCTTCTTTTTTACTGATCATATAATAATTCATGATCACATGAAAACTACTTGATGAAATTTTCTATCGATGTATCTTCTATTCCTGAAAGCATTTAAGCATATTAGTTTTAGCTTGAGAGACTTGAAAAAGTTTCACAGAACTCGGCTTTGTCATGTCTACTCTTAACCTGAAATTTGTAAGTTATCGTTTCTGACAATCCTCTGGATTTTATCATAAACTAGAAGAATACCCATCCCCCGACGGGTAAAATGAATTCCCCAAACTCAACAGTTTTGCATCACTTTTATGTCTGTTTATGAAGATTAAAATTAAGATATAATGCTATTAAACCTTATGTCTAGAATCCTTATTCCAATTTTGATTAAAATCCATTACATGATTTTGATTCTAGAAAATGTCTCAAATGTAAGGGATGTTCAGAAAAAAGTGAAATTCAGGTAATCTTGTTTAATTGCTATCTCATGACTATGGATCAAATACAATGCAAATCTGAAATATTTGAATTTTCAAATGGGCGGTTGTGCCCATATTATGCCCCCTAAAATCCCTTTAAAATATTCCAAACAAACTGAAATTTGGGGAATATTTATTAATTGATATCTAATGCCTATTGTTAAACTTTCACAAAAATCAGAGGTATCTAAATTTTCATTAAAGTCCCCCTCCCCCTTTTTACCCCCTTTGCATGAAACTAAATCAAACTAAATATAGCCCACATTTGGACACCTTACACCTAGGAGCTGTGTTCCAAAATCCATAATGATCGGTTAATTAGTTTAGGAGTGAATCCTGTACACACAAATACGAAAACATATACACAATACCTAACTTTATAAAGATAGAGACTAACAGTCTATGGAGATATATTGCTGGTCGGAAGGTTTGTTAGGAAAAATAATTTCAAATGCTTACAATTTTTGCCTTGAAAGAAAAGTTAAAAATAGCATTTCCAATATAGGATCAAGTAATAAAAAAAAACTGTCAGCGCTGTGGTGTTCTTACCCTACTTGTTGATACTGCATGTCTTAATATTTCTGTAAAACGGCAAATGGCTTTAACGAATCAAAACGTATTTCTTTTTAAATCGTAAAAATCTCAATAAAAATAATAATTTAAATGTTTAAACCATTTTTTAAATACATTCTTCACTGAGATATTCTTTATTTAATTTTATTTTTGTTTAATGAAATTAAGAAAATCTATTTAAAAAAAATACGAATTTCGTTTCTTTATGTTCTAATATAATTCAGTTATTTTATGGACCTAAACGATAATTTACCCTAGTAACCCCAGATGAAATCATAAGGAAAATTTCAATGGTGTCTTTAGATTCCTTGAAAAATGTAACCTTTATTGAAACTTATTTTAATGTTTTGTTAACATATCAATTTCTATAGCACACAAACAAACATTGAATTATATATATATATATATATATATATATATATATATATATATATATATATATTCAAAAATTCAATGCCTGTTTGTGTGTTATAGAAATTGATATGTTAACAAAACATTCAAATAAGAGAGAGCAAGCACAATAAAGAATATGCCAGCACCAGAAAATATATCGTCTTTGTAGAGTTTCCTTTGGTTAGCGAATTACTATAACGTATTTATCTAAAGTATGCACAATCTACGAACGCCTTTAAACGAATTAAAGAAGGATAAATATTGGATTTGGACAGCAGAATATCAGGAAGGATTTGAGAAACTAAAGAACATTCTCACGTTTGATTCATTTTTAACACATTATGATCCAGAACGTGAAATCGTAGCTTCCGATGCAAGTTCATATGGCATAGGAGCTTCTATTTTACACATAACGGACAACGGTTTGCTGAAGCTGATAACGCATGCATCTCGTATACTTTTACCAGCAGAAAAAAGCTACTCGCAAATAGAAAAAGAAGCGTTGGACATCATTTTTGTAATAACAAAGTTTCACTGTTTTGAGCACGGAAGAAGATTTTCATTACAAACCGACCATAAACCTTTATTAACAATTTATGAATCGAAGAAGGTTTTACCTACACATATGGCAAACAGGTTACGGAGATGGAGAATGATCCACCTAAATTATAACAACAAGATGGAGTATCGTCCATGTTCAAAGATCAGTCATGCAGATGGACTGTCTAGATTGATACCGAAATCTGTTGAACCCTTTGAGGACACAGTAATTGCCTCTCTACAAGTGGAAGTTGAGGTAAAAAAACACGTTGTTCACTATCGTAAGAGAACTTCCAGTGACACTCGGAGACAAAGGCGATGAACGATGATTTTATAAAAAATATTTTTAAAAAGGCATAATAGAAAAGAACCAAAAGAATCCGGTAGCATTTTCCATCTGCGACGATGTAGTAATGTACAGTGATTGGGTGGTCATATCGGCGACATTGTAAAAACGTATTCTACGAGAGTTTCATGTTGGGCATCCAAGTCTTATCCAAAGTTACGTCTACTGGACGAACATATTTAGAATACAGTTAAATCATGTAAAGGGTGTGCGTTAGCAGCAAAAACGCCTACCATAAAATTCAAACTCTGGCCTAAATTGGACCGACAGTGGTCGAGAATCCATATTGACTTTGCTGGGCCATTGTACATTGTACAATGTACAATGCTATATAACCTCTACAATGTACAGGTTCTATTATCTGGTTGTAATGGATAGCTTCACTAAACGACCAGTGATACTTAAGTGCAAAAAAACAACAAAAAAAACAACAATTGTGTTTCTGCATGAATTGTTCGCACGTTTCGGAGTCATGGATTGTGGAGTATCGGATAACGGTACCAAATTCACGTTCAGTGAATTTAAAATGTTTTGTCAGTCGTTTTTTAGTGGAACACATTATAATCACGCCGTATCATGTGAGAAGTAATGGTCAAGCTGAGCGATTTGTTGATACTTTTAAAAGAGCCCTAAAAAAAGCGAGGAGAACTTCCACAGAGAAAACCATATGGGATTTTCTACAAATGTATAGAATGACCCCGAATAATAATGTTCTATCTTGCATGTCACCAGCGGAAGCTATGTTTGCAAGAAAGATCAAGACGATTTTCGACAGACTGTTACTGACTCATAGAAATCGGAATGAAAAATAAATGTCGAAAAAGGACGTTTCAAAATCGGAGAAAAGTTTTTTTCCGAATGTTTAAGAACAACAAATCATTTTGATAAATCGTGATTGTGGATAAAAGAATTGGTAATATGCTCTACATTGTGAAAGGGTTAAAATTTACCCATACAAGACATTTTAACCAAATCAGGAAAATATATTCGGATGCTGTATAAGACAGAATAAGAATTGATGGACGTCATGTTTAACACGTTCGAATTATCAGTTCCGCTAGTAGTTTCTCAAAGGCGAACATCTAAAACGAAAAGAAAAAATATCGACTTCATGGAAGTCGACCCCAAGAGAAAAAGCTATTGACTCCATACAGAGCAAAGCTTAGAAAGGGGTGTTATGGGATAAGTTGATCTACCTATTTCGGGAATACAATAAATACACGACTAATCGTTCTATTATTATTATCGTAATATTATTATTATGTACTCACTGGGAGTTCTCACACAGGTCATTATCAGTGATTTCTCTGGAGTCTGAGTGACAACAAGTCTCCCCAGATTTCCAGTATTCTTCATCTCTTTCGATAACCATTGTAAATGACTTTGCGTTATTGCAACAACCACTTACTATTGATTTCTCGCTTGCAACGGCCATTGATCCTCTCTGGGATTTGTATGGCAGTAAGCCTCCTCAAGGTCCCAGTATTCTCTGCACTCTTCCAGTGGAGGTCTGGTTAGTACTCTCCCTCCTCGGTCTTTCCATCATCCTTGATCCTTCACGACTATTTTGTGTGCCATCACATTATTGTTTTTTTGAGAAGGGGTGGGGGGATGACAGTCTATGAAATTTTTTGAAGTTTCAGTTCCCTTGGGTTCATGTGGTTGTGGTGTTCTTTCTATTTTTTTTTTTTAAATTTCTATTGTAACTTTCTGTAACATACTTTTGTTAACACACTTTTGTTAACTATACCACTGTGTTGTCTTGATTATTACCGGCTCTTCAAGACCACAAGACCTTCTGGTCATAAAAAGGACCATGCACACGAATGGTTTAACAATTTTCTCAGCAGATTTCTTCACGTTACATTTGGGTTAATCTGGAAGTTATGGAGTTGCCGTCTCAGTTTAGAATATGATTGTATGTTGTAGATTCTTGCTATTTCATTACTACTACTACTACTACTACTACTACTACTACTACTACTAGCGGGACCCGTGTAAATAACACGGAATTTTTTTCATTTAAAAGTTTTTATTTTTACTCACACCGTTGTGTCCGTGTTGTTAATTATTTCTTGAAAATAAAACTGAAAAAGTTGACGAAGTTATCGTCTGCCACACTGACCCTAACTCTAACGACGGGGTCAAAGTTAGCGCGGGTCCTAATGTAACAAAGCACCCTCTATTTGTTAGTTACACTTCCTTTATTATGAGCCCCCCCCTTCTAGATAAGAGTGAAATATTTTTTTAAAATGGTAACTCGTGTACGATAGACACTGCGTATATCTACTAAAAAAGGTTGATATGCCATCCGTTCAAAAAATAATAAAAAAATAATACTGGCCCTCTCTACAACCAAAAGAAAACGTAATTAAATAGACAATGCCCTTAAAAACGCCAAAATAAAAAACAAAAAATAGTTTTAAGTTTAAAGCAACACAAAAAAGTACTTTTTAACCAGGTGAGTAGCATACAAAGATTCGGTAGGTCGTTGCTTTCGATGTAAGCATGACCGTGGCCACCGAGAGTTACTACAGGCCGGTTAGCTAGAAAATGACGTCACTGACTTCCGTGTCAAAACAAGGACCGTAGTAATAACAATAAGAAGGCATTTCGACTTCTCCATTCACTAAATAATCCATCAAAATTCAGGAAATCAACCAATTTTAATGAAATTTTCAGGATTTATTAATTAATGATCACGGAATATAATAAATCCATTACTTTATTATAAAGCTTGGTGCAAATGTATTATTTCTTGTAAACAAAAAACACCTTTACTAAAGTTATTCAAAATATCAAAACATGTTGACCATACGATATTGTAAATATTTAAAACAAAGCATTAGAAAACTTTAAAAATTGCATGTAAAAAAGAAAAGAAAAGAACCCGATTCGATTCATCTTGAAACTGATCTTTATCCAATATAAATTTAAAGAAAATAATAATTCACGATCAAATACTTCAAAAAACTGAATTATGAATTACCATTATTTAAACTTCTAACCCAATCAACCGTAAGTAATTCAGACTTTGAAATTTGTTTAAAAATTATACAAAAAAAAGTTCAATGTTAACTGTCTGTTTAATAATGGAATCACCAACTCCTATCTTGCTATTAAGAGATAGGTACGTGCAAAATCAAAGGCCGATCCCCAAAATGTAAAAACATTTTGACCCTTCCTTCACTTAAAAATTCACCAAAATTCAGGAAATCAACCAATTTTAATGAAATTTTCAATATTTATTAATAAACAAGCACAGGAGATATAGTGAAACATTTTTTAAAAATCTTAGTGAAAATGTATTATTTTTTAAAAAATAAAATACACCTTTACTAAACGTATATTTTTATATATATAAAAAAAATCCATGATTTTTTTAAAATGAAAATAAGATCTGTATATGTTTAAAATATTTTTTTTTTTAAACTATTTCGTATATATTACGGAAAATGCCCCTACACTCTTGTTAATAAAATCAGTATAACTCGAAGAATTAACGATATTATCATTGAATAAAGTATTGTTTAATTAATATTTTTTGTGAAAATTTTGATTAAATATGATGTTATTATTTCATTTATTTAATCTACAAAAGTAGAGAAAAGATAAACTATGCTACACTTAAGACATCGAAAAAAAGTAATAAAAAAAAATGGAACACTACTTTTTTTATCAAATAATGAATAAGTAATTCAGACTTGATTTTTTATATAATTAAAACAAAATTCAAACTTACTACATTATTTAGTCGGTGTAAACATTATTACGTGTATCCATATTTGCAGTAATTATTTCTCTTTTGGAAATCCAAACATATGCAGTAGGCATTTTAACTTTGTGAATTATGAAATGAAATTTTAAAAAGCGCGAAATTATTTTAAAATTGGTTGATTTCCTGAATTTTGATTCCATTATTAAACAAACAGTTAATATTGAAATTTTTTTTTGTATAATTTTTAAACAAATTTCAAAGTCTGAATTACTTACGGTTGATTGGGTTAGAAGTTTAAATAATGGTAATTCATAATTCAGTTTTTTGCAGTATTTGATCGTGAATTATTATATTCTTTAAATTTATATTGAATAAAGATCAGTTTCAAGATGAATCGAATCGTGTTCTTTTCTTTTCTTTTTTACATGCAATTTTTAAAGTTGTCTAATGCTTTGTTTTAAATATTTACAATATCGTATGGTCAACATGTTTTGATATTTTGAATAACTTTAGTAAAGGTGTTTTTTGTTTACAAGAAATAATACATTTGCACCAAGCTTTATAATAAAGTAATGGATTTATTATATTCCGTGATCATTAATTAATAAATCCTGAAAATTTCATTAAAATTGGTTGATTTCCTGAATTTTGATGGATTATTTAGTGAATGGAGAAGTCGAAATGCCTTCTTATCGTTATTACTACGGTCCTTGTTTTGACACGGAAGTCAGTGACGTCAGAGGGGGGCAGGAAGTTAGTTGCTTGGCCTGTAGTAACTCTCGGTGGCCACGGCATGACACACAAAATCACACACGCTATTGTATTAATATGTGTCTTCCCGGTCGTCCCCTCCCTACCTCTCTTCCCCTTAAAATGTAGAAAAAAAATCTTAGAGGTTGGTTGGGATCGAACTATAAACCAGTCGGGCCGAAGTCAAAAATACCACGTCGCAAACCGTTACGCCAGAGGGACATACTTCAAAACGCCTTGAAAATAAAGCGACTTGACTGTTTTTTTCAAATCAAGGTACAGCACGCATGCGCAGAGCTTTTGCCGGAAGCGTGACACACGAACACACACGCTATCGTATTAATATATAGATTATTATTATTATTATTATTATTATTATTATTATTATGTTTATCATCATCATCATCATCATCATCATCATCATCATCATCATCATCATCATCATCATCATCATCATCATATTATTATTATTATTATTATTTACTCACTAGGAGTTATCACACTGGTCATCGTCAGTGGTCACCCACTGCCGACAACCTGTGGTATTCCCTGGAGTCTGAGTGACAACAAGTCTCCTCAGGCCTCCAGTATGCTCCACCTCTTTTCGTTCATCACCGCTGATGACCTTGCGGTAATCGCAACAGCCACCTACCAACGATTTCCCGCTGATAAGGGCCATCGGTCCCCTCTGGGGCCCGAGTGGCAACAAGCCTTCCCAAGGTCCCAGAGCTGTCCGCGCTCTTCCAGTGGAGGTCTGGTTTTGCGCTTTCCCTCCTCGACCCTCTGTCTATAATTTTCGTGGCGTCAGCCTATGCTTGCGCCTCTCTCATGCGGTTGTATTTTCCCCGGTTCTGTTGTTTTGTGCTTCCATGTGTTTGTTCTCCATTCGTTGCTTATGTGGGTTGGTTTCCGCATTCGAGGACATTTCTCAGGATTGTAGCTGTTTTGATCATTACTGTCCTTTGTATGGTCTCAGTTATCCCTTTGATTCCTATTTCTCCTAGTCTTTTCTCCATGTTTTTGGGGACTGTTCCTAGTGCTCCTATGATTATTGGTGTTATACTGACTTTCTTCATGTTCCATATTCCTTTCAATTCTCTGGCAAGTTCAGTATATTTGCTTCTCTTTTCCGTCTCTTTGATCTTCACTCTGTGGTCTGCTGGAACGGCAAAGTCGACGATTTTGCAGGATTTTTCTTTCTTGTTGATTATTATCATATCCGGTCTCCTTGCTGTTATGGGTTTGTCTGTTTGTACATTCATATCCCATATGATTTTGTGTTTTTCGTTTTCTAGTACAGTTTCTGGTTTGTGTTTGTACCGTTTTCTTGCATATTCGAAATTCAGTTGTTTGCACATTTCCCGGTGTACTTCTTTCCCCATGCTGTCATGTCTGTTCTTGTATTCCCTTTGTGCTAGCTTGCTGCATTCACTTATTATATGATTTATCGTTTCGTCTCTTTGTCCACACAATCTGCATTTGCTGTTTTCCTGGGTTTTATCTATCTTTGCTTTAATAAAGTTTGTCCTAATCGCATTGTTCTGTGCGGCCGTCAGCAGAGATTCCGTTTCTCTGTTCAGGTTTCCTTTTCTTAGCCATGCCCAGCTGTTTTCATTGGCTTCATCGCTTGTGAGTCTTATAAAGCGTCCATGTAGTTGTTTTTCTTCCCACTTTTCCTTTCTTGTCTTTTTGTTTCTGGGTTCAGTGCTTCCGGGGTTGTTTGTTGGGCTGGTGTCTCTTGCTGTGGCGATCAGTCTTTCCGTGTTCTGGGTTACATATTTCTCCAGCTCTTTTTTGGTGTCTTCCACACAGTCTTCTATACTTACCAGTCCTCTACCTCCTTCATTTCTTTTCACGTAGAGTCTGTCCGTGTCGTCTTTTGGGTGCAGTGCATTGTGCATAGTCATTAGTTTTCTAGTTCTTTGGTCAAGGTGCCTGAGTTCTTCTTTGGTCCAGCCTATGAATGGTCCAGAGTATCTTATTAGTGATACAGCCCATGTGTTTATCCCTTTTACTAGGTTTCTGCTATATAGTTTAGTTTCTAAGAGTTTCCTTGTTCTTCGTAGATATTCTTTTCCAATCTTCTCTTTCATTTCTGTATATTTGATTGTGTCTGCTTCCAGAACTCCCAGGTATTTGTAACTATCTTGTTCTCCTAGCGCCCTCATCTCCTCTTGGTTGGGGAGTTCTATACCTTCTGTCTTTTCCAGTTTTCCTCTTTTGATCTCTAGCAGTGCACATTTTTCTATTCCAAACTCCATTTGGATATCCTGGCTGAATATCCTGGTTGTGTTTATCAGCTTTTCCAGTTCTTTTTTGTTTTTTGCAAACAGTTTAAGGTCATCCATGTACATCAGGTGGTTTATTCTTTGTTCTGTATCCGTAAACCTGTATCCGGCATCACACTTTCTGAGTATGTAGTTGAGTGGCATCATGGCTATTATAAACAGTAGTGGTGACAGAGAGTCTCCTTGAAAAATGCCTCTCTGTATTTTTATCTCAGACAGGTATTGTCCTCCGGCTGTCAGTTTTAGTCTCCATGTTTCCATTGCTTTCTGGATGAGATTAATAATCCTGTCTGGTATCTTGTATATTTTTAAGCATTCAATTATCCATGTTTGGGGGATTCTGTCGTAGGCTTTCTTGTAGTCAATCCATGCCATGGTTATGTTCTTTTGTCTGCTCTTCACCTCCTTCAGAGTCTTTTGATCAATGTATAGTAGATCATGTGCACCTCTTTGTCCTTTCCGGCATCCTTTTTGTTCCTCGGGGAGCAGTCCACGTTTGTCCAGGGATTGGTAGATTTGTTCTCTCAGTTGTGCTGTGAGAATTTTCCACATTATTGGTAGACATGTTATCGGTCTGTAGTTGCTGGGGGTCGTTCCCTTTTTGGGGTCTTTTTGTATTAGTGTTGTTCTTCCTTCCGTCATCCATTCTGGTATGTCTGTTTTGCGGATACATCCGCTCAGTTTCTGCGCTATTCTTTCATGCAGGGTCGTGAATTTTTTAAACCAGTATGCATGTATTCCATCGTGGCCTGGTGCTCTCCAGTTTGCCATTTTTCTTAGGGTTTTCTTGATCGTTTCTTTGTTGATTTCTGTTTCGGTTCCTTCTTCGATTTCTTGCAGTTCATCTTTCATGTTTTTCAACCATTGGGCATTCTTGTTGTGCTTTTTTGGTACTTCCCATATCTTGCTCCAGAATTGTTTTGTTTCTGTTGGGTTCAGTTGCTCTGTCGTTGTTTTTTCTCCATTTACGTTTTTGTAAAACTGGCTTTCATTGTTTTCAAAGGTCCTGTTCTGTTTGCTCTGTTCTGATTTGTACCTGTATCGTCTCAGTCTTCCTTCTATTGCTGCTATCCTTTGTTTTATTTCTTCATGTTTCTCATTTAGTTTTTCCTTGCGTTTCTGATTTTTGCTTCTTAATCGTTTCATGTCCTCCTTCCTTCTGTTCACGGTTTTAGCTTCTTTCCGAAGTTTGGTGATCTGGGTTTCCAGTCTGATTTCCCATCCAGGTTTTGTCGGTCTTCTCTTTTGTCCATTCTCTTCGTTTCTTAGTTTCTTTATTATTATTATTATTATTATTATTATTATGTTTATTATTATTATTATTATTATTATGTTTATTATTATTATTATGTTTATTATTATTATTATTATTATTATGTTTATTATTATTATCATCATCATCATCATCATCATCATCATCATCATCATCATCATCATCATCATCATCATCATCATCATCATATTATTATTATTATTATTATTATTATTATTATTATTATTATTATGTTTATTATTATTATTATTATTATGTTTATTATTATTATTATTATTATTATTATTATTATTATTATTATTATGTTTATTATCATCATCATCATCATCATCATCATCATCATCATCATCATCATCATCATCATCATCATTATTATTATTATTATTATTATTATTAAAGAAGTTGGGAAACACTTTGTTAGTGTATTTAATAGAGCATATCCCCCCTTCTAATCCATCGATCATGTCACTTAACAACCCATTAATATTTCATATCAGTCTATGCGTTATCTTTTCAGTCTTTTTATGAGTGAATTATTTTTCCATTATTTTTTTAACTGTTTATGGAAGTCGCTCCACTTGATATGAGGAGTTAAAAAGAATGAAAGATGATTAACACAAATACAAAATATGTCTATTTATCTTAGTCTTGAAAATACCAATGCTATAGGTAGGAGGAAAACAGTCAGCAGAAAGGCGAGTTCTTTCTGTGAAATTTTTACAAGGAGGAACCATAGATTGAAGCTCAGTCGAGCACTTTCTATTGGAAATAACGATAGAGTAGAGAACGACTAACAATGTATCTTCCGTGGGGAAGGGGCTGCAGGGAAGAGAAGAGATCATCACCCACTAGATTGCAAAGTCGATTTTGAACTCTGTCAAGGAAAGAAAGAGTGCTCTGAGCAGCACCTCCCCAGATGGGACAGCTATACTCCATGTTAAGACGTATCTGACTCTTATATAGGTAGAGAACTGCATCAGGAGTCTGGTACTTTCTGGAGTGGTGGAATGATGCAACCATTTTTCTAGGAAGCTTAGCAAACATATTATGAAAGTATAAAAGAAGATTGGAAACCATTGTTGTAGTTTATTTTATGAAAACTAACACAGTAGCCCCATTACCATATGATCACCAGTGGCGATTGTACATTCTTTAGTGTCGGGCGTATAGTTAGTTAATTCATTTCAAATTTTCTAAAAAAAAAAAACTTTGCTGTAAGCAAATTAATTTATCTATCTAAAGTCTTGGAGCAGTTCCTTGGTAAGAAGAGGAACCTGTATTTTTCTTTTATGGATCTGAAAAAGGCTTTTGACAGAGTACTAAGAGATGTTGTCTTGTGGACTTTGCATAAACTAGGGGCAATCAAGTGGTTGGTGAAGGTTGTCCAAACAATGTACAGAGATTCTTAAAGTCGTGTTAGAATTAACAGCAAATTTAGTGACAGCTTTTAATGTTAAAGTAGGAGTACATCCGGGTTCTGTACTAAGTCTGTTGCTTTACATTTTTATCTTAAAAGCATTGTCCAGGGAGTTTTATACAGATTCTCCGGAAGAGATGCTGCTGATTTAGTACTCATCTGTGAAACAATGGAAGGTCTACTTGTTAAGTTAAAGACTTGGAGGAATAGTATGGTAAGTAAAGGTCTGAGAGTGAATGCTACCAAATCATGATGATCAGTGGTTGTAGTGTTGGAAAGTCTCCAGAAAGAGTAAAATTCCCTGCTCAGTTTGTGGAAAGGGAGTTGAAAGCAATTCAATCTTTTGTGCTACTTGTAAGCATTGGATACATAAGAAGTGCAGTGAAATTACAGGTAGATTGAGAGAGGACAACCAGTTTGTGTGCAAGAAGTGTAAGATAATGGAGACAGATGAGAACTCAGATACGGAGAAAGCATATTTGGATGGTGAAGCTATTGGAGTTGTTCATAAGTTTTATTACCTTGGTGATACCATTGGAGCACAGGGAGGAGCTGGTGCTAGTGTGATTGCATAGTTAAGACTGGAGTAAGTTCATGAAACTACTAACCAACAGAGCATTACTACTATCGGCTAAAGGAAGAATCTATCAGGCATTTGTACGCAGAATAATGATGTATGGAAATGAAACTTGGCCAGTGAGGGCTGAGGACATGTGTTGCATGGAGAAAAATGATATGAGAATGAATCAATGCATATATAATGTCAGTCTTAAAGACAGATCTGATGACTCCAGAGGAAGATTAAATCTGGACAGTATAGGGAAATGTATGCAGAAGAGAAGACTTCGTTGGTTTGGTCACATTAAAAGAATGGATGAGAGTTCCTGAGTTAGTAGATGTAGAACAGTTAAGGTAGCAGGTTCAGTTCACGGAAAGCATAGGAGGAAGTGATAAGGATAGACTTGAGAGAAAGAGGAATAAATAAAGACCTGGCCAGAGATAGCTTAGTTTGGAAGTCGGACGTTAAACCGAATATGATGATGATGAGCCATCACTGATAATGACCTGTACGAAAAATCCTAGTGAGTAAATAATAATAATATAGAAAGTATGCAGGTATTTATGAAGGCTGATAGCAATGCAGAAAACCCGGAAAGAATGTATGAACAAAAACAAACACTCAAAGACAATATTTGGGTTACGAATCTTAAATTCTTCACGACGCTTGACGGTTCTACTTTCATATGTATTTTTTTGAGAAGGGGAGTTTCTCCCGAATTTATTAAAAAATGTTACACCATTCCGGATATTTTTATTAATATTTAGCAGTAAATCTCATATTTACTGATTTTATACGTGAAAGATCTTTTGAAAGATTATTAGATTTTGTGAAGATTCGTACCCCAAATACTGTCTTCGATGGTTTGTTTTTGTTCATACTTTCTTTCACCATTCCGGTCTTTCTGCATTGCTATCAGCCTTCATAAATACCTACATACTTAGTTACCAACAATGCTTCAAGCAAACTACCATTCTCTTTTAATAATATAGAAGTAAAGAGACTTATTGTTTTTAGTTGTGCAATAAGAATGTCTTAAAAGATACAATGGAAACACCTTGAAATTTTAAATAAATTTATTTTAATACAGTGGAAATCCAGCCTTGTGAAGCTCTCGACGAACAGTTTTTGTTGAAACAGGATTATCCAGAAGATTGTTAAGTTCTGCTGTAATTTTGGGTTCCGTAGTTTTGTGCCCTTTCTTTGCAATCCTTACAAGGGCTCTACGATCTTTGCCAGACAGCTTCGGGTTTCTTCCAGAATTTTTTTTAGAGGAGGATGTTTTCCCTTCATTTTCATAGGCTGTCCTCACCTTCGAGACAGTTCCTCTCGATACGGCCACCATCTCAGCCACTTCTGTTACAGTAGCACCTACCATACGGGCACTAACAATCCCCTCTTTGGAAATCTGATTATTCTGTCATTTAAATTTTTCTTACTAATACATATTATCTGAAATAAAAAATAGATTTAACCAATTAATTCAGGACAACAATAAACATAAATAAAAAAAATTAAACAAACATTTTGGTAATTTAAAATTTTTTTTATAGGTGTTTTAAAATTGATGCAAAATTCAGGTGTTTCCATTATTTTGTTCAACTCCAGTATATCACAGTTTATGAATTCTCAAATGAAATCAAAGCAAAATACAATGGTGGTAGTGGTTGTGACCCAACGGATCACAGATACGTCTATGAGAATAGAATATTACAGGTAGGTAATATGCAGCTAAATTAAATACATGCAGGTAGACTGCTTACTAATATAACATCGACAAATTTCTATTGGATGCTGCAAAAGTGGTTGGATCATTCTACTGCTCCAGAAAGTACCTGACTCTTAATGCAATCTTATACCTATATAAGAATCAGATATATCCTAAGATGGAGCATTGCTGTCACATCTGGGGAGGTGCCGCTCAGGGCACTCTTTCTTGCATTGACAGAGTACAAAACTGATTTCACAATCTACTGGATGAAGATCTCTTCCGTTCTCTACAGCCTCTTTCTCACAGCCGCGATGTTGATAGTCCTTCTCTACTCTATCATTATTTCCAATGGAAGATGCCTGACTGAGCTCCGATCTGATTTCTTTACGTAAAACATTCACAACAAGAACGCGTCTTTCAACCACAACTGAAAGGAACTTTCCCTTTTTCCTCCATGTGTCTAACGTCAAGCAGAATTTCCATGAATGGAGTTTATTTCCAAGAACTTTCCATCCGTGGAACATATTACTATGGTATTGCTTCCCTGCAGACTACAAGATGGCTGTTTTCAAATCTAATGTCAATAGATACTTGTCATAAACCGTCCCCATAGGTAACAAAACTTTGTTCATTCCATTCATCATTTTCAATCCTCTCATAATATTCTTCATCATTCAACTGACAATCCATCCATCTCGTTAAACCTTATCCTCGGGTTCCTGGGTGTCGTTGTCCAAAACTGCTCATTCCGGTCTGTCAACAGACACAGTCTTTTGGTTACCACAATGTCCAGAATAAGGAATTTGTCATTTTGCTATTGTTTTTTTCCTTTCCCTTTGCAAAACTCAATCATGTTCTGCAAAGCCAAAAACAACAATTTTCCTCTACAAAACAACCAAATCAAACACCATAAATAAATATTTGAAGATATAAAGAACTTGAAGCATAAAAACTTTTACCAAAATGACCGGATTTGGCATTAAATAACCCGAAAAAGGCTGATATGCAGTAAAACAAAACAACCAAACCAAACCAAAGCATTAACACTTATCCTTGAGTATTGATTTACTCCTCTCCAGGAGTTAGGCACAAGGCCAGTTTTTATCTTACTCCCACAAGTAAGATGTGACCCAAGGTCGGGTCGGGAAAGTGGGGTTTAAAAATTGCCTGGGCAGCCCCGTCGGCATTCCCTGGTAGGGGCGCCTCAGGCAGTAAGCAATAAACTTACTCCTCCCCAAAGAGGAGAGGCGAAGCCTGGGAGGGTGGACCTCCTAGAACTGCACAGGACAGACCCATAGACTGGCGTAAATCAAGCCCCGAAGGCCAAGACAATACCAGTCTATGAGGTGCAATATCCATCGGAACAGATACTACACTTTGATCTTTATCCTTGAGTAGTCTTCGGCCTTGATAAGTGGTGGCCATTCCATAAAACTAAAACAAACAGTTTTTAATGGTCAGAATTATACTCTTTCCACTTGGAATAATCTTTTCATTGTAAATGCTTTAGAAATGAAAGCTTCTATGAATTTTGACCTGGTTTAATAATATGTCCTCCACTCCTTTGCTTGCTATTGTGTACATGGTTGAATGGAAACTTACTATATCAATAAATATTTAAGTGACCGTAACTATGATTGTTGTTTTTTAAGAGAGTCGTCATTCTCATATCTCACTTTCTGTTATGTGTATATATGTCTATAGATTAATAAGCACATGATTCACTCCTAAACTAATTAACCGATCATTATGAATTTTGGAATACGGTTGCTAGGCGTAAGTCGTCGTAATGTGGCCTATATTTAGTTTAATTTAGTTTAAAAAATAAAATAAATATTTTATATGAAAGCAGAAAACCCGCCTACGTGCTCATTTGCAAATACAAGAGCTAAAGTATATTTATTATGGTGACATTATACAGTTATGAGTCATTCACTCACTTCGTGAAACCGACGGATTCTGTTATGACAAACTAATTGCATAATTTCATTATAATATATATATATATATATATATATATATATATATATATATATATATATATATATATATACTAGCAAAATAACAGTCCGAGTATAAGCGATACTTATAGCATTAGTTTTTAATTTTTTTGGAGGGAAGGGGCGGAGACACACCTCCTAGATGGTAAAGTTTGCAAAATAACAAAACATTCCCACATTACTCACCGTGTTGCTTAGAATACGTATCCCATAATTTATAATAATAAGTTCATTAGCTTAGGAGTTTACGCTGCATATACACATTATTGATGCTCACACATGTGAACATCGAGCCGGTTAAAATTTTTATTACATAATATTAGTAAAACTTTGGTGTAGAGCAATTCTTTTTTCGATTAAATCTTTTGTATCTTTTGGAAACAAAATGGGGGAGGCGAGTCAAAATTAAATTTTATTGAGAACTATATTTTTACCATTAACAGTAGTTCATTCTTAACTAAATTTTTCTAGTTAGTTTTATATATTTTATAAAAGTTTCATGTGATAATCTTTTTAGAGTCTTCTTTTTATAGGGACAGCCTTGTTTGTTGAAGAAATACGACTTTGACTTTTTACAGTATACTGACAACCATATAATCCAAATGTAACATCTGATATAATACAGAATTTCAGGTGAAATAAATTTCATGGGTTCCCCTTTAAGAATTAAATTTTCTCAGAGTAATGAGAATTAAGTGTTAGCAGCTAAAAAGATATCCGCTGACTGACTGGAAATCTTGTCCCTAGTAAAGGACTCCAAATGTTATATATCTCGGCCTGTTATAGGGATGACCTTGATGACCGAGAAATTCAATGAGTCTCAATTAAAGATGAAAATAGTAGCTCAAATATTCAAAATAATATAAAAGTTTTTCGTAAAATTAAATTAAATTAAACCCAAACCAAAAGCAGTCACTTTTAATAACAGTTCAATTAAGAAACTATCAAATTGCCAGTGCTCTCTGATACAACAACCTGAATAAAAATGATATAAGTTAACATATATAAAATTCATTACATAAATACATAATTCAACATTTGACAGAAAATGGATATTAGATTCAAATTTAAAAGTCTTAACCGAAACTTCCTGTCATAACATAACTTCCTGAACACGTCAGCTTAAATTACTCTCTTTTAACTTCGAGTGTAAAATTCCTTTTTACTTAATTTAATTACACAATAGAATTTTCCTTTCTTACGTAATTCGAACACATCCACGTCCAAATATTATTATACGGTGATGCTGATGAGTTTTTAATGTAGTGAGTCCCCGGGATGCAACAGCAGTAGTTCCTGCCGGCGATTTGAATGGATGCCAGAGAAATTCAATGAGTTCCAATTAAAGTTTCTTAATAAATTTTAGTTTTAAATTGCAGGACCTCAGACTAATTTTTCTTTTTTTTATGTCTCCCTCTGATGAGGCAGTTTTAATTATCTCGAGTTACTTTGGCTGACAGAATTCTTTTTTATTAATTGACAACACGAAATTGGCCTTATTTAGATTATTCGGACTACTGTTCTCATCTTGGATGTTATTCTCACAACGTCACCATGGACCTGTGGTGCAACGAATAAAGTGTTTTTTTTTAAAATGGATACTGTTTTTTTTAAACAATCCTTTTTTAAAACGGATAAAGTGCTTTTTAAAACAATCTTTGAAAAAAAAAATAGTTTTTGAACAATCTATTTTTAAAACAATCCATTTTTTTTTTAAACTGATAAAATGTTTTTTAAAACAATCCATTTTTAAAACAATCTCCTATTTTAAATGGATAAAGAGTTTTTTAAAACAATCTATTTTTAAAGCAACCTGCTTTTTTGTTTTTTTAACAGATAAAGTGTTTTTAAAGCAATCTATTTTTAAAGCAATCTATTTTTAAAACAATCTTTTCTTTAACGTTTTTTTTTTTAAATTTTTGTCAGCCTTGTCTTTGCCAGTCACATTGTGACTTAGATGTTTGTTAATATCTCCAAGGGTTGATGCTATAAGGTAACTCTGAACTAATTAACTTGTTTTAATAGCCATTCGCATTCGCTGTTCATTGTCCAGTTATAACTGGAGCAATTCTAAAAACGATTTTAATATAATTACCTGATGTTAAATATTTCTATAAAAAGAATGCAAGAGGCACTCAATATATATATATATATATATATATATATATATATATATATATATATATATATATATATATATATATATAATAACTCCATGCATTTTAGCCTGAAGATTACCCCCAGGGATGAAACGCGGGAGCCTCTGTGTAGCCTAATTGCCATAAATATATTTTCATAGCTTACTACCTAGCTCTACTTACATATCGAGCCTGTTGAAGTAAATACTGAAAATTGATACATAAAAAATTATATCTCCTTATGAAATTGTATGTGGATACACGAAATAGTAAGATATATATATATATATATATATATATATATATATATATATATATATATATATATATATAAGATATTGTTTGTATTCGAATGATATTTAAGAAATTTGAAAACCAGAAAAACAATGTGATGAAATGAACTGGAAGCAAACAATTGAGAGAGATTTGATCGCAACGGGAATAAGCTGGAGGGACGTTGTGGATCTGGCTTCAGACCGAAAACGATGGTTTACTTTGACTGCCTTACGTGTCGCAGGATGTGGGGGCCCTGAGTCTGAGAGTGAGTCATTGATAATTCGGAAATATAGAAAATATAAAGTCAAATAATATTCCTGTTAGTTAAGTATTTTTAAAAATGTATAACTTACATAACATATCTTTAATATAAAACTATTGTAATTTTAAAAACTAATAATAGTTTTTATTTAAATTACCTCCCTTGAAAATTAATGAAAATTAATGAACATAATATTTTAAGAAATAGATTTATCGTCTTTTTTATTAAATCACTTTTATTAATGCTAATATCGACAAAACTATTGCATACATATAGGAAAATAGGATAATAAAATTACAAATGAATAACACCAAACATTACAGTTTTAAAAATAGTTATGCAAATTAGGCATACAAATAGCTGTGTTTGGGTCTTTGCTCTCTACTATATATACAGTATTTAAAAAGACTGTTCTATTATTGATTTAAATAACAGTGAGTTGTTTTGAAGGTAATATGATGAATAAAAAAACTTTCGCATTTATTAATTTAGAAGAAGATAACGTCTGTCCTCAAATACCTAACGTATCCTGGATATATAGGGAGAAAACAACTCTGATTCCAAATTAACTCAGAAAAATATCGCCGAGTTTTTATGCTTAATATGCACTAGTTTCTTTAAAAAGTAATCTTATAGATAGGAGCCCTGTCTCATAGATTAAGTAAAAAGGTCATAAGCCTCAATGCCAATACAGCCTGTAACCCATGGCTTTTGGGGCACTCTAGATATAGTTATCACGACAACTACGACCTTCTCCCCAATTTATAATACAGCCCCCCCCCCTAGAAGGTTACTCTTTCTAAACAAACCCATGTATCTACCTATTTACTTGCAATCCACGAGGGCAGAGTCAGATACATGGTCGGTTTTTAATGTGGGAAAAACCCAGCTCCCCAAAAAGGGGCACTAGATTGGGACCAAAATAAAAATTGCCTCAGACTAGAAGGATTTCTCCTTCACTGACCGAGGACAGAAAAGATGCAGTGTAGTATCAGAACAGATACTACACTTTGCTCCTAGCCAAAAGGCCATGGAAAACTTTTCTTAATCAGCAGTCACAAAATTATCCAATTTTAATTAAATTTATTTATTCAATGATTTATATCTATCTTATATAAATAGAGATTTTGTCTGTCTGTCAGCCACAGTTTTTTAAAACGTAATAAATACATTGAGGGATTTGTCTCATTTCGAAATATCAGAGATCTTAATTACTTTTAGAAATGGAAAATATTGCAGTAATAGTAAATAATAAATTCCCAACAAATAAAATGGATGCCATGATCAGAAATCGAAACCAAAATATTAAGTCTGAGCTTCTACCAACTGAGCTATTTGGACTTTCTTATAAGTAGAGCTTAAAACATTACCTAAACAAAATAATTATAGCTTTGGCGTGACGTCATAGATTTATGATTTACGTCATGTTTCAAAACATGAATTCAAACATAAGCGATGATAAAATAAAAAAAAATGAATGGGTAAACATTATCAATAACGTTGGAAATTATTTTAAAGGTTTAAATTGTTGTGTTCGGGGAATTAATTTTACCCGTCCTATATTTGTATGTACAAGATTCACTCCTAAACTAATAAACCGATCATTATGAATTTTGGAAGACAGCTGCTAGGCATAAGGGTGGGTAATATACATAATAAATAGTTTAATTTAGTTTTATGCAAAGGGGATAGAAAGAGGGTGGAAGTCCTTTGTGAAAATTCAGATACCTCCAATTTTTGTGAAATTTTAACAATAGGTACCAGACATTAATTAATAAATATTCCCAAATTTAATTTTCTTTGGAGTATTATAAAGGGGTTTTAGGAGGTATAATATGGACACAATCTCCCATTTGAAAGTTCAAATATTTCAGATTTGCATTAAATTTAATCCATAGTCATTAGACACATATTAAGGAAGATTCCCTAAATTTCAATTTATTCCTTAAGCCTTAAGCCTTAAATTTTAGACATTTTCTAAAATCAAAAACATTTAATGATCAAAATTGGAATAAGGATTCTAAACATAAGGTTAAGTAGCATTATATCTTTAATTTTAATGTTCGAAAGTGATGCCAAACTGTTCTGTTCATGGATTCATTTTACCCGTCCTGGGACTGGTATTCTTCTAGTATATATATAAGGTTAGGTAATTTTTATTAGGTGTATTGCCAAAAGGAAGTCAAGACATAATATTTTATAAGTATTTCAGATTTCGTTCCTTAACTCTCCCCCCCCCCACCCTCTCTAAAGGAGAATCTGTCCCTTTTCATATTAATGTCTTTCGTTTACACTTCCAATTTGTTCGTTTGACACGCTCTTAACCTAATTGAGACATCTTTTCTTTTTATGGATTGCTTATTTGGAATTATATTTATTCCTATCAACAACGAGCAGTAATTCTATCCCAGCTTTTTCCAGTAACATCCACGTGTGGTTTGTGCAAATTGAGACGCATTTTGCTTCCCATGTTATTACTTCAGAGTCAAAGCAGTTAAATTTATTACTTAGCACGTTCCCGGCATCTTTAACGGCTACCGTGAAAGATCTTATCATAGACCCTCAACCTGGGTCGTCTTATGATAGTATGAATGGTGAAGTCCTTCGTTGCCCATCTCTGTCTGCTGAACGTTGTTTTCAAGCACTAGTAAACAATGAGCTACTTAGAGATCGTTTTCCCAGCCAACTCCTTCGGCGAATACGGGAGCTGGCTGAGGGCGTTCCAGCTGATAGTGACTTATTGAGACAGTTATTAATATCTCGATTACCATCTATCGTACAGGCCATAGTCGCCCCCATGATGGAAATGAGTACGGTCGAACAACTTGCATCCTTGGCGGACAAGGTCATTGGATATATAGGGAGGACCCTTCAAGTGGCAAACTCTTGTGCGATGGTGGAAATTTCATCCATGGCTGCTAAATGAAGCCCGGATCCTGCATATACAGCCATGCAAAGGGCTAGCGAGCAACTGACAAGGAAGAGAGAGACATTGAGGTTATCTAGAGCCAAGTCAACTATGCGTCAATACCATCAGCGATCATCTTCTCAGCATATTATAATACTGATTCCCACAAATTTTGCATGTACTACAGGCACTTTGGCGACTGGGCAGCAACCCCTGTTCATATGTCCCAAAGAATCAGGAAAACGGGAAAAGGGAGAAGTGAGCATGACACTTCCTCCCTCATAACCTACCCATCAGTCATGCGTTCTACATAAAGGATTTCGTTTCTCAGTATAACTTGTTGGTCGACACTGGCACTGCATGTAGCATTTGGCCTCTAAAATCTTTCAAAGAGAAACCTCCTACTTCAACTGTTGTATTTCAGGCTGCAAACCGTTCTCCGATACCCACGTTTGGTCAACTGTCAAGATCTCTGGAGTTGCAACTACACAGAGATTTAATGTGAATCTTTATAATTGCAGATGTCTCCATCCTTATCCTCGGTGCTGATTTCCTACACCATTTTAACTTGATAGCGGACATGCGTAGATGCAAGCTGATAGATTCTAGTACTAAGCCATAATTATCTGGTAGGGAAGCTTCTGAGCCACTTACTAGTCCTGTACTTTTTTAGCTTCCGCTGAAGACCCTTATCATTTTTATGAGATTCTTTTCCAGATCTAATAAAATTTGAATTTTGAAATAAACAAACTTGCTCATTTTATTGTGCATTTTATTGAAACTAATGCAGCCCCTGTTTTTTAAGATCCTTTCCGCGGCTTGCCGTGAATTTAATCACATGCGCCAGCTATGTATTATTCGTCCCTCATCTAGCCCTTGGGCATCCCCTTTACATATGTTTCTGAAGCGTTCTGGGATTGGTGTCCTACCGGAGATTTCCGTCGGCTGAACTCAGCTACTATTCCCGATCGCTACCCTATCCTCCATATTAAAAATTTTGCTTCATATTTGCACGGTTGTAAAATTTTTAAAAATTAGATCTTGTGAAGACTTACCACCAAATTCTGGTAATTCCTGCAGATATTCCTAAGACTGTTGTTACTACTCCTTTCAGAGCGTTTGAATTTTAACCAATGCCATTTAGCTTACATAATGCAGCTAGCACTTTTCAGCATTTTATAGATGAAGTAGTTCGCAACTTAGACTTCGTGTACAACTATATAGACGACATCCTGATAGCTAGCTCCTCACCAGAGGGATATTTAAAACATCTCTGTATTCTTTTTGAACGTTTGCAGTGTTACCATGTCAGGATAAACCCTCTTAAATGTATCTTTGGTGCCACAAGTCTTGTATTTTTGAATTATATCATAAATTCGGGGCGTATTTCACCCCTTCCTGAAAAGGTTAAAGCTCTGCTTGATCTGGGTCCACCAACTTCTCTTCATCAGTTACAATGATTTCTCGAACTATTAAACAACTACAGATGGTTCATCCCGCATTGTGTGAGTATACTTGCTCCTTTAACCAATCTATTAAAGAATAGAAAGAAGAAAAATGAACCCATTTCACTTGATGAATGCAAGCTTAAAGCCTTTCATGAGGCAAAGAAAAAGCTTGCACATACATCTTTACTCTCACATCCCATACCTGATACTGAATTTTCTATTGTTGTGGATGCATCTAGTTCCTCAGTTAGCACAGTTTTACAGCCACATCATTAGCAGCAAATTCAACCGTTGTCCAACTTTTCTTGTTGATTGACACCTACAGAAAGTCGTTATAGTACATTTGGACGTGAACTCTTGACTATTTAATTAGTTATTAAACATTTTTGCCACAAATTGGAAGGTTGGGAATTTACCATTTACACGAATACTCGTTCACTAACTTTCCCACTATGTGCTAAGCCGGACAAATATTCCCCTCAGGAAGCTAGGCATTTGGACTTCATTTCTCAGTTCTCTAGCGACATACAGCATATATCGGGTTCACAGAACACTGCTGCAGGTACACTCTCTCGTCTTCCCATCAATGCTATTTCTTCATTAGAGGACATTAACTTTGACCAGCCATCATCGGATGATTTGAATTTGTCAGCTCCAGAATTTGCTACTTGCAAATTCCAGTACATCTACCCTGCTAGAGATCAAAGGTTTACAGACATGTACGAGCCCCACTTGGAACTTTCGGATGCAGGATTCAAACACATACGCATTGATTTGGTTTGACCCTGACTGGTCAGCCATGGCTATTCTTACTTACTGATCTGAATTGATCGTTTTTCACAATGGCCTGAAGCCATCCTACTGAGCGATA
>OY744533.1:54973807-55003807 GCA_963556195.1 Sepiola atlantica | reverse complement strand
TGAAACCTTGTGAATATAACAACCAAGAAATGGATAATAGTCCGAATAATACAAATTATCAACAATCCTCATCTCAAACTAAAAACATAACAGTAAAAGTCCAAAATGGTTAGCAGTCGACAACTCTTAAGCAAAAAAAATAATAAATAATTTATAGCAAACGCAGTAGAATGAAATTCTCTAACTACCCGTATACTTTTAATTTGCGGAAACTAAGTTGATTTTGTTTCTTTCTTGTTTTGTTTTTTCTTGACAGAATTTGATTTTGACGTTCTTGTGTTAAGACCGTGATGGCTTAACTTTGGTTAACTTCATGCTGAAAAGATAATAAGTTACTTATCCCAAGTTAGAGTGGCAAGCCCTCTCCCCAAACAAACCCTCTTGTAAAACCACAGTTAATCGCCAAAGTTTGGCTAAATTAAAAGATAATTTCAGACGCCATGTTTTTCGTGTATCGATAAGAACACACGAACATCGAAATAAAAAGAAATCCTTCGCACATTAAAAGTATACGGGTCGGTAGAGAATTTAATTCTGCTGCGTTTGCTATAAATTATTTGGGTGCCTTGTTTTTTGTTTTTTTTGTGTTTTGTTTTGTTTCAGAGTTGTCTACGGTTAACTCGAACTTTTGTTTTCTTATTTCCCCTTTTCTTTTCTACTTCAATGTCTTTCAGAACTTTTTACACTTTTAAAACTAGGGCAATATTGAATTTTTCTTGCCCACACGCCCCTATTCCGAATTTGTAAAATTATTTCAGCAAATTTTAATAAAATATTTTATGTGACTTTTTAAAATTTGTTTAATTCTGATCGTTTGGTGCAGGAGAGAGCATCTATTGATGGCGGGCCAACGCCACGGATTCGGAATAAGGGCGTGTGAGCAAAAAAATTTAATATCGCCCAAACTAGTCGTTAGTCGTCCTTATTCCCAATTTGCTTTAATTACGTTTTTAAAAGATAAAAAAAGCACAATCGTACAATTCTTACATTTGACTAATTTAAAAATTGTTCTATTTTAATTTCGTTTGCTTTTAAGTTCCGGGTTTAATTTCCCACTGACTGAAGTGACGGGCATATTTTCCACGTTATTCGTTAATCGGTAAAATTTAATAAAAACTACTAGATTAATTTACGTGCTTTTTGGTATACCGTGATAGGTACGTACATCAAACAGATATTCCTGAGTTTGTTTATTTTTTTTCTCTCTCGAATCTCTCCCTTAATCTGGATAAGCACCAAATTATATTACGGTAAAAATCCCTTTTCATGGCCATGTGCAGTGGACTGTGTTTGTACACTGTACCCATCTCTTAAACACATTTTAGTAAATAATTAAAAACACTTATATAACGTGTCTCGCCGAAATGAAAAGTAGTCATCTTTATAAACCAGTTTTCTAGTTTTTAAAATTATTAACTTGAGTTATCGCTCTATTTCTCGACTTGTTTATAAAGATGGTGACTATATTTTCCCGGTGTTTCACGTGTACGATCGAACTTGGTATAACTTTGTTTTTAATTTTTTTTTTTTACTAAAAGATGGTTTTAAGTAAACTAATAATTTACGTGTCTAAAATAGGAAGTAATCAATTGTTTTGAATGTCAAACTATTTTTAAAAACTCTAAATCGCTACAACAAACTAAACTGAAATCAAATAAAAAGTAATCTGACCCGACGAAAACGTTTTTTTTTTCACTGACATCGGGTTTGTTTTTCACGTTAAGGTCGCGTCACATGATTACAACGCCTCCACCATTTCTTGTCAGAAAAATATTATTGTAATTGCAAGAAAACGAATCTTATTTTTTTTTTTTTTTATACATCTGATCTTAATTTAAAGTTTCTTTTCACCCGGGATTTTCATGCGAGCGTTTGTTGATAGAAGAGTAAGACCCTCGACTTCTTTTTAAGAATCTGGCCTTCCGGCTAAGATAGGCGGTTTTATTCCCCCCCCCCCACCATTGACCCGTGGCGCAATGGATAAAGGCGTTGATTAATAATCATTTTTTCAGTTTCAGCCTTCTAGAGGTTGAAGATTCAAACCTTACTACAGGCGATAATCACTGAGAATAACATAAAATAACACTTCTACCCGATTATGGTTGACAGAACGAGAACAATCTACCCCTATAGATTAAATAAGATTCCGTATAGGTTCCAGAGTTCGAAAATATGCACCTGATGGTTGGAAGTTACATCGGCCAAAACGTTATGAGAATAACATCCAAGATGAGAACAGTATTCAAATTCGTCGTCCCAATAATACGATTGTTTTTCTATAGAGTAAATGTGGTATTGTAAAGATTGGGCAGTCAAGGGCACGCACGCAGGGCCCTATTCTGTGAGAATCCCTTCTCACACAGGTGAGGGATATGGGTGACCGAACGCAACCGTTAAAAATACACACCTAACTTATTAGTAGAAACTCGGGTACTGTGATTCTATCTTGCAGAACAAGGCATTCCCCGAAGCCTTTTAGTTTGGTTATTACGTAGTTGGAAGTTCTTGCAAATTCAATGTTAATTACATTCAGTTGCCATTAGGTATTGTATTGCGGTTGACCCTTCCTTGTGAAATCTCAACTGTTAAAAGATGATTGTCTGGCACCGCATGTGTTAAAAAAAGGTGCCAAAATATATTCCTTGGTCACTTCCTCCATTCGGTAGGAGGATGAGCGAGTGCGAAGATTTAACGATGCGATTTCTAACAATTCAACATTTTTAAGAATTTTAGAAAAAAAACAAAAAATGGTAAAAAAGTTTACCAAAACTTGCAATTTGAAATTTCATTCAATACTCGCAAAAATATGCGACCGGAGGGAGCATTTTTTTTTTTAATATCATAACGAACGCCCTCCTTCAAATGGGGGAGTTAATGTCTGGGAGGATGATATCATGACAACAGATAGTATACTACCCCTTCTCCACAAACGATGATGATAATCATGGAAGGATGTTATGAGGAACGAACGTATACTATACTGCCCCCCTCCCCAATAAAAAGGAGGTAATACCTGGGAGGACCCCCCCCCCCTCTAAAAGATAATTACTGTGAGTATGGTATAATGGCAACAGAACAGATATTACACTACCCCCTCCCCCAAAGGAGGATGTAATACCTGGGAAGATTACCCCACTCCCTTAAAAAGGAGGTAATACCTGGGAGGACGGTCTTATGACAACAGAACCGATACATTACCCACACACTCATTAAAAGATAATACAATAATAAATTAAATCTTTTTTTTTTCATTCATTTAAAAATGTCTAACCATAAAAAAAACATTTGACCTTTTAGCTAAGATCAAAGTGTAGTATTTGTTCTCGGCATTCCAGCAATTTTACTATCTATGAAAATATTGAGATGAGATATTACAATGCAAATTATAACTGTATATTACCGAATATTAGGAGCTTTTTATATAATAAATATGCAAATTAAGAAGAGCTAAGTGTGTTTGAGAGTATTTGCAGTTTCCTGTATAAACGCTATTACAAAAGTCTACTGTGTATCATTGAATAAAATGAGCATAACCTAATGTTAATAGTTTGCATAGATGAAGAATCTTTCGCATTTATTCATTTGGATAAATATACCATTATCAAACATGTTCTCGGACAATTTATAATGGATAAACAGGATCTAAGCGAAATTTTTATTAACTAGGCAAAAAAATAGACCTGTAATAATAATTAGGAAATTAAATATATTGCCGAAAAGTCAACCAAAAATTGTAATTTGAAATTTATTAATATAAATATACCATCATTAAACGTGTTCTCCGCAGGATACGATCTCCATGTTTGGAAGTCCAGGAACATACGCCATCATGCTAACTTGTTGGTAGTTTACCTCTTTTTCTGTACACTTAAAACAACTTTTGTTCACCCCAAACAAGGCATATTGCCACTGAAGCATAAGGAGCTACCATGGTTAGGGCCAGATTTATCGAGGGGAAACCTGGGTTGGGGAGTTTGGCAGCAAGATGTTTGTTCACATTACATTTAAATTTCTGTATGTTGGTAAAGTTAGAAACGGGGAGCAGTGGGAGATTCCAAACATAAGAATAGTAGTCGGAATAATACAATTGTTTTTCAGCGAGTAAATGTGGTATGGTGGCGATTGGCAGTCAATGGTGCACAGGGCTCGATTCAAAATTTTAAAGAATTTTACAAAAATACCTATAATCGCCAAAAATTGCAATTTGAAACTTATTCAATATAAATATATGATCATCAAACGTGTTCTCTGCAGAATATGATCTCCATGATCTGTCTCTCACTACTTTATTTAGTCGACTGATTTATCTGGAAGTCCAGGAACGTAAGTTATCACACTGGTCTACCTTTCTCTTTTTTTTCTATTATTTTAATTTTTTTTTTATACTGATGTCACCACATATCAAGACCCGGGAGACACTCGAGGATAAGGGTTAAAGAGATCGTCAGTTGGACTACTATCGCCTATTGGCAGAAGATTACTAAAGAGAATTGATTATCCAAGGGAATGGCTAACAGGTATTCGTTCACATTAGTCTTGAGGATGACCATGTCATAGTCAGTTGAGAAGCAGACACGTGGTACCTTGTTCCACAAATGGGGGTGTTCTTGGAAAGAAACTTTGGTCATGGAAGTTGCGTTTGGTTTTTGGTAAAGATAGAAAGGAGTTTTTATGCTGTGGTTGTAGCTAGACGAGTTCTTGTTGTGAATGTTTTACAGGGGTGACCAGGTATCGCAGCTCAACTGAGCACCTACGATGAACATAACAATACAGTAGAGAGGCTAGCAATATGTCTCTTTTGTGTGAAAGAAGTTTGTAGGGACGAGAATAGATCATCCCCACAAGATTACAAAGTCGATTTTGTACTCTGTCAAGGCAAAAAAAGGGTGCTCCGAGTGGCAAATCCCTTAAATATGACAGCAGTACTCCAATTTAGGACATATTTGGCTCTTATACAGGTAGAGGGTTGTGTCAGGGGTGAAATACCTTCTGGAGCAGTAAAATGATCCAACTAGTTTTACCAGCAATCTTAGCAACAGATTTGATGTCTTTCATTTCAGGTCTGGGATGAAAGTCAGTCGTAGAAGCTTGATTTAAGAAGCGTTTAAAGTAACAAGCCACTTTTCCCCCATTCTTCAAGTCAGAAGATAGTCAGCAAAATCTTGATTTTCCAAGTGTTGCCATAAATAGTTGTCATCAACGAATAATCTCTATGATTAGGAAGATCATGGATGATCAGGAAGAGGCTTGGGCCTAGAATGGATCCTTGAGGCACGCCTGCCTTTGTGTTCCAAGTTCCAACGGAGGAGGCCATAAAGTTTATGGGAATCCCCAACAGCTGAGGCAAGTTTCATGCCATCTGCCACTTTCCTCCAGAATGTATTTCAATCAGAATGGGTAGCTTCATGGCATAGTTGTCTTAAGTTATCAGATTTGTTGCAATGGCCTTGATTTATTTTTTCAGCAATTTCAATTGTTTGGCCCGAGATCCAGTCTTTGTCTTTTCACTTGGTGGTTTCGAGCGTCTTCGTCATCATGGATTGGAGGTTAGACTTGACAGATTGCAAAAGCTCATCTGAGGTAGCATCTTCAGATTGGTGTACCTCGAGACCTTTTGAACCGATTGGTAGTAACCAAACCATCTTGAAACGGAATGGCAAGCCAATCGCCAATCTCGATGAATGCCTCATCTGCTAGAGATCACTTTGCCAGTCTGCTAAACCACGACCAACAGCCCCCATCAACTGCTCCTATGAATAATAATTCTTTATGACTGCCCCCCCCCCCCCTCATACTCGAAGAGGTTGTTGCTGTTATGAAAAGTCTAAAAAAAAATAACAAAGCTGCAGGTGAAGATAACATCCCTGCTGAGATCCTCAAACACAGCACAAATATACTAGGACCTGCCGTCCATCACATTATCAACCGGGTCTGGTAGACTGAAATACTCCCTCCCCCCAAGACTGGAGCGCTGCAACACTACTGGCAGCATTCTTTAAGAAAGGTGATAAGTGCTGCTGCAGCAACTACCGTGGTATCGGCGTGTCTGCTAAGGTATTTGCTTTGATTCTTCTGAGATGATTTCAATTAGAATGCGACTCCAGAATGAGGCCAAACCAATGTGGTTTTCATCCAGGTTGTGTACGCACAATAAGAGTGGAAGACATTAAGCGATTCGAAACTTTTGATCATCACTGCCTGCGTCGCATCCTCCATGTCCAATAGCAGCACTTCCTCTCAAACAACAAAAATTAACTGCCTCTGACAAGACATCCACACTGGCTGGGTCATGCTCTTCGTCGTCAACCAGGAGAATTCACCTACGAAGCAATTGCCCCAGCTTCCCTACAAGGTTGAAAGAAGCGATGTGTGTGGTCGATAAAGAAAAACCTGGCTGATGACAGTTAAAGTTGATCTGGAAACCAACCTGGGCCTCTGAATCTACGGAGTTCGCCGTTGGAAAAGCGAGTGGCTAGAGATCACCCATCGTTGACTTCAACTCGTCAGGTTTTGTCAGCCTTCATAAGGGATGCATGGAGCCGGCTCAACTCACCCCAGGGGGTGAATGCTGTTTCAAGTACAAGTAAATAGTTGGGGCATGTGCTGCGGACATTTGCCTTGACCTCTTTTTTTTTATTTATTTATTTTTTTTTCTGCACGCTTCCACCATTGTATCTATATTAGCTATCGATTAGTTTATGCTTTTCTATGTTTTCTAGGTTAATTACGGATCTAGGATTAGGAATCCGGTCAAGGCATGTTTCAAAAAGTTTACGTTTTACTTAGATCATATTTAAACTCAAAATTGAATATAAGTATTTCATAGACAATTTCTTTAAATGCACTGTATATTAGTTTTGTGTGGGGCCCCGATTCATGTTTTGGTTTCATTGCTCTCTATGCCGGTCCTAATTGGAGTATGTGATGGCTTGAAGGTTTGTTTGTATGAATTGTCGAATTAAGACTAGGATTTGGCAAAAGATGACAGTACGTGCGGTCTCTCCGCAATATTGTTGAAGAGATGTCGGACTGGAAGATACCAGTGGAGGATCTGTTCTCGACAATAAGTTCAGCACAAACTGGGCCATTTCGGTGGCCTTTTATCTGTCTGGCTGAGGTATTGGTCCTTGGTAATCTGAGAAGGTCCACTCTCTCAGGCCCCCCCCCCCCATCCCCTCTTTGGAGAGGATTTAGTTTATTGCTTACTGTCTGAGGTGCCCTGACCGGGGAATGGCGACGGGGCTGCCCAGGCTATTTTTAGGAGTTCAGAGTGCCTCTTCTTTAAGGGTGCTGGCTTGTTCTCCCCACCTTCCGGCCCTGGGAAAGAAGTAAATACCCAGTACATGCTTTTAGGGACTTTTGTAATATATTTGATTGCGCCTAGATTGTGACAGATTTTATTGTATCCATTTGGGAGCTAGGTTTTTTTTTTTCTACGTTAAAAGCTTGTATTTAAGTTTACCTTTGTGGTGATGCAAGTAAATGGGTACTTCTTAAAACTAATATGCCCCCACCTCCCCAATCATGTTGTTACCATGTACTTCGATGGATGACTAACTGGGCAATACCAGGTTCTGTAGGTAAACGCGGTCCTAGTGGCTTTGCAAGCCGAGGGTTTTTTTTTTTCGGGAACGCGAGTTCAATTTTATGTGGTCGTCTTTCGGCTGTTGTAAGTCGTTATCGAATTTTTACAGAACCAATATTGGTAACCGTGGGGGCTGATCTATATAAACATTTTTTTTTAATTGCAATGTTTAAAATGTTAGTTTTTTTTTGTTTTTCTTCAATTGTAACAAAACTTCACTACACTTTGTTTGTTAAAACTTTGAGGAAGAAAAATGCAAATGTAAATATTGTATTTTTCTATTTGCATTTTTTTCTTTTAATCACTCATCTTTAACGAAACGACGGTGATTGAATCTTTGATTTTTGTTGATTGCTTTTTAATGATAAACCACCAAACAGCTGGCAGGTAGTATGTGAAGACACTTGTAGTGTGATATTATGCCATATATATATAATATATATAATTTATTTAGATACTGTATATTACATAATTCAGCAATGTTATATCTAAATACAGTAATTATATCTAAATACAGTATTGATTTACTCCTCTCCAGGAGTTAGGCACAAGGCCAGTTTTTATCTTACTCCCACAAGTAAGATGTGACCCAAGGTCGGGTCGGGAAAGTGGAGTTTAAAAATTGCCTGGGCAGCCCTGTCGGCATTCCCCGGTAGGGGCGCCTCAGGCAGTAAGCAATAAACTTACTCCTCCCCAAAGAGGGGAGGCGAAGCCTGGGAGGGTGGACCTCCTAGAACTGCACAGGACAGACCCATAGACCGGCATAAATCAAGCCCCGAAGGCCAAGACAATACCAGTCTATGGGGTGTAGTATCCATCGGAATAGATACTACACTTTGATCTTAGCCAAAAGGTAATATACAGTATCTAAATAAATTATATTAGCTCTCTTATATGATCGAGCACTTTATTTGATTTCTTTTCATATACAACCTGACACACTATAATATATATATATATATATATATAATGGCATAATCAAGTTGACACATCGATTCTCATTCACCTAAGTTAAGCTACGTTGAGCCTGGTCAGTGCTAAATGGGTGACATTTGGGAATACCAGCTGCTGTATGTTCACTGCTTATCCCGGCATTGTTTCAAGTCGTTTTAGGAGTGGTGTGGTTAGAGATTGTGCAACCCTTGTTTCACAAGACTCCCTACGTAAGCACCCTTACAAGGGGTACCGTGTCTATTGTCTCCTGAGACTGAACGAAGGACTCTTCATATATATAATTTAATTAAAAAAATTAAAATCTATTAATCGAATTAAGGGAAAACTAAACATCCTAATTTAAAAAAAAAAAAAAAAAAATGTAAACATGACTTTATTTTTTCCCCACCTGGGCAACGCCGGGTAAGTACCGCTAGTTAATATATTTATTTATTTATTTTTCTACATCAGGATGAAACAAAACTATCTTTTTTTGAGGGGGGGGGGGGCAACTTAATCTTGTTTTCTCTCTAACCTCAATCCGATTACAAGTTGTGCCATGAGTTGAGTCAATCAGGTCTGAATTTTATTTAATCGTAATTTTCTGTGGCGTTCACACATGAATGATTGATGATTTTGTAAAATTATTTATTTCAAACACAAATCGAATTTATAATTTGTTTGGAGATCATTAGATCAAAGTCTTGGCATGTCGATATAAAACAAACAACTTGTATGTATATTTAAAGACTCGTCAGTGTATCTACACTGACGAGTCTTTAAATATAC
This sequence comes from Sepiola atlantica, assembly GCA_963556195.1. Taxonomy (NCBI): domain Eukaryota; kingdom Metazoa; phylum Mollusca; class Cephalopoda; order Sepiida; family Sepiolidae; genus Sepiola; species Sepiola atlantica. The sequence continues at coordinate 54,994,500 of OY744533.1, read as the reverse complement.
ATACCAACGGGCTCAAACCAACAACTCTATGTTTAGTAATCCAACATCGTTGACGTGAATTATATATATATATGTAAAAATAAAAATGGAATAAAGTATAAGCAAATCAACAACTAGCAAAAATAAACTCAAAAACAGATATTGAATAGTTCTGCCAAAATATTTCGATTGTTAAAATACAATCATTATCAATCGGTAGCAGAACTTTAGTTAAAAACAAGTTTTCAAATTTATACAAAGAACGCAATTTGGCAAAAAAAATAGTCACGTGTAATAAACAGTAGAAAGGGAGAAAGAAAGAAAAATGTTAAAATATATATATATATATAATTTTCTTCTCGAACACTATCGAATACAGACTAAGTACAATAATGTGAAGTACCAAAACAAAACAAAAAATCTAATTTAAAAATAAATGTAATTCTGAAATTACCCCCCATCCCCACTTCAAGGCATTTCGGTTTATTCGTAAAATTCTGGGAATTTTTAGGAATAGGTATTATAGATTTGTAGTTGTGATGTAAGCAGTCCTGACTACAAATGGAGAAAGCCGAATCAACTTTTTAATCAATTAGAAAGATCAATTTCCGACTTTATTACTTTTAAGTCCATTTCTAATACATAAAACAACTTTATTGGTCGTCTTCGTGAACATGTGAATAAAAAGAGAAATGAAAGAGAAGAGTGTTACTGAATGAACCCGTCCATGAATATTGACGAAGAGGAAAAGTTAGAAAGTCCACGTGGTTAAATGAATGTCCCGAAGTAGGGGAAAAGAAGAGTTCTTATCGTAAAGATATGTGTCTGTACACAGGTGTGAAAGTCAGTTCATTTTTTTCTTATCTTTTCGTTTTTGCTGAAGATGGGGCATCCTACCGGATGCCAGACATTCACCAGCTATTTCAGACACTCCAGCCTAGAGATCTTTTAAAGATTCTAACCGTCCCTTTAAATGCAATTGTTTGTATTTCTCTTGCACTCGGTTCACCGGGTATACTCGCTAGATAGCATTTGAAATTCTTTTTTATTAGTCCTGTTGCTCCTATAATTACTGGTATGATGGAGATTTTCCTAAGATTCCAGTTTCTTTTCATGTCGTACATAAGACCTTGGTATTTCGTAATCTTTTCCCTTTCAGCTCTGTTTAATCCTGCATCATTAGGGACACTGACTTCAACTAGGGTTGCTACTTTGTCCCATATCACGAGTTCATGTGTATGTAGTTATATGTGAGTGTTATATTAATTCCACGTGTATGAGACCGTAGCCATTTTGTATCGTTGTCTTGTCGAAGTCAAACCCAGGGCCAAAGGCTTGGGAAGATGTCTGTTGCATCCTCAGTTGTTCATTTGTAATTTTTCGGATACCTTTTCAATTACCTTTACTTAAATGTAATTATTTCAAGATGAACCATGCATTTTTACATGCAACAATTTTGCTTTCCATAGAAGGTTACATAACTGTTTTCAAAGAAAAACGCCTTCTATAGCTGTTCCTTCTACTTTTTTGTCTTCTAATATTTCGTAAATATGCCTTCTTACAATTTTATCTTTCTATTTGCAAACTTCCCCCCTTCTGAATGATTTCGCTGTGGCCATGCCGTTGCACCCCACCAGCATTCGAGCACCGCCAGAAAGGATGCCCAAATGAACCCCGAACACATTCGTTCGCCCATGAAACAGAAACTGCGAACGAGCAAAGCTCCTAAACGCCCCCACCATAAATGTTAAGTCCCCCTTGCGCTTTTCACGTTAGCCCCCCAAATTCTTTTCATTAATGTAAAAGAAAAAAACAGAAAATAATAACCATTACTGTCTTCTGTGCAAAGAAATCACAATTTGCGTTAGATAACTTGAAAAGAAAAAAAAAAAAAACAAGGAAAAAAAAAACTTTAACCTCTTCTGTGCACTTATGAAAAAATAAAGACTAATGACAAATGTTGAGATTAGTGTTAAGGACAGATTGCGATTAAAAAAAAAAAAATTGTGTATAAGCGATAAAAATAGTTGTATGATATGCCGTCATCTTGGAAATATTTACTCATTTAAAGTGGTTTTCTTCAGATTTCATGCATAATACTAAATAGATTTTATCTCCAAAAGGTTCACCATGTCATAATCTTAAAAACAAAGAAACCATAAAACCATTATCGCCTATACACAATTTTTTTTTTTTATCACAATCTTTCCCCGACGCTAATTTCAACGTTTGCCAAGACTAATATACGGTCATAACAAAGACGGGTAAATGTTCAAAATCAAACAAACAAAAAAACTGCCAGGCAAATTAAAAAAAAACAAAACAAACGTTTTTAACAGTTTGCGTTAAATAAGTTTTTTTGTTTTTTTTTTAAATCCAAAACAACCCCAAACCAACCAAAATAACAAACAAAAACATTACAGAATACACTTAAATCTATCTCTCTAAAAATCAATGCCTCTCTGTGTGTTTGTACCTGTCCTATAGAAATAAAGGTTAGAGAATCTAAATGAAACCTAAAAGTGTATTCCCATGTAAAATTAACCAGGGGAGATAATAGAAGTATTCCCGAATCTCTAAGTGCACCCCTAAGGCGGCTATGGAGCAGATTTGGTCGCGGAAGGAGGTCTAGTTTTTCAGCCATAATTTGAAAAGAAAACACTAATTTTAATCTATTCCTTGCGGAAATTTTCTTATTTAACGTTTCTTAAGCTTCTCTTCGGACTAGGGAGGTGGAGGACAAAAAACTCGGAAAGGGTGGTTTTAGTAGTGTTCTGGAGGCATCCTCAATTTGGATGGTTTAAGTAGTGCTCTAAACCGGAGCAATAACTTTAAAACTGAAAGCTCAGGTGAATAACTTACATTATTATACATCAAAACAAGAGAGAAATTGGCTGGGCGAATTTGAAAGAGGGGTGGGGCAGAGGGACGTGGAAAAGATAGACGCATTGAGAGAGATAGGAGTTTTAATATAAAGATGTTACACACTTTTTAACTCTTCTATTTTGTTTTTTATGGCCCCGGGTAACGCCGGGTAGCCCTGCTAGTACAAGATAAAATGAAGTTTCTTTTCTTAAATTACATCGAAAAAAAAAAATTCTTTAATATTACGTTCAGTTTCTTCGGTAAATTTCGTGAACGTTCACCAGTCTCGGAACTCTCCGTTGAAACTAGAAATTAATGACGTAAGAACTGGAGTTTTCTTGGATACCTATTCCTAAAAAGTACCAAAATTCTTAGGAAATCATGTATTGAAAGTTTTTGAAGCTATTTACATCAAATGTTTAAAGCTCAAACGATTGCTCTAACAAAATTAGTTTTATAACAATTTGGTTCATTGTAATAAGGAAATTCAACTTTCAAAATTGGTAAAAATAACAAACGGTATAGTCAGAAAGAGAGAAAAAAAACGTAAAAAAGCCCCCCCCCCCCGAGCAATGGCGGGTAGATTACAGAAGTAAGTTAATCTCGTGCCGTTTTCAGAATGAAAACGTTTCATATTGCTAGTGCTACTACGCGTAGTGGTAGTAAGAAAAATAGCTGAATGAACGAATCACTTGCTGCCATCGCCTGCCTTCCGATGTCCTAGTTGTAGTAATAATAATAAAAAAAAAAGCAAACTTTAAAATCGGTCTCTTGTCTGTGTTGGCCATTGTTATTATTAGCCACACCCGAGCATCACACAACCTGTCTCTTTATTTTGGTTCTTTTTGCTCTTTATAGTGTCTAAAGTTATTTTGAAAACTCCATTCGGTGCATGAAACGGATTAAAAAAAAAAAAAGAAAAAAAAAAAAATCCCCTAGTGAACAGTTTTATTGTAGTAGTTAGCTTCCAAGTTACTGCCAAACTTTATCGACTAGTTATGTCTGATTTTCCAAGCTGTGACAGGGCAACCCCACCGTATTCATTTGTTCGATTTTCCATTTTTATTTATTCTTATTTTTTAAATTTTATTTTGCAAATATTAACAAATAATAATTTTGGGAACAGATCTTCCGTTATGTTTTTTGTCCTATTAGGACGTTATTAATATATTAAACGTAACAGCACATTTAGGTAATTGTCAAGTTTCGTCGCTGAAATTCAGTTCCGGAGAAACTGCCCCTTCTAATTATATTCCTCTAGGATAACGCGAAGTCCTGTTTTCCATTATAAACACTAAAAAAAAAAAAAAAAAAAATAAGATCCCGATTCATTTAAGTATTTGTAAAAAAAAAAAAAAATAAGCATTCCAAAACAAAATAAAAACAAACTACTTTTGGTTATTTGGAAGAGTAACCAGCCTTGATTTATACGTTTAGCTTTTGTAAGTATGGATGTTCGGAAGGACAATAATCTCAGTAAAAAATCTAAAATCTAGGTACATCGAGGAATTTCTTTGGCGTCGACGAATGGAATGTAATTTTTTCGGCAATATCTTATACTATATCCGTTTGTATTATGAAGTTTAAAGAAATAAATTATTTGTAAAAACAGAAAAAAAAAATGCATAAATTCTGGACAGAAACAAATTATTTAAAAATCCCATGACATTAATTTTATTAACTTATTTTTTTAGTATTAATAAATAAATTCATATTTTTGGACACATACAAACTTTCTTCAAGAAATATGTCTGTAATGAAAAAATTCCATGATTTTAATTTATTTCTTTAATATAAATTTAAAAAAAATTGTATGCAAAAAAAAAAAAAAAAAAGAAGTTTTCAAGACTTCTTATTTACTTTTTATTCCATTATGTTTAACTTCATAAAAAAGTAATTGACCTAGATTTTAAATTTTTACCGAGATTATTGTGCTACCGAACATTCATACTTACAAAAGCTAAACGTATAAATCAAGGCTGGGTTACTCTTCCGAATAACCCTACTTTTAATGTAATTCATTTTGTAAAAAGAAAAAAAACTACATTTCGGATTCATTTGAGTATTTGTAAAAAAAACAAAAAAAAAACATTCCAAAACTAAAACTATTTATATAAACTAGTTTTTGTTATAAACTTTTTTTAAAAAAGAACATCTTTTTATTCTAAATTTTTAATTAAAAAATTAAAAAAAACTCTGGAAAAAAAAAATTCGGTTGGGTATTTGTAACAACAAAAAAACCCTTATATTTTCAATTATAAGAAAAATATTTGTAATAAAAAAAAAAATACATTTTCAATTAAAAACGTTTGATTTTATGTGAATTTTAATGGGGAACACTTTCTGCCTTGTCAATCTTCTCGTTTGTGAACCAGCAACCGGAACTGAATTTCAGCAATGAAACTTAACAATTACTCATTTTTAATAGAGACTAGACACTTTGGGTCTAGATGGTTGGTCTAATATTATTATATAAGAAAATATTCCATATTTCATCTAAAAACACTTTATCAGACAATTGTTTCTGCCATTCTGAGAATATATATTTTCATTATAGACAGAATATCATAAACACTACGAAAAGGTTTCATCAGTATACATTCACTCCAACCAGGCTGAATAAAATCAAAATGTAACCATGTTCATTTAATCTATAAATCACTTTTTTATTTTATTTTTTTGATTCGGACCAAAAGGAAATTCTTAGTACTTTAACACCTGTAGTTAAAAGTTGGAAATATATTATAACAATCGAATCTTTTTCACTTTTTCCTTTCAAAATGTTCATACTCGATCAATAAAAACAATATATTTAAAATGCACATATAAATGAATAACCAATTAACACCCAACTCAACGGTCCATATTTATCTATTTTTTTCTCCTTTTTCATTCTTTCTCCTTTTTTTCTTTATTTTATCCCTTTATCATAGGATAAACTTTACCATATCATTGTCTATTAATATCGTATAAACCACTTCCGGTTGTGGTATAAATAACCTATGTATCAATCTGATTAATTCATTATTTCTTTTCTAATTTTTATTTTTATTTTAACTATCATTCTTACCAATTATGTAATCAATAATTGGTAATCTGGCAGAACAACTGAGAATCACGACTTCCGTAAGTTTGAAACCAACTGTATTTTAATTAGAAAAATATATACAAAAAGTATATTTTTTTTCTAATTAAAATACACAATTTTTATGAAATTTATAAATCTGACATTTTCATATAAATTATTTAATTTAATTATAAATCTGAGGACTTTTAAATATACAAAACAATTGGTTTAACACTTGCGGAAGTCGTGATTCTCTGTTGTTCTGCCCGATTACCTAATAATTATTATAATGTAAAAAAAAAACACAAAAAGCGTGTAATTCAAAAGTATAACATTGACTATCATTATTTACTTCAGGTAAAATTAGGTCACTCTATTTTTTATTCATTATTCACAATTATTTTTATTAATTGTTACTCTTATTGTTTTTATTATTTTCCAAATACTGTTAAGAAAATTTTGTACCGATCCTTCAATTAAGTGAACATCCGGTTTTTAAAAAAATTTTTTTTTTTAAATTTGATAAAATGATCTATATCATTTAATTAATCCCTATATCATTTTTTATTATTACAATTACCACCATTTTATTATTGTTCAAAACATATATGAAGGTGGTGTTATCTGCGGTGCTAATCTGATTCAACTTCGGGTTTGCTTACGTTTCCATATTTTTATTTTAGACTAGCAGGGGTACCCGACGTTGCCTGGGGCTCTCTCTCCTCCTCTCTGCAAGCAAAATAGGATATTGAGCACTTTTCTCCCGGACAACGTCGAGTATTTAGAAAATCAAGACGGCCTCCAGAGCACTACTAAAATCACTCTTACCGATCCCCTCCTCTTTTTCATCTGCACAATAGTCTGAAGAGAAACACTACAGTAGCTCTATCTAGGACATTTAGCACTTTTCTCCCGGACAACGCCGAAACCTCTGGGTTCTATATTGAAGAAGCCCCCCTCCCTGGTGCTGGGTCCTATTCTGTAGAAGAACCCTCAGTGCTGGGTCCTATACTGTAGAAGCGCCCTGGTAGCTATACTGCAGAAGCACCCCCCCCGTCCCTGTACTGCAGAATCCTCCTGGTCCTATACTGTAGAAGCCCCCCCGGTCCCTATACTGCAGAAGCACACCCGGTCTCTATACGGCAGAAGCCTCTGGGTCCTATATTGTAGAAGCACCACTGGTCCCTATTCTGCAGAAACACTCATGGTCCTATATTATAGTAGCACCCCCCCCCCCCCCCGGTGCTGGGCCATATACTGTAGAAGCACCCCTGGTCCCTATACTGCATAAGCACCAATGGTCCCTATTCTGCAGAAGCATCCGGGTCCTATATTGTAGAAGCACCCCCCGGTACTGGGTCCTATACTGTAGAAGCACCCCATGTCCCTATACTGTAGAAGCACCCTTGGTCCCTATACTGCATAAGCACCCATGGTCCCTATTCTGCATAAGCACCCATGGTCCCTATTCTGCAGAAGCACCCGGGTCCTATATTGTAGAAGCACCTCCGGTGCTGGGTCCTATACTGTAGAAGCACACTGCAGAAGCCCTTGGGTCCTATACTGTATAAGCCTTCATGCATGTTTTCTAGAAATTATGCATTCGTTTAGGTTTTCAGTATTTATTATATTTTCTCTGGATAAGTATCTCAAAAAGGTGGCTGACATTTTTGCTTGCTAGTATTTGTCTACTCTCACAGCAAGCGTAACACCGGTTTCTAATTTTTCATGGCATAAAAATGAAACGAACAGCTGTTATTCCAAAATACTTAACGCTTCACGTTTGCATTCCTGAAAAACAACAAATGTTTCCTAAGAGTTTAGATGTGTAAGTCGGTAAGCTTTTCTGATTATTTTTTTTCTTATAGTTACTATTTATTTTTATTCCTGAGAATTGTTACTCTGATATTTATTTATTTTTATTTAAATCAATCTTTTATATTTTCCCTGCACAACGCTGGGACATGTTCTGACTATTCGTGGTATAAAGCATATCAGATTGGATGTCAAATACATGGACCATTAGTTGTAGTGAACACGACAAAATGTCTTCAAGCATTTTTCAAAATTATTTTATAACTTTTCTTATAAACTTTTCCTTTGCGAATTGACTCAGTCGAGAATGATTTCTCCTTCCATGACTTAGAACAGATGACGTATAGTGTCAGAACAGATTACATGTCTTTTTTTTAACACAAATAGGTCACAGTTGTTGTTTTGTTTTTTTTTGTTTTTTTACGTCACCGCTGTTTACATGATTAAACTAGGAAATACCATTTCGAAATATTAAATTTGGTGTTGAAAGTCTTTTAGTGAGTTAAACAAATATTTTATTAAAAAAATGTTTTCATAAAAGTGGATACTCAGATTTCTGGATATTGAAATATGACGAAACTTTAAGATTTGAAAATATTTTCAGTCTATTCTAAAATAAACTTGTGTTGCGAATACACAAGAATTATGTTTTTACAGAAATCCGACCGTATGAACTGGCGACTATTAAAATGTTTTTTTGCGGTTTACAACAAAACAAAATATACAAAATATAACTTACCAAACGCAAGAATATTTTATCTTCTATCAATCTGAGTAGGTTTTCAGTTTTGGAACTGTTTAAGTGTTTGTTTTTTCAGATTTTGTATTGCTATCTAGAAGAAGTAGGCCACATGAGATATTGAATGGTTCGGTATAGTGCAAAGTATTTTCTAAAAGTCTATCTGATTAAAAAGGGGGACAAAAAATTATTTTTAAAAAATCGTTGAAAACCGATAATTTTGTGTACAAGATAACAAGCAAGAAGAGTATTTTCGTTCACTTTTGGCCATCCATAGATATTTAAAATATCACATCACAATGCTCGCTTTTGTCTAAACATGCCCCTATTTTTCCAAGTTCGATAATTTAATCTTTAAATAAACTTATTTATTTTATTTTTTACTTTTTAAAATAGAATTGCCGTTAAAGTGTAGTATACTATACTTTTATCTTTTCTGTCCTAGGTCAGTGAAGTAGAAATACTTCTAGACTGAGAAAATATGTTTACATAACACAATGTATTCATGTATATTTGATTGAAAAAGTTAAAATACAAATGAAAATAACAAGTTAGCTTGCTACTATATTTATTTTATAAAAGATAATCATTCTTTTGTATTTCCCCCGGACAACGCCGGGACACGGATCATGCTAGTTATAAATATTAAGTCTAAAAATGTATTCGTTGTAACTCTAATAAACCAGAACATCCGTTTTTTTGTTGTTTTTTTTTAACTTATCCATTATTAAAAAGGTAACTTGAATTTTAGTTTATTATAATGTTATTTTTTCATTATAATTAAAATTTAATTAAACATTTATCAATGTTATAGATAACAATGTTACCAAACATTCATATACCCATCATTAATCAACTTCTCAATTTAGTAATGTGTTAATAGATAATTTCCTAACATTTATTCGTTTATTATAATAATTATTATTCCTATTACAATTTTATAAGATTTTAGATTTAAAAGTAATTTTAAACAATAGTATTTATACTACAGTTGTTATATATATATTTATTACTTGTAGCTTATTTTAATCAGTTATTGCTATAATGCATTCGTTTTATTTTAATTTATGTAAAATATTAAAATTTCAAATTCTAGTAATATAATTGCTGATATAATTTAATTTCTTTATTTATAAAAGATATAATTTATTATTTGAGTTATTACTATTGCCTGTTATTAGTTACAAACTATTAAAACTTTTACCGTTAAAGTGTAATATACTATTGATTTCACCCCCTCTCCCTATGTTAATAAAATTTCTTTATTACTTTAAAATTCTCTACTTATTTGAAAAATTATTAACTCCTAAGATTATTATCTGATTAACGACAATACCATTTATTAAACTTATCTATTTAATTATTTGAATTATTATTATTGACTATTTTATTCCTATTATAATTATTATTTTAATTACTAGCCATAAATATCATTAATTATAAACATTATCTAACCAATTATTTATAATAAATTTAAGCATGTTCTACACAGCTATATGGAACTACAGGTTTATCTAATTTCTTATCAATTAAATTAGTTTGTTTAAAATTAGGTAATTTATTCTTAGTCAAAAATTACTTTTTCATATATGATCTTTTAATTTTATACTTTTATGTTTATATTTACCTTTATGTAAACAGCAACCTATAATCTAGCAATACACATGAAAAAATTTAAATTGCTTAAAATATCTCAATGGTATATATAGAAAGAGCTCGATGATCTAAGAATCTTTTTAAATATTTTAAATCTGACTAAAAATAAGGAAGTTATGACTATTTTTGTGCCTCGCACAATTGGATATTTTCCCCTCTTTAAGACCATATGCATTTCGTCACATTGTTTTACACTAATTTTTCAGTAAAGATGTTATATCTTTAAAACAGAAGATTAAGCAATGAAATTTACTATGTGTATTTTTGTACAAGGAATCGGAATATGCCACTGGAAATCTCCAGACATCAATGGTTTCCAAGTAATCTGCAGTAAATGCACATAAATATGCTGCAATACCTTAAAAAATACCATGTATCCATTAAAAAGAAAGAAGTTAGAGAACTCAAAGTTGAATTGTAATACATTTTATGTACAAAAAACTAAAATCTAATACTAGGACTGTTTAAAAATGAATATATTGCAAGATTTCTTTGGCATTATTGTAGATTAACACCTTCCACTAAATCATCCCTTTGCCTCCCCAAAATATGAGATTCTACTTTTTTTTTTAGGCAATTACATGTTAACACCTTGAAAAACTTGACAGAAAGAAGCAAAAACAATTATTTAGAATTTAGAGTGTGGATTAATTTCACATAAATTTAATGTAAAATAATTCACCATTCTAGCGTTTTAGGACATTAATCATTTTTTTTATGGGAGATAAATTCTGTTTTGTTTTGTTTTTTGTGGGGAGATTTCCTTCTTTTTTTTTTTTTCTTTTTTTATAGATGATTGTGTAGTTTTAAGAGGGTCTTTGTGGGAGGAGGGAGGACTTACTACTTGGACTTCGGGTTAGTGGTAGGGCCAGGGGCAATGAGGTGTGAACATCTTGAAAACTTAGCAGAAAGAAAAAAAGCAATTATTTTAGAATTTATAGTGGGGAATTAGTTTCACATAAATTTAATGTAGAATAATTCACCATTTCCGGGCCATTCTAGCGTTTAAGGGCAGTTAATCAATTTTTTTCTATGGGAAATAAATCCTGTGCGTTTTTCTTTATGGGTGTCTGCTTTTTTTTTCCTTAGACGATTATGTGTGGTTTTAATGGGCTTTTTGTAGGATTGGGGGCTTGCCACTCTGACTTAGGGTTAGTAATAAGGTTCAGGAAGGGGTTTTGTTTTGGATGGAGGTTGCCATTTGGACTTAGTGTTAGGGTTAAGGGAGTTTTTTAAAGGGGTGGCTTGTCACTCAGATTTAAGGTTAATGGTACGACACGTTCAAGAGAAGGCATTTTTAGGAGGTGAGCTTGTCACTCTAACCTAGAGTTAGTGGTAGAGTACTTATTTATTTTATATCAAGTTTTCAGCTTGAAAAAATATTTTTTAAATCGCACTAAAAGGCAAGAATGGCCGGGAAATGGGAGATTATTTTACGTTAAATTTATATGCGAAACTGATCCTCCCACTTTAAATTATTAATAATTTTTTGTTGTTTTTTTTTTTTTCTTTTTCCCGCCAAGACTTTTAGGGTGTTCACACATAATCGCCTAAAATGTAGAATCTCATTTATTTTTTTTAATTGGCGACTAGAAAGTCATTACTATTCGAAGTTCGAAAGTTGAGTAAAAACCAGTATTTCTTGGGAGTATTTTTTATAAAAGAACCACAAATAGCATTAACTTTTTTAAGCACAAAAAGTATTTTTGTCTTTTTTTTTTTTTTTTTTTTTTTTTCAAAAGTTTGTAAATGAATTATACAAAGCTGTTTATAGCTAGCTGCTGATTGATTGTTATACTAGCAGCCATTGTTGACTTTCGCTAAAAAAGAGACAATATTTTTTGGGATAAGGAAATTTAAAATTATTACTACCGAAAGACAAAACAACATACAATTATAATTTTAATGCATAAAAAAAAGATAAGATTCATTTATTTACTGGTTGGGGTACGAAAAATAGTTTTTAAAAAATGTTCGATACACGTCATGTTGAAGGTTTATTTTTAAGATTACAAAAAAAATAATAGATCCATTAATTTTGTACCCCGGCAATAATTGAAATTGATATTTTTCCTGATTGTTTTCCAAATCTCATGACGAAATTTCCCAAAGACGAATGGTACGATATCTTTAAAAGAAGGGGGTGGTGGTGGGGTAAAAAAAAAACTGACGTAAATGACCAAAAATGATAACATTTTTATGACTTTATTTGCTGAAAACTCGCAAAATATATAATGTAGATTATTATTTATTAATGCATATGAAAGGATATTCATTTATGAACAAAATGGTGGTATTTTGACGACTTAAATTGCATTGGTTTTTAAAATATGACTATTTTAGTAGAACTATCTTGAAATCCGTGATTATCCAAACTGTTTTATGCTCGATGGATATTGCTATGTAATCTCTGTTCTCTTGTTTATAAAAAGGGAAACATTATAAATAAATCGTATTTTCTTAGGAAAGTTGTATTGCTTGAGAGATGATAATAATATTGATTTAATAAATGAAGCAATGTCGGTCAGATCTGGATAGCGTACCTAATGAAGATGACCCATGGGTGTTTGATGGGGGAGTGTTAGTAGTTTGTGTGTGAGTGAAATTTACTCCTAACTCCTTTTATTGTAGGATATTGTGTAATCGAATGAAACTGATTGATATATTCCGGAAACACGCATCAAGTATTGGCATGGAGCGTGACCGTATACAAATTCTGTATAGTGCCTGTGTTTATAGTACTCTACTATTTGCTTTTTATAGAGAAAAAGTCATGTTTACTTTAACAGTTGTCAACCGAAATTGATCAATGCAATGAACTAAGTTTGATTGCTTCTGAGGTGGTTCAGAAGTACTTGTTGACATTAGATTTGGAGACTACTGTTGTAGTCTGCAGGGAAGCAGTCTCGTGGTAATCTGTTCACCAACAGGAAGCCCTTGCAAAGAAACTCTGTCCATAGAAATTCCACCTGACACATGGAGGAAGAAGGGAAAGTCTTTTTCCGTTGTGGTAGAAGACGAGTTCTAGCTGTGAATGTCTTACGAGGAGGAACAAGAGACTGAAGCTCAGTTCCATGGAAATAACGATAGAGTAGACTATAACTGTCTCTTCTGTGAGAAAACCTGTCTGTCTGCAGTCTGAAATAGCATTTTCATCCCGAAAGGTACATATTGGATGGATGCATCTTAAGAATGGCCTTATTTTTGTTTTAAAAAAACCAAAAAAACAAAACAAAACATTTTCACTTCATGGAATTTCTATGATTAGAACTAATGATGGCCTAACGGTGTTTACCTTTGCAATCGGCAAATCACTTATATGGGATGCGACTTGTATTGATACTTTTACTCCTTTGTCAGTAACTGAATCGATGACAAAACCTTGATATGTAGCAGAGGACTGCAAGAAATCAAAATACGCTGGTCTTCTCAACAGATTAGTGTTCCAATCAATCGCCGTGGAGCAATAGGCTACGCCACACGGGATTTCCTCAATAGACTTGATCTATTAATGACTCGCCACACTGGAGAGCATCGTGAATTGACTTTGCTTCATGAGCACCTCTTCTTCATCGTTACTATTCAAGGAAACACATTGAGCCTGTTTTTTGCCTGTCAATCCAGCAGGACATCCGATGAAACTTCCTGCATATTTGCATATTGGTTTTGAAAAGGGATATTTTATTAATTAACTATTTATTGCTGAATGAATTTTAAAATCAAAAAAAAAAAATTATAACCTAGTTATCGAGTAATTGTCTTATTTTCTAAACCCATCATGGAATACGAAACATTTAAAAGAAAGGAAATATCCAAACATTTTTGTTGTTTTTGTTTTAGAGGGAGAGGAATGCCATTGAATGTTAATTAAAATCTTATTAACTGTTATTGAATATTTACAAAGTACTTTGTTATATTTTTTATGACATTGTAGTTTGACATCTTCAGTTATAGGCCAAATATAGGTGGTGTGGATTGAGTTTGTCCAAGGTCGGGCAGACTAGATCTGTCCTGTCACTTTTTGTGTCCATTTTTATAAACAAGGCATACTGTACATGCGTGCACTGATGAGTCATAACTTATCGATGCTAAGAGCCACTGCATAAGGGTTAATGACTCATGGTGTTTATTGAATATTACATTTGAAGATGACCATATTGTAGTCTGCACGGAGGTAGTCCTATGGTAATGTGTTCCACAGATGGGAAGTTCTTGAAAAGAAACTGTTCATAGACAACTCCATTTGATGGACACATTAAGGAAGAAAGGAAAGTTCTTTGCAGTAGTGGTAGAAAAACGAGTTCTTGTGAATGTCTTACAAGAAGGAACTGAGATTCAAGCTCAAGTCGAGCACCTATGAAAATAATGATAGAGTAGAGAAAGACTAGCAACGTCTTTCTTCTGAATTCGTTTAGGTTATGTTTAACATATCAAAACTAATGAAACTGTAAATAGGTGTTTACGATTCGGGATTAAATTTGGAGGAAGTGTGGGTAGGTAAAATCACTTGTAATCTCCTTTTTTACACAGATTTAAGCTTAAACTGGTAAAGTTGAATGGGGCCTTTCTTTTCATTTTACATGTTTCTAAAATGTACAACAGAAATATAAGCTTGATAAAGCTTAAAGAATTTCCACTTTTCAAATTAAAGTCTGGAATGAGCAAATGTTTATTTTTAATTTTATTTTCATTTTTTTTTTTTTTCTGATATAGGAATTATAGAAAATTAATTCTGGATTCCATTCACTATGTAAATTATCATTGCATTAACTAGATTTTATTAAAGTCTTAGTGATTTAAATCTCTTGAGTATAAAGCCTACTCAATACTTTCATTATTACAATTGACTCGGCTGCTGATCCTGGATCCTGTATTGCAAGATTAAATTTAAGCCCTACTCATACGATATAAACAAGAGAATGGAATAGATTTCAGTGAAGTGATTTATATAAGTACTAGTTGAAGTACTCATCTGTATAGGATTTATCAACTCTTTCTGAATTTTCAAGTCTGCTTATGAAAGTTTTCCATTCATTAGGGATGGGGTTTACCCCCCCCCCCCACCTCCTTCGTGTTTCGGCAACAGAGCTGGTGCATATTATTTTAGTTTTACTTGTATTACAATCAAATTGAATTGTAGTTAATTTACAAATTTCAATGAAAAAAATCAAATATTTAATCTGATATATACAAAGTCGGGTGGATTTTAAGAGTAAAACCTGAATAGAATTTAAGCTAAATCAAACGTTCCTTCTGACGAGCCAATTTTCATTGGTTACTGTTGTACCATGTTCTTGGCAATATAATCACATACTTTGCTACGATTTATTTTAAAAATGACTCAGTCCGGCCTGAACGACTGGTAATATGGAACATTTTTAAATAATCACCTAAAAATAAAAATTTGTTTATTTCAGTAGTAATAATAATAGAAATAATAAAAAACTATATTTAATTTAAGTTGTCTACAACAAAAATTTTAGTTTTATTTTCTGTATAAGTTTTAAAAAATGTGCAAATAATTAAAAACTAAAATACATCCCAGGCAACGCCGGGTAGGTACAGCTAGTAAATACAACTATGTTTGTACACTTCATGAGACAATTATGTTTCTCACTCTTGATTGGTCTTAAAGTTAGGGTTCAGTTTAAATTGAAAATCAATCGATGTCACGGATAGGGGCATGTTTGTCTCAGTTTATAGAAACAAATAACACTATCTTCAGGATACAGTGATTTATAATTAGTATGGGGTTTTGGTTTTCATTGGATGGGGAGAATGGATACACAGGCAATTTTTGTCTTTATGTATATAACTATAAGCAAGATTGATGCGCCCCCTGAAGGTGGACAAGGCTGGCATTGAGCAACACACTCAGGAGGGATGGAGAAAGCTGGTTGCTAGGCCATCTGTGATGCCACAACGGTCATTCAGACCACAAAACAACTAAGAGATATAACTAGCTGAAGTACCTGTCTATGTCAGTTGAATTTTATAGCCAAGATTAGAAGTTAAGATCATTATAAATTTTGAATTTTTTATCTTATTTTACTTTTTTTAAGAATTTTATTTTATCGATGTTGGCTCTATAATAAATGGGAGGCAATAACAAAAACAATTTTTTAGTGTGAGGTTTGAACTCACGATGGTATAAAATATTGGAACTGAAGGCGAACACTTTATCCACAAGGTCACCAATCTAACTGAAATATTTTGTCTTTTTAACCTACTTAAAAATGAGTTCGGCATAGGGATTTATTAACTCTCCGCATAGATCTAAAGTTTGTCTAAAATAAATTAACATAAATATAAAAAAACATTCTTTTTCAAGTAAAAATATTAGTGAACATTTAGCGAATATTTCTTATCCATTTAAAAAAAATTGTTTTTTATTTATTTATGAAAAGTTTTCTCTTAAGTTCGTACAATGAATTGACATAAAAAGTAGTTCGGTCGGCTTGGAAAAGGGAATCTGAAAGTGTCGGAACATTTGCTTCTAATGTTATTTTTACATACTTTTAATTTTGAATGAGTATTTAAAGGTTCAAGAACTTCTGACATCGATAAGGGTATAGGATTGAAGGTGCTGATTCCATATCTAGTTTGTTTGGCTCTTAGATGAACCATTTAACTGATGCCACGACACACATCTGGGCAGCTTTATTTTATATATATATATATATATATATACACACACACACACACCTTCAATCCTATGTCCTTATCGATGTCAGAAGTTCTTGAATCTTTAAATACTCATTCAAAATTAAATATGTATAATATATAGTGTTATTGTAGGAAAAAAAAATAACAAAAATAAGTCAATTACAGATCGTTGTTTATTAAATCCCTCTGGTTGATATATAAGTATACAGGATATTGTAATATATAAGTATACCTTATCTTGATCAAAGGGGTACAATAATATTGTGGAGTTGGCATTTACACCGGAATCTATAAAAAGGAAACACGATTTTTTAATTTCATTTATTTGATTTATAATTTCAAAATGATAAGAAAATAGAAATGGTAACATGTAATCCAGGGTTTGGAGTAAGAGTACATACGGGTCCTCATTCGGGGATGTCTTAAGATATAAATTCAACAAAGTATTTCGATTACTGTCACTTCCTTCTTACCCCTTTCTTTCCTAATCAATACTGAGTACATTCTTTGGCTTAACTTCCAAAATTGAATTTTCTAAAATGTAGAAATAAGAATTAAAGTGTTCGTAGTGTCGCTTGGTAAAAAAAAAACAACTGAATAATATTGTTATTAATAAATGTTAATTTCTTAAAAGTCATCACAAAATGGTTGAATTCATGAAAATGGCATTTTCAAGCAAAAACAGTAGACAGAACTGCAAAAGGAATTTTAATATATTGCAAACAATTTATCTTAAACCAACCCATTTTCTTGTAGGAATTCTGGTTTGATTTATTTAAAAATATCAAATATCAGAAAAATTTGCAGATCTAATTGAGCTCTTTGTGTTTATACCCCCTCCCCCCCCAGCACATAATTTTTTTAAATTTTTATTTTAATTTTTTTCAATCAATCGTGGGAGGAGAATTTGCGTATTTATGCTGATTGACTTAAGGATTAAGGCAGAATTAACCTGTCACTATCAATGATGGCTGTACAAAAATATTCTAATTTGGGAATGAAAATCTAGTTAATAATCTTATCAAAAGTATTAATCTATTTATAAAATTAACTTTTTTTTTTTTTATTTGGTGATAGATTTTATCTATCACCAATTTTAGTTTTGCTCATTTTTATAAAGTAAATCACGACACAATGAAATTGAACCATGGTTACAGAGTCTGAAGGTATAAGGCCCAACTCTAAATCCTAGTGTTTACAAATATTCGACTCCTTATTTTAAAGTTTTTCAATATTCAAATATAAAAAAAAATCCAACTCCTAGCATTCTTACGAGTCCGAGTCAACCTCTTTCCAAAATCTCCAACTCCACAACCCTGATTCAAATTATGATATGCTAAATTTGAACAAACCTTACTTTTAATATACAACCAACCGAATACTGGAAAACTCCTTTTATTGTTCATAATTCTCTCTAGTGAATGAATTGGATTTCATTTTCATCGAACTTTGTAATCAATGAACCTCCCCCCCCCTCCTTCTTTTTTATATGTGCACTCTACATGAAGGATTATTGATTATTTAGGCTGTGAGTGTAGACTTGCATCTTCCCAATTGATTATCAGCAGACGGGCTTAAAGTATAATATCAAATTATAGCATAATGCTTGCTGAATCGTTCTCTATGGTTTGATCACATTATTGATATCAATAATCTATTGGGGTTCTGTTTTAAATCTTTCTCACAATGAACACTCAGGTTGCCCCCTATCACAGCTCATTACGCTTCAGTGGTAATATGCCTTGTTTGGGGACGAACAAAAGTTTTAAGAAATTAAAAAAAAAAAAAAACACTTTTTCTTAAGTGTAATTTTTTTTTTTATTTCTTTGAATTTAAATACGAATTATAGTTTGAGAAATGGATCTCTCACTTCGAAGTGACTTGCACATTTTTTTTATTTACTGTTAGTGATTATTTATTGGAAGCAAAAATGCAATAGTATAAAAGTGCCAAAAATGACTTTTGAGTCATATTATGAAATTGTATCCCCCCCTCCATGCATTTCAGTTTATTTGTAAACAAGTCAGCCATTTTAATCTGTTGTGAATAGTTGAAAAAGAAAAAAAGAATGAATTTTGTGACCCTTTTGAAATTAAAAGAAATTTAGAAAGATTGAAACTGTCGAATAGAAAGTCATTTAAACTGGTTTTAAAATTCTTAGCAGATCCTCATATATTAAAAGATAGAAAGTTTTTAAAACTGGTTACATGGATGAAATGGTCAGATTTGATTAAGTGGACAGCTCTACAAGAATTTAACATTGGGCTTGAAAACAATCATGTTGTAGTCAGCTGGGAAGCAGCCCCATGGTATTGTATTTCACAGACAGGTAGTTTTTGAAAAGAAACTTTGTTCATGGAAGTTCTGTTTAGTTTTAGGTACAGAGGAAGAAAGGAAGATTCTGTACAGTGGTTGATGCTAGACGAGTTATTGTTGTGACTGTTTTACAGGGAGCTAGAGATTGGAGCTCAGTCGAGCACCTACCATGAAAATAACGATGGAGAAAGACTAACAACGTCTCTTCTGTAGGGAAGAAAAGAGCTCATTCTTCCACGAGATTTCGAAGTATATTTTGTACTGTCAAGATAGGAATGCTTTGAGCAAAATAATTTTAGAAGTTTGGGTTTAATTAATAATTTAATGACAAAATGATACTGTAATAATTAAATTCACTTTCACAATCCTATTTTTTATTTATTTATTTTTTTTTTGTGTAAGAAATTGATAAGTGAGACCAATGAAAGTAAAGACTCCTGGGTAACGCCGGCTAGGTACAGCTAGTTAAATCTAAAGTTTAATCATCTGGATAGCATCACATATTTTTTTCATTTTGAAATACTGATATACTTACATATCATGTGACACCTGAATTTTAAGTTATATTTCAAAATATATTTCCACAAACTTACCTACCGAAAATGGAACTATCATGATTTTATTTATCTTTTAAAATTTTACAAAAAAGTTCACAGTATAGTAAATTTTCTTTATAAAATAAAATGTGGCACAAGGCCGAAATTGGATGGGATGGGGGTCAGCTATCATCCTCTTGGTCTATTCTTTCAGTCACCAAAATATCACATTCACTCTATGGGTAAAACCTACTTAACCTTATTCCCAATGGTTTGACGATTTTTATTTACAAAAAATATATGTACAAATTCATCAACTGGGTGATGGGATGCTAAAAAAACAACAGATTGCTGAAAAATAAAATGCTAAGTATGGTGGTTAGTATGACCCTCCCAAATCTGACCTTCTCAAATCTATCTAGGTATGAGCTACTCACTGTTTTCCGGATTGTTTCAAAATCCGAAAACATACAAGACAGTTTTTAAGTGTGTGTTTGGGGTGGGGGCAGGACTCATTTGTACCACTAGCTAATAGACTTTGCTAACTGGGATGGGGTCTGATAAGACCTCAGGTCGGCGTGCACCATGTCTAGGCAGGGAACACATACTCAAACTTGGTTCGTTCAAACACACATAAGCTAGCAGTGTGTATCCACCTTCTTTTAAATAGTGCAGAGTGCAATCTCCTATCGCATCTGATTTTGACTTTAAGCTGATGAAATCATCTCTTGGAGATAAAATTTGAAGCATTGAAAGATCGGATGATACACGAGTATGTAACTTATCGATTGTGTTTATCACTGAATGTAGACCATAAGTTGTTATTGCTGTTTCAACAGCGTTCATCCGAGTCAGGTTGAGCCGGCTTCTTCCCTGGATTGCACTACATCTCGAATCAGCGGTCCTGAGCAAGATCGCACGAGATAGCTAGCCAATCGTGAGTCCACCGCTGAAGGCCGATCACCTGTGAACCTGAGAGTTCAGCCAAGTTCTCCTTCATAGTTGTTGTCCTGTCCATCGACACGTTTGAGCCACCCAAAGAGGTAGGGAGGAT
>OY744533.1:54846307-54968807 GCA_963556195.1 Sepiola atlantica | reverse complement strand
AAAAGATAAATAAATTTGTATCAAAATTACCAAAATGTTAATGTTTATTTATATGAATAAATGTTAATGTTTATTTATGAATAATGCAAATGTTTGTTTATATGAATCAGGACCGGCGGGACAGTTATAAAAGTGGCGGGGGGTGGCTCTCCTAAAAAGTGGGGGGGCCCGGTTAAACACATGCATATATAACTTCATTATTAATGACCGTAAAGTGGTGGTGGTGGTGGTGGTGGTGGGGGGGGCTTGAGCCCCCCCCCCCCCGTTGCCGCCGTCCATGGGAATAAATGCAAAAGTTTGTGTCTTGTGTTTACAAAAAACTTATGAAATGTTCATTATCTAAAATTTTGCTTTCAAGTAGCAAACTTTGTGAAGCGATAGCGAACTTAACTGTTTATTTTAAGCGTGGCTTCATTTAATTTAAAATTATAAACAAATTTTTTTTCCTTTAAATCTCACTTTGTAATGTCATAATTAAAAAAACAATTAAAAAGATAACAAACTAACAATTATTTCATTAAGTTTTGTTGGTTTCTGCTGTTTAAGTACCCTCTTCAAAAAAGCATACCAAAATAAGGAGGGGGGGCGGGAGGTAAAGAATTAGAACAGCACGAAGATTCAACGTTTTATTCTTCATGAAATCTGTCATTATGGTCATTGTTTTAAGGAGTTAACTGTAGAAAATGATCAAATGAACCGTTTGAAGTTATTAATTTTCTTAAGGAGTTGAGTCACAAATTGAACACCTCTTTTTTGAAATAGGGGCATAATTCAACAAGACGTGGAATAACTAATCATAAGTGAATGAATGGTTTCCTTAGAACCCCCCCCCCCCCCCTTGAAACCGAGGTATGAAGGTGGGTGGGGAACTGAAGTTGTCATATTGCCCAACTCTACTGCTGTGCACAAGAAAAGCGTGAAACCAGACTATTTTAAGGGTGTCCTCAAAGCCAAGCTGATGGCCTTATGAATGTGGAGGATTGTTTTGAAACGATTGGTATGGCGAAATCACGTCTATAATGACTGAGGGAGATTTGAGGCAAGACAACTATAGTTCTTCATTCTCAAACGTGTTCTGTGGAGGTGATGTTGAACGTCCCAGACATATTTCAATCTGACCGTGTGTGTGGCTGCTCTACGTGGCTACATAAGGTCCCAAATCAGCAACCAATTATGCAAAGGACAAACATGGGAACAACATGGTGGTCTTGTGTGTAATTTCTGCAGCAAGATTTCTGAAAATAAAAACGTGTGCACAACCAGGCAGTGTAATCTTGTTGCGGTGACCTTCTGTCAAAAAGTGGATATTGCCATACACTTATATAAACTAAAGTCAGCTTTTGTGATCAATAGCTTTATTTTTACAAGTTACATAAAAAAATCTGTTTCGGCAGACATGTAAAGCAAATATTAGTCTATTAAGAAACAAATCCCCCCCCCCCCCGATTGATTTCATTGATTTTTATTTTCTTTCTTTTTATTTTTAAGATAAATTGTGTCCAGTTAAAAAAAAAAAAAAAAAAGTATATTTTATACACAGCTTAATGCTAAAGTTGTTCATGGATTTTTAAGGTGTTATTTTATTTATGCCAAGAAGCCAATTGCTTAACCCTCCTCTTAATTACCATTGCTCCCAGGTCCACCCTGACCCGGAGTGGTAGTACCTGTTAGGGTCCCAACTATGGGTTAAATAGAAACAGATATTAAAAGGGGAAAGAAACAAAAAAGAGAAGAAAACAAGACCAGATTCGGCATTAAATAACCCAAAAAGGGTTGATATGCCGTAAAACAAAACTATCAAGCCAATTGCTTAACTCTTTCTTTTCTCTTTTTTTTCTTCTTTTTACTAATGATGAGCCTTATACATTTCATGAGGATTTAATTGGAAAACGTTTCGAATGAAAATGTTTTATTTTGCCAACAGCAAAATGAGTTTCGTTTGCAAATCGTTATTATATCACTTGTTTGTTTGATTGATGCCACAATATTTTTATAGTTTTATTTTGAGCCAACACCTGATCAGATTTATTGAAAGTGTTAAGAGCGACAGCTGCTATCGCGTCCAAATTTTAAATTTATTTATTCATACTGCTTTATCATTTACTGTTGACTTATTATTCTTACTCTCCTGTGTGTATGTTTTCATTCTTTCCCGTAGTGACATCTGTTGGTTTTCAAGCTGTTCTTATCACTGTTTGTATTTCTCTTCTGATTTTGTTTTTCAACTCTTTCACTGCAACCTGACATGTGCATATATTGTGCATTGTCTTTGATGCATTTATGCCCGTTCTATAGCGTCTTTACTTCAGCCTTTATAGATATCGTAACATTTCTTTGCAGCACTGACCAAAAGGCTGTTATTTTGTTGAGCTTTATCTGACCTAGATGTGGCAGTACAGTGTTTACGAATGCATCTACTCCCCCCCTCTCTTTTCACCCTGTCGGTGGGGCCACAAATTCGCCAACTGCAACCCCATGCAGTAGGGTATCTGTGATGTTTTAGAACGGGATCCTGGTGGCTGAGCTGTGCGTGCCCTGGTTGCATAAATGGTCACGCGACTTGCAACATTCTACTTTGGCCCTTCGGCTAGACGGGAGGTCAGAAAGGCCCGATCCGATTAATCGGCTGGTCATGTCATGCCCTAGTATCTATAAGTTCATTCTCAACCATATTATTCAATCTGATTCTTCTAAAAATTAAAAACCTTACTTCTCCTTTTTATCCCCCCCTCCCCAATAGATACTAGAAGGCGATAACTGAGGACGAGTCATGTTAAGAACAAAGATTACCAATGCCAAAGAAGTAATGTTTTTTTTTTGTTTTGTTTTTAGTAGTGTTTTCTGAGAGCAATGTATTCTAGGAATATAAATAATTATCTTACCTATAGAATTATATTTGACAACTTTATTCAGCATTATGTAACCCATAGATAGTTGATATGCTGTAAACCAAACATCTCTCTTTCTGTGGTGAAATTGCAGGGTTGACTAGACCATGAAGCCTTATTAAAGCAACTGGTCTTAAAACGGATTTGTGTGGAGGTCATATAATGGAGGGACTACCATATAACACCTAGAAGTGTGTATGTGTTTAAAAATGATCTTTCCAATATAGCCTATGGTTTCTGTACCAAATACTGTGATTATTCAGACTGGTGAATCTCTTAATAACAATACTTCAGATTTATTCACTTGAGTGAACTTAACTGAAAACCTTGAATTCATAATCTGATAATTAGGTACTGGCTCTACCTGCCCACGAACGAGTGTTTTTACTTTCAATTTTTGTTTCACTTTTTTTCTTGCACGTTTAAAAAAAAATTTTTTAAAACTTTTTACTTTAAATTTATAAACTAAGAGCCAGAGGTTCTAAATCAGCAAGCAGGCTGATAGATATTGGGGATGATGATGATTATATGACGAATGCAGGGAGGAAGATAAACTGTCTACGTAGTGTCAGCCTTGTTTGCAAATGAAGTGAAGGGAAGAACAGTGAATATTAAACTCAAATTGTTTTAAATTTTGTTTAGATTCCTGTGATTGCATTTTTGATTTCAATAAATATTCTATTAATATTAAAGAATGTGCAATTATCAAAGTTATGTTGACAGTATGCACACATTGAGCAGGAATTCTATAGTGTAATAGATAGTAATGCAGACTATGGAATTTGAAAGCTGTTCAGATCTCATTGAATCTATGGTAAAGATCACCTCTACACCCCTAGAAAAAAAAACCTATGAGTTTAATAGTTTTTGTTCAATGAATTGTTTGCATTAGGTATTGTTTCGGCATTAAATAGTAAGTGTTGATGTAACTTAAAAATAGTAACCAAACATATATATATAATGTTTATTTTTTAAATAGATAAAATAGTTATCCACGGACACATGTTTCGCCGTTACTGCAATTCATCAGCATGGCTGACTATGACAGGATTAAAACCCTCGATTACATTGACTGTAAATGAATGAGTTAACCAATACGCCACAAGGGTCCCGGATGAAATTATGTGATAATTTATTGTTTATAAATTTATTTTTGTTGTTATTGTTAATGATAAATGGCTGTGCTACAGCTTCTGGTACTTATTGCTCCCTGAGCATTTGGGAGTTTTCTCCCTTAGATACGCAGTTTTGTCCCATTTTTAGGGATATATATATATATATATATATATATATATATATATATATATAATTACAATTAGTGATACTGTTTTTACACATTTATATATATATATAACTAACTCTGTTCAACACATGCCAGCATGATGATAGCTGTACCTACCTGGTGATGCACGGGAGTCTTTTTACTTTTAGTTTGGTTTGCTTTCGTGTGGATGTGCATGTGTTTCTCACCTCTATATGACTTACAAGGTGTTCAGGATAGATTTGACACTTTTGGGAAAGGAAAGAAAACAAAATCTTGGCCAATAACTGATGTATTCTCAAAATTTAAAGTGCATCTCAGTAGAAAATCTTTGGCCGAATACAGCTCATTTGAAGAAGCTATCCTGAACCTCCACCACAGTTTCCGGGTTGGACCTGAACCTGGAGCATGCGGCCTTCAGTGTCCTCCAGAAGATGTCTGAACACCAGTTCGATCTTGGCAATCAGCTTGTTCTTGGTATTGCAAACGATATGGTTAGTGTCTTCCTTATCTGCACCCTAACATGTAATAGTTCATGGGGTTGCAATCAGGCACTTTCCAGTGTTGGGACTGGTGAAATCGGTCACTTCTGGGTTTTCCTGGAGGTTTGACGTGGATCTGAGTACTGCAGCCACCCGCTCAACTTGACAACTGTGTCAATATAACCATCTGAATTGAGGCTGATGCCTTGGTGTGGCATTCACCGTATGTGGGTTGAGCCGGATTCCTCTAAAAGAGGAAGTTTCTAGGAGATATTAAATTCTCAAGCGGTCGCATGTATATCCCGATTAGGGGAGATCATTTTGATTGCATTAGTTTTTGTTTTTCAGGGAGGAATCGTCGTCCTCCCACATACAAAGGGTCACCCATCTGGTACTGACTAGGTTAGCATCGCTTAACTTCAATGATTTAACGAGAACCGGTATGTCAACGTGATTATGCCATATTTTCGAAGATATGGGATGGTATGATGCAGTCTTCTTTGGAAGCACACCCAAAGACCATCACAGTTTAAGGGAACTTAGTCTTTGACACATGAGACTTCTAGCAAATTATAGACTAGCTATCTGTTGTACAATTCGTCCTGACAGAAGTTCTTCTCATCTGAGAGGAAGTAGAGCATCCCCTGGCTTCACTGGGTGTTTGACCTTGTTAAGGAGTTTCTTGGCTTTCGTAACGCAGTTCTTTTGGACCTTGATGGTGAGTAATTGACCCTTGCGACTCTTGTATAACTAGAAAAGATCTTCGTTCAGTGCTGTCTTCATAGTCGGCACTCTGATACCCATCTCTCTCACCAAGGTCTGCGTTCTTTCCCTGGATCTTGCCGCATTTAATTTAATGACCAACCATACCATAATAATGAAATTTAACTTTCAAAATACTATTAAAAAAAACAATTAAAATTTTTTTTTTTTTTTAAGTGTGTGTGTGTGTGTGTGTGTGTGTGTGTGTGTGTGTGTGTGTGTGTGTGTGTGTGTGTGTGTGTGTGTGTGTGTGTGTGTGTGTGTGTGTGTGTGTGTATATAAAATGTGATAACATACGAACATGAAGTGCTTAGCATATTATTATATAGATTGTAGAGAAATGTTATCTGATGCCAAGTCTGGAGTATTAAAAGAAACTGATACTAAAATGAGACCATAACATGTCACAGCAATAATAGGTATTCCCTCCCCCCAATTGTATAACCAGAAAAATAAGCTCATAATTTCTTTTTACTACTTGAACTATTTGAAAACTTTGATTTCCTGCTATTTCAGTCTGTAGACAAGATTTACTGAACGTCTAAATTGGCCGTCTCCTTATTTTTAATTAACAACTGGCAAAGTAAAAACTGCCTCAACTAACATCGGTGGGAAATTCAATAAACATTTTGTATGATGCTATTTTGTATGATGCTATTTTGATATGATGCTATTTTGATATGAAGTTTGAGTTGTAAGCTGTAATATGTTTTATTCCAAGAAATTCGGATAATTTAGTTAACATTGTGGGAGTAACAGAATTCTTCCATTTTCTTAATTTGTAATTGTCATTAAGGACCAATGAGGTAAATACATTTGTTTTTATTAGATTACTAAACCTTGTGTGATAGATAATGTTTTAGGATTTATCTTCCTACCACAGCAGCGGTAAGATGTGGGATTTGAGAAGATGAGCACTCTGGCCTACAAAAAATGCCTGGGTAGCACCGTCGGTATTCTCCGGTAGGGGCGCCTCAGGCAGTAAGCGATAAACTTACTCCACCCCACAGACCAGCGGAATCAAGACCCGAAGGCCAAGACGATACCGGTCTATAGGGTGTAGTATCCATCGGAGCAGATACTACACTTTGATCATGGTTAACATCTTTTGACTTCAGCATTTATGATGTCATAACAAATCTCTTCATGGCTTCAACCTGTTCAAGTGAATGACGCCATCCCTTTGTGACATGATTCAGTGTGTATTGAGATAAACAAACAAGCACCATCTAAAGTTTTAATAGATTTCCTAAAAAATATAGTGTGTGCATTTGTTTTTAATACAATTCTTATTTCAAAAATGTTTCTAAATTTGTTCCAATGGTTTAAAAAATTCATGTCGCAAAAGTTTCATTAAAATAGGATTTTTGACAGTTGTCCTAAATTCAATGAGTTTTCTCCTATGAATCTTGTACACTTTAATCATTTTTTTTTTTTTTTTTTTACACAAAGCAAGGAATTATGTCCGGTTCTTTTAAAAAACAAGGAACATTTTATATTAGAAACACGAAACAAATATACAAAAATGTTGATTATAAAATTCAATTTTTTTTTTAATAAAGATACCGACTAATAGTTTTGCTAATATGTATTGGGATTTAAAATTGCTGAAAAGTTGGCACAAACCATCTGAAACAGTTCATTGCTTTGATGTAGTGCATACAAATGTAGAAAGATTAGATATTGGGTGTCTACAAGTAAGGTTAGTTTAAGCAAGAAAATGGAATTTTCCACTAGAAGTCAAGTTAGAGTTACGTGTACAGGAAGTTGCATCATTGACAGGAAATATGTGACTGAGGAGTTCCTACCTCTTTGGAGTTGGGCGCCAAAGTGATCAGACATGCTTTTTAAGGCTTTCACTACCCTACAGGGGTTGGTCGACAGGTTGCAGTTCGTCTTGATCTACTTGCTGTAGGAAGTAAATCAAATCCCAGAGCAAATATTGGAGTTATTTGTTCTTTTTAATTGTTTCCATTATGGGGAAAGAAAAGATCAACATCTGTGCCACTACCCCCACTTCGAGAGATCTCACTTTCCACTGAGCAACTACTTATGTGCCAACAAGAGAGATGAACAGCTGTTTCTGTCAACAAAAAGGATGATGGGCAATCTGTTGGGGATAGAACTCCCCACGCAATGTTACAAATCGTTTATTAGGATGGAAATGTTAACAACTTCACCTGTATGGAACTTGTGCTACAAGATCAGGCTGCTTGAAGATACCAGCTGCCTGACCTAAAATGCACCAAACATTGATGTTATTGTTTTCTTTCCTTTCCCTTTGCAAAACTCGATCATGTTCTGCAAAAACAAAAACAACAATTTTCCTCTACAAAACAACCAAACCAAACACCATGAATAAATATTTGAAGATATAAAGAACTTTTACCTAAATGACTGGATTCAGCATTAAATAACCTGAAAAGGGTTGATATGCCGTAAAACCAAACAACCAATAACCTGTATAGAATAATTTATAGAGTGATTGATTCTTGGTCACCGCCTGCATTTAATAAATAAAAGAAATCATAGTGCATTCAACTAATAAAAGTAGAAAAACGTTTTTTCTCCTGGATTAGCTCCTCTGCCAAATTTCTAAGTCTCAACCAGTGGAGTTTGTTTTGCTTGTAATTTAAAGCAAATGACGTTTGTAGTTGCCATCTTAATTGATCAAATTTCTCTACGATGTGACTCGTTTCATTCATGAGATTGCAATTTAAAAATCTTAATTCCCCACCACAAAGCCGTTTTATTTTATTAAGCCTTTTCAAGTGATCCTTATTCCTTTTGTATTATCTTTTTTATTCAAACTTTTTATTCCTTCTAAATCCTTAAAGCTCTCAGTTAATTGGAGATTGTCACAAAACAAACCACTTGTAATATTCTTGATAATGGCCTGCAGCGTCTGCTTGTCAATGAGTTTGTTTATGAATACTAATTGAATTAACTTTTTAAAATCTTTTAAAGTGAAAACATAACTAGTTTCATGTTGGATTATATTTCTTTATCAGCTTTTTGTCCTGTTAGAAAAATGGCTTAGAATTGCATAAATAAAATGTTAGCTAATTGGCTTATCTTAAAGGATAATCGTTACTATTTACCGACATAAATTATCTTTAAGGAAATACAGTTGGTAAATTGGTCAAAAACAATTTATTTTGCTTTACCTCTTCATTTATGACCTATTAGCGTTAAAAAAAAAAGTTGAATTTTTAAAATAAGTTTTAAGCAATTTAATTTACTGTAAATAGACTGTGAGTAAAATAATCCGGTTATGTACTTACTTCCTGTAATGGCTGAATGAAAAGGATTATTTTACTCAGTCACTATTTACGGCAAATTAAATTGCTTTAAACTTATTTTTAACTATTAAATTTTTTCATGCAATATGTCGGAGATATTTTTCTTTTAAACTTCTATTTTCTCATTAGATTCTTGTGCAATGCCGAGCATCAATGTTCGTGGCATATCAAGAGTGATTTAAAGTGGAAACAATATCTATTAGAAACGATTAACTGTATACGATTAATTCAATACAAATTGCTATTTTACCAATCGAAGACCTGTTCATGCCTTTCCCAATGATATTAGTGCTAAAATAACCACAATGGATCCAATAGGATTTGAACCCAGCATCGTCAACTCTCCTCCTTTTCTTTCTCCCCCTCCCCCTTCTCCCCCTCTTTCTCTCTCTCTCTACATCTTCAATCCTGTTACTTTTTGAATGCATCTCTCCCTTCAACTGCTACCTTCTCTCTACCATTCATTCTTAAACTTTACTAATATAATATGATAGAAAAAAGTAAAGAAAGCAAGTCGCCAGTCGCAGACTGTTTGAGCTTGTCTTTGTTCTTTTTCGAACAATTACCAATAATAATGTAAAGCAAGTACTTTATTTTTCTTGAATTAAAAGTTCACTAAAAAAATGTATTATTTTGGTCGTTGTTGACCTGAAGCAAATGATAGAGCATTTTTGTTTTTAATACCATAACACTTAAAATCATACTGAATCTGTAAGGTTTGTAAGTGTACTTTGGTAGTTTCTGTCTTTTCGCTGGACACACAGACAGAAAAGACTACTTTCCTTTTATAAAATAGATTAGACAAATCAAATCCTAACCACAAAGGTTAAAATTAGAATCTATAATCTATTATGAGATTGGGACATGATCTTCCTAATCTGGAAATGGAAACTGAATTCCACTGCGATATTTGTTATGGTTGTAAAAGACGGAAATTTGACAAATCAGCTTATTCCTTATGATTTTTCCAGGGGGGGGGGGTTATCGATTATGACTTAACTTTTGAATCTTCTCTATCTTGCATGGAATGCACATTCTGAATGAAAATCCGTCAAAATATTTCCTCAAATAGGAGCTGGAAGGTACATATGTAAGCCACTCGCTCATCGTCATCGTCATCGTCATCGTCATCAGCAGCAGCAGCAACGCCTGTTTTACATGTTGGACATGTGATTTGCAGAAGCATTGTTATTTTTAGATTTAAACACAAAACCATGAGGTTGCCAGATTTTGTCTCTTCCATGGATTGAGTCAAATAAATAAATCCTGGAAGACCACAGGATTAAATATGGAACCCTATGTTCTTTTGTGCTCGGCCACAACCTTCATTCGTTACAAAGGCCACAGCTCAGCCCATAACACAATATTACTTTTTTTTTAACATTTAATAATTCATTTTCAAGATGGGCCTAAGGATGTATTATGTATTGATTGAGGGGGTGTAAGTAAAGTGACTCTAGTTCCGCTCAGTGTTTCCTGGGATTAATGCATTCCTGCTCCAAGCCATTAAATTAACATTTCTATTATTTTTTTTATTTCTGTAATTTTCAAGTAATAAATATAAAGCTGTATTTCCTTTTTATGGCTGTCAAGTCAAAATACCCCCCCCCCCTTTTTTTTTTGTCAAAATATACTTATGTAAGTACCCTGGGTAATTTAGTTTGGAATATATATGGTTATGGCTTAAGAACTTTCCTTTCTCTCTCTCTGTACCAAAAACCAAACGGAACTTCCATGAACAAAGTTTCTTTCCTAGAACATCTCATCTGTGAATAAGATACCATGAATCTGCTCCACAACTAATTACAGCATGGTCGTCTTCAAGTCTAATGTAAACAAATATTTGTCGATCCGTCCTCTTAAAAAATCAGATCTTAAGTAATCTTCTGCCCATTCCACCCATTGTTTCCAATCCTCTCCTGACGGCGATCATTATCTAACCAACAATTCTTTTAACCCTTATCCTGGAGTGCCCCCCCCCCCCCCCCCGGCCTTGATAAGCAGTGACCCATCAGTACAAAAAAATGTACAACTTTATATATGTTATGTAAAGTGAATTTTTCTCCTATTTCACTGACCATTATTGCTCTGTAAACGATAGTTGCATATTCAAACCCGAGTCAGCAGCCTTTTCGGCCTATTCCTCATACGTTTTCAGAAAATATGTGTTCGCTTAGTTCACTTTCAATAATTTCTACATTTTTTTTTTCTGGCTCTACAGCTTCTAACATAGTCCTCCACAGAAGGGGTCAGAGGTATTTTCACTCTCACGCTCGCATCTACTTCCACTGCTACTTACTTCACTGGTAATTGGTCCTCCGATTTAAAAAAAATCTTGGGACCTATGTTTTGAGGCATGTCCGTCCGTCCAGATTTTTCTCCACAACCATCCATTGACTTTCTCTGAAATTTTGCATGAAGTTGTTTGTAACTTTGGTCAGGTTAGAAAGTGACATACTCCTATTTTTGAAAAAAAATCTGGTTAGCCCCTCCGGGGGGTCAAAAGGCCCCAAAATGTCAAAAAATGACATTCTTTGCCCCATAACTTTTCATCCATCCATTCAATTTTTCTGAAACTTGGCCAAAATGTGGAGGCAATTGTTCTTAATAGAAAATAAGTATCGCTGACCTTGGAAAAAAATCTGGTTCGCGCCCCCAGGGGGGTCAAAAGCCCCCTAAAATGGCAAAAAATGACCCTTTTCTCCCATAAGGTTTGATCCATCCATTCAATTTTTCTGAAACTTGGCCAAAATGTAGAGGCAATTGTTTTGGATATAAAATGAGCATCCTTGACCTCAGAAAAATTCTGGTTTGCACCTCCAGGGGGTCAAAAATGCCCCAAATTGCTCAAATTTATTGCATTTTACACTCGCCACATCGAGTCACATACAGAGGGGGACCACGCATGTGCGGCTTGTTAACCTTTGTAAAGTAGTGTGTGTGTGTGTGTCCTCTGTTTTCTGTTTTAATGGATGATCTTATCCCTTTGTTACTAAAGCATTTATTTTATTTACCTCCTCTCCAGGAGGTTAGACACAAGGTCAGGTGGGGTTTTGAAAAGTCAGCGCACTCGGATTAGCGAGCTCTAGCCTTTAAAAAAAATGCCTGCACAGCCCTGTTGGCATTCCCTGGTAGAGGGGGACCTCAGGCGCCGCTACCGAGGAATGCCGACAGGGCTGCTAACTCCTTCTCAAAGAGAAGGTAAAGCCTGGAAGGATGGACCTCTTGAGACTGAACAGAACCATACTTCAATCCGACAGCAGAGCCAGAAGAAACCACAACGGCACATTTCTCTGTCAGACCGAACACACCTACTGAAGCTGTGCCATGGTCATTTATGATGTCATAAAGGATCTCTACCTGATGTCTTCAACCTGTTTAAGTGGATGATGTTTTCCCTTTTTGTCATGTCATCTGATGTGTGCACAGGGACAAACAAGCAAACAAACAAGATCCACAGAGTTTTAGTAGTATATAGATTTTATTTAGACAAAAATATCTTTAAAGGTAATGAAGATAAAAATTTACATTTGTCTTAGACATGGGGATGTGCATTGGAGACTAAGATTTTCTAGGTCTGGAGACCGTGGTCTCTGAATGGCGTCATTTTGGAAGACATGGAGCTATTCGTATACCTTGGATTTACCGCTGTTCTGTTTGGGCAGGACGTGGTGAAGATTGATCGTTGAGTTGGGATTGGTAGATCTGTCCTTTGTGCACTTCCAACAGTCCTTGTGGGGGTATCAGGAGATCTCGATATCAACAAAGACGTGTGTCTACCAATCTTTTAGCCATGATAAGTGGTGACTCATTAGTACAGCAAAAAAAAAAAAATCTGAATCCCAAGATTAATTTTTTTTTTTTTTTTTTTTTTTTGTGGGCTTATTTTAAATGTCGTTGTTATGGAATGTTTAAATTTGCCGTTTTCAGAAACTAACTTTGAACAGTATCTCTTTCCGTGAGTGTTGTGACCTTGTGCTCTTAATTGAATTGGATCTGTCTAGTCTTTTGTCTTCAAGGAGTTTTTTTCTTCTTTTTATCACTCTAAGTTGGTCTTAATCGTGTTTCTTTAAGTTGGATATTGTTAGATTTCTCTTGGTATAATTGTTTTGCTTTTCTTTTTTCATTGTCTTCGAGACAAGGGACTGAAACTTCATGGAGTGTTAATTGTTTGAATTAACCTTGGCTGTTTAGATATTCGTTTTTTTTTTTTACCCTTATTGCTTTTTGTAGTAGATAATACTTCCTCTTATTGTCCACGTCTTTAGGGGTATTATGTATTACTATCTTTCAATAGTCAATTCAGATGGGGCAGTGTAGTATCTGTTGTGTGGTTACACTATCTTCCCAGGCATTACCTCCTCCTTGGCAGTATAGTATGTTCAATAGTCATATATACTAGCAAAAATATGCGACAGGAAGGAGCATATTATTTCTAGTATATATTAAATAAGAAAAAAAGTATGCCCCCTAATATATAGACCAATGAATACTAACAAATTTCTCTCAACCCTTCTCATTCTATCTTGATTCAACCACTCTAATATTTCTTAATGTTTCTGTGAACATTTATAGAAAGAATTACTTTTATCAGCATGCCCATCTTATTTACATGTGTGTCTGTACACACCACAAACACTTATGTAAAGCAGATGGCAAAATATGTCTTCACTTAAAGAATGATACTTCTCTATTATAATAATATAGAAGTAAAGAGACTTATTTTTAGTTATGCAAGAAGAATGTCTTAACAGATATGTCAGAGTTTATAAATTTTCAATGGAATACAACAGGTCATAGTACGTCTAGTTTATCTATATAAATATGAACTTGGGAACAACTGAAAAGAGTTGAACCAAACTTTGCATGCAGAAAGTCTATATGAAGTTTGCAGGGCTGGTCAAAAATGAGGTCAATACTCTTGTCAAAATGGTCTTCCAATCAAAGTGTCATAAAATAAATTTTGAAGGACCCTAAAAATGAGAACTGAATGAAATTGGAATCAACCTGTTTTCTAAGGTGGGGGTTACATCTATGAACTATGGCAAAACTGTAAAATACACATATGCAGGCTTTAAAACAATTTTTTTTTTTTTTTTTTTTTTTTTTTTAATAATTTCATAAAACCCTTAAAAGCTAAAGAAAATGTAATGAAAACTTTCAAGTTTAAACTTATAACACCTGGTTTCTTTTCATCCCCAATAATTCATAATTTTCATTTGTTGCAACTTCTGGTCGACAGTTATATATCTACCATTTAGAAATAAAGATTTGACTTGTCTTAATATTAATAACCTATCTACCACGGCACCTCTATAACCTTGCTTAGACATAGATGGCTTGCTCGATCTGAACTCCTAATCGATCAAGTCTCTCAAATGTGAGATTTTGTTCAGAAATAAACTTGCCTTGAACTAAAAAAACAAAAAAAACAAGTGATAACCAACTCTGGACTGCCTTTGTTACAACACGGATCTTAACCTTATAGACAATTCATGGGAAATAATAGAGAGCAAGGTTGTGGAAAAGATATTTTCTTCTACTGAAGCATTAAGAAAAACCATTAAAGCAGGAAATATAAAATTAAATCAGACTACTGCAACAGATTCTCTTCAGATTCTCACCAGAGTGAAATGCATTAAAAAGATCAAATTCCGAAAACACAGCTTGAGGCATGCGCTGGAACGTGAGGGAGAGGGGAAGTTTTTTTTTGTTTACAAACGTGCATGACTGATCAATATCACCCGAAATGAATAGTTTCAAAAAATGCATCTTTTTAGTGCAGAAATATTTTGAAGAATCTAGTCTAGAAGGAATTGGAAAAACAGATGCATACTCTTACAAAATAGTTATGCAAGAAGTATAAAAACAATGGAGACTGATCGGAAATCAGATCAGGAGAAAGTATATTTGGATGGAAAGCTATTGAGG
The DNA here is from genome assembly GCA_963556195.1 of Sepiola atlantica. Lineage (NCBI taxonomy): Eukaryota > Metazoa > Mollusca > Cephalopoda > Sepiida > Sepiolidae > Sepiola > Sepiola atlantica. Next base: position 54,954,181 of record OY744533.1, on the reverse strand, counting down.
TTGTTGAAGTTTAGTTACGTAGGTGATACCATTGGAACACAGGGAAGAGCAGGTGCTAGTTTGATTTCCAGTACTACACATGTCTGATAGACTAAGGGAAAAGTCTATCAGGCATGTGTACACAGTGTGATGTGTGGAAGTGAAACCTGGCCAGAGATGTTTGAAAACATACGTTGCATAGAGAGAGAAATGATATGAGAATGATACAATGGGTGTGTAATGTGAGTCGGGGTCAGTTCACAAGCGAAGACCAAGGAAAACATAGGGGGAAAGTGATAAAAGAACTGGCAGAGGTAGGTTAGTTTGGAAGTCAGTTTCTAAAAGCTGTCTACCACATGCCAGCATGTAAAACGTACGTAAAACTAGGTATGATAATGAGGTGCTTTCAAGAAATCAGATAACCTCCCTTGGAAAGCCCATGTTAAGTCTCAAAATGATATGAAAATTGAATTTTCCAACATGATCTTCACAGATGAAGCAAGTTTCTTTTGATGTATGGACTAGATGTAAAGATTCCAAAAGCTAAAAGACTAGAGTGAGGTGGAGGGTTAATGAAACTATTACTGGGATGCTCTGTCGGCGGGGCTGCGAATTCGCCAACTGCAACCCCATGCAGAGGGGTACCCCCCCCCCTCCAAAACGGGACTACTTGTTGGCCGTGGGTGGCGACCCGTGATGTCTTAAGACGGGATCCTGCTGGCTGAGAGGTCCGTGGCCTGGTTGCATGAATTATCACGTGATTTGCAACACTCTACTTCAGCCCTTACTTCGGCTAGACGGGAAGTCGGAGAGGCCCGATCCGATCAATCGTTCAGTTACGTCTTGCCCTAGCACTTATTCTATCAGTTTCTCTGATCGTTAACAATATTGAAATTGTAGTTATCAATATCCACTCCAGTTTATAAATAAGTGCTAGAAGGTGGTGACATGGGTCAATGGAACACGGGTGCTTGTGATCACGATCGGGTTGAGTATACCATTCCTGTAGCCTTGTCTTGTCAAGGCGATTGGGTTTCCCCCTTGGCAATTTCCATAGACTTTAAGTCAAAGTGGACTCCGTGGTGGGTAGGGAGCAGGAATGATGAATTTAAAAAAACAATTCATGGCTCCTAACAGAACTACAAAAAGAATGCATAGAGATACAAGCTCCGAACGAGAAGAAGAAAACGACCAAAGTAGATTCCCAAGATTTATTGTACTGGAAGCATTAGAAGAACCAAATCTTGCTACATTATCTCCCTTCGCCATTGAGAAAATAATTTCGGCTAACATGAAGCCTAAGGTTGTTAAAAAAATTGGCCAATTGAAACATACTGATCGAAGTTGAGAATAATAGACATGCAGATTTTCTGCTGAAAATGAAAAAAAAAATTTTTTGAAGCGGGGGAGGGGGGGGGATTATGCACAATACATAGGCTGCTTTTATCTAACAATTATTGCTTCCATTATGATTTAATTTACATTTACCACATTTTTACTGTTTTCATATTTAAAACTCTTATTCTCAAAGTTTGGAAAAAACAAAACAATTTACTGTTAATATTCATTTAAAAAAATCAGTTTAGTTTTAAAATTTAAAAACTTAAAATTTGATTGTATTTGTAAGATAACATAGTTTATCTGGAACAAAAAATTATTACATATGTTCCTGCAAGGACCGATGGCGCAATGCTAAGTTATAATCAGGTCTACGTGACTGTCTTCTGGAGGTTGAAGGTTTAATCTTTAGTACAGACGATACTAAGAATACAATTATGAATTACTTAAGACTTCTTTCTGGTCATGGCTGACGGAACAAGGGCAAGTTACCCCATGTATTAAATAAAGGGCTCCGTCCAAAATTCCGTAAAGATTCTCGAGTTCGACAAGACTCACCTGAAGAAGGTCGGAGGTGTCATTGACTAATATGTTGTGAGAATAACATCCAAGATGAGAACAGTAGTCCAAATACAAATTATATATGCAAATGAAAAAAAAAAAAAATTAAGACCGTTATTGGTTACTAAAAGAAAAAAGGTTGAATTATAAAATTTGTTTACATTTTAAAGTATCTTGAAAGATAAATATCAACTTTCTCTATTTCAATGATAACTAACAAATTAAAGTCGGATTATAAAAATATATTACTAAATTATTTTTGCAAATGCCTATAATATATTTACTTTCCTCCCCACGAGGACAAATCTTTTCAAATTTTCACTTTAAAAAAAAAATCACCAATTTTAGTAACTAACTTAATTTGTATTTTTTAAATTTAGAATTATCTTATTTGCTGAAAGTTTAATAAAATATTTTTACAAAAAAAAAATGATTTCTATTTATTTAAGATTTCTTTTCTGTCCTTAGTTTAAAATAATTAGTCTCTCCATGACTGAAATATTTTGTCAAATCTATAAATTCGTAGCTACGTAATGCAAACAAAATGCATGTGGAGAAACGCAATATTTAATCTTGCATAGGAATATTTATTTTTTAGTATTTATTAAGCAAAAGATTTTTTTTTTATATCAGTAGGCTAACGATTTAACTATCTTTATTAAAATTGTGAATAAAATTTAATTCTAGCGAACAAGTTAGAAAGTCTTTTTAAATTTATTTTTTCAGAAATCTTAGGCTTTCTTCTTTAAAGAAAATGTTAAAATATAAAATGCAGGATTTTGAATTTCTTAAAACGTTCAACGTCAGTGTGTATTGTCAAAGTTTTTGGCCATACCCAGACACTAACCCTGTTAAATATGTCCATAGTCAAATCCACTAATTTATATGTTAAAATGGGACACAGAAATAAGCCAAGTTCATTCTCAAACAACAATTAATATCTTTTTATTTTATGAAACACTAGCAGGGCTACCCAGCATTGCTCAGGGTCCTAATTTTCATAAAGTACATAGATTACAGAAAACAACAAAAGTAAAAAACAAACTGCGTAACATTGTAGTTTGAAATGTTTAAGTTGATTTTAGCAGAAAATCAGAGTAAAAAATACTCATGCCTGAGTGAGGTTCGAACTCGTAATCTCTGTATCTAAATACGGCATGCTAACCGATTGAGCCACCAAATCAATTCCCCCTGTCGCATGTTGTTTAAAATTAGAGCTGGTGGCATTCTTTCTGTCTTTCCTCCCTCTTTTTTTTTATCCCCATGGCAACCAAAGAAAAAGAAAGTGAAAAGGACAAATCATGAAATTTTTACCAGTGAATCTTGAGATTTGCTCCCCCCCCCCCTCCCGGTGTCCATGAATTGAGTAGGAGTATATCTGAATTAGGGAGTGACCCCCCCCCCCCTCTTTTATTCATCCCCCCCCCCCCAAAAAAAAAATATTAGTAAAATCGATTGAAAATAATTTGTTTTAACAACACAGACCAATATTTGACAAAACTAACAGTTATAGGTATGTACCTTTTTGTTAACAAAGCTATTTAAGTCAAAGAAATAGGGAAAAATCGACATTACTTTAAATATAAGATTAAAAGCTAGACAAATTCCCAAGGCCATTTACAGATTAAGATAGTTTGTCCATCTGTGAAATCCCTTTACAAAGCCTGTAAGTTTAATTGGAATGCAGTTATCTTATTCACAAAATTATGGTGAAAATTTACTACTCATATGCGCAATAATCCAATATATTAAGGGTTATAATCCATATTTAGACACTTGACACTAAACTAGTCGATTGATATGCTAATTAAGATTAAATATTTCTTACACATGAACAGGAATCATCAATTAATCGCTCATCTTAAACCTTTTTAATAACATTTAAATTCTCTAATCTTTTTATGACTTGATGAATGCTTATTTAAGCTGATTAATCCATTATTTCAGTTTAAATACCTTCCTGAAAATTTTAACCTAACATATTTTTACTTGGTATCCAAACCAAAATTTTATTTTCATTATATTTTAAAAAATTTTAATGTGGGCACATAGATCTTTACGAAACAATGATAGCAAATTTATCTTGGTAGCACAATTAGGCACCAAATTATGACGGTTCAAAATTTGTTGGAAATTAAGAAAATTTGCTGTCGTGTATGCTATTGGTGCAAAAGTCAAATTTTACAGTTTACAATTAAAAATGCTGGCTTTTAACAAGTAAAAAATTCTCACAAATGTAGTGTCAACTTGTAGTAAATGAAAATTAATCATAATGGCAGCAATAATTATTAGATCAAACCAGCCTAAACATTACCTATCGAAAAAACATACAAAAATGACACTGAAGTGTTCATATAAGATTCATTGCAACAGCTAACACATTGAATCTTCGTAATATGATTCGGAGCACATTAGAGATCAAAGAAAATCTTTCTTTTAATAGCACATTGGACCATGTAAAAACAGACAGAAACACAATTTGATAATGTCAAAAATTTAATTCGCTAAAGTTTTCAACTTAGATTATTTCTTTTGCGAAAGACAACTTAAAATCCTATACTAAGCCCACCATATTGACGAGTGTCTCTTTTTCTTTAAGATGCACATTAAGTTAAAAAACACCAACATTAAAAAATAAATCACCTGTCACTGAAAATAGTAACCTAAGTTGAAGTATCCTGGAGGGCAAAAAACTATTGACACAAAAGAAAAAATTGTACTTTTATAAAGAGAAAAGATTAAATTTTCTATATACCCAAATATTATCAAAATAATCCAAGTGATGAGTCATCACCAGTTGAAATTTACACATTTTTTCACACACTAAACTGATTGGTTTGTGATATCAATTCTACTCTAACAATATTCCTCAGAAGTTTTAAGATGACTTTTAAGTCAAGCTGATACCTAGAACAGGCCTGGCAGAATCCACGATGTCTGTGTGTGTGTGTGTGTGTGGGGGGGGTATTATTGTATCCCGATGATGTGGTGTGGTGAAGTGGATAACTATGTGGACTGATGATCTGGGTGTGCCAAGTTTGAATCCAGTCGGTTCCATAGCACCACTTTCAATTATGGATGTTGGCAACCTTCACGCAGTCCCTCCTGTAAGTACCTAATTCTTGAAAAAATCCGGGGAAACCAATGCCAACAACAGAATCAAGTCTGTCAAAGTTGTACAATGCTGATTTATACGTTCCGTTACTTTTACCGTGAAATAAGTATTTTCTCAATCCTCTGTGAAACTTGGACAAAAATCACAGATAAAATTTTGAAAGATTATGAAAATTGTTTCTTTTGGATTAATTTATTAAAAAGAAAAAAATTGTTCAAGTTTATGATGATTGATATCGGCTGAGAAATAACTGGAACATTATAGCAAAAACACAAACAACAAGCCGCGCGTGCGTGGTCCCCTTTTTTTTTTCATTTTAATTTAGTTTATTTAAAGAGATCAAGGGGCCTACTCTTGAGGCTAACACTTGATTTCCCTATGAGTAAAATTTATATCCGAGGGCTCTCTTAAGGATAGATGTGGTTCCTTTTAGGGCTGCTATCTGTACTTCCCTACAATTTGGTTTTCCGGGGATTGTTTCTAAATATTTACATAGATTTTTTTTCACCAGACCAGTTGCCCCCACTACAACCGGTACGATGTTTATTTCATCGAGGGACCATGTTATTTTTAGATCATTTTTGAGATCTTGATATTTTGTTATTTTTTCCCGTTCGGCTCTGTTGAGGCCGTAGTCATTTGGGACGGTTACATCAATGATGAGAGCAGTTTTTTCTGGTTTGTTCCAGATGACAATGTCTGGTTTGATGGCCTTGTCTTTTATGTATCTGCCCGCCTGTATGTCTTTATCATAGAACACTGTCACTTTTCCATTCGATGTTATGGGTAGGGGTTCATGTTCCCAGATCCCTGTATGTGACTCGATGTGGCAAGTGTAAAATGCAATAAATTTGGGGCATTTTTGACCCCCTTTTGACCCATCTGGGGGCGCGAACCAGAATTTTTCTGAGGTCAAGGATGCTCATTTTATATCCAGAACAATTGCCTCTACATTTTGGCCAAGTTTCAGAAAAATTGAATGGATGGATAAAACGTTATGGGAGAAAAGGGTAATTTTTTGCCATTTTGGGGGCTTTTGACCTCCTGGGGGGGCTAACCAATTTTTTTTCAAAAATCGGAGAATGTCACTTTCTAACCTGACCAAAGTTATAAACAACTTCATGCAAAATTTCAGAGAAATTCAATGGATGGTTGCGGAGAAAAATCCGGACGGACGGACATGCCTCAAAACATAAGTCCCCCGATTTTATAAATCGGGAGGCCAAAAACAACAGTTGTCTAATGTGAGATTCAAACGTACGATGGCATAAAATATTGGAACTGAAGGTGAGCGCTTTATTCACAAGGCCACTTATCTAACGGAAATATTTTGTCCTCTTAACTTACTTAAACAGGTTCGGCCTAAGGATTTTTTACTTGACCACATTGATCTAGAATATTTCAATTGTATAAAATAAATAAAATCTTATTAAAGTAAAAATATGTTATTGAACATTTATCAAATATTTTTTAGCCATTTTTAAAAAAGAAAGAAAATGTTTTCTCTTAAAAGTAAACAATATATCAAATACAAACGATGATTTGACGTGAAAAGTAGTTCGGTCGGCTAAAAGAAAACATAAAAATGTCGGAACATCTGTTTCTAATGTTTACGTACTTCTAATTTTTTACGGTTTAAGAACTTTTTACAGAAGGACATCAGATCAGAGGTGTTGATTCCAAATCAGTGGTTAGTTGGTCTCTTAGATCAACCGTTGAACTGTAATGCCACGAACCACATATACAGACAACTTTGCTTTATATATAGATCTATAATTTCTATATACCCAAATTTTATCAAAATAATGGATGACATTCATTCATTTCGGATGAATCAGATGATTCTATTGTTGATATTGGTTTCCTCTTTCTTTCTAGTTAGAATTCTTTCTAGAAATACATTGGGTACTTACAAAAGAAACCATGTGAAGGTTGCCAACATCCTAAGTGAAAGTTTCTGTGGAACGAACTGGATTTGAACTTGGCACACCCAGGTTGTCCGTGTCGTTAACCAGTTAGCCACTGTCACCTCCCATGGATGACATGATAAAAGTATTTATCTACCTCCCACAAAGTAAAATGTGACACAAGGTCGGAAAGTGGAATTTGATAAGTCAGCACCCTAGAGGAAGAGCACCTATTACCTTTAAAAATTGCCTGGGCAGCCCCGTCGGCATTCCCCAATAGGGGTGCCTCAGGCGATTAGCAATAAACTAACCCCTTCTCAAAGGGTGAGAAGGCAAATCCTGGGAGGGTGGACCTCCTAGAACTGCACAGGAAAAACCCATAGACCGGTGTAAATCAACCCCCCCCCCCCCCGAAGGCCAAGACGATACCGGTCTATAGGGTGTAGTATCCATCGGAACAGATATCACACTTTGATCCTGGCCAAAAGGCCACTTTTTGGTGATTTTTGAAAAAAAAAAAAAGCTCACTGTTACGTTATCTCCCCCTCTCTTTGCCCCCTTCCCTTCCATTCCCTTTCCTTTTCTTTTAATTATTTGCATCATTTGTCTCCTCCCACTACTTATTATTCGCCTTTTGTGATGACTGACATCCTGACTCCCTATCTCATATGCAGGTTAGCATGTGAAAAAAAGTCATTCGTTTTTTTTTAAATACTGGTTTAAACGCATGTGAATGTCAAAATTGAGAATGTTATTTATTTTTATTTTTCAACAAGTGTAATTAAAGTAGAAAAAAAACTAATTTGCTTTGAAATTGTATATCAGCAAGTGTATTGTTCAAAACTAATTTTATTTTATTATTAAATTTTTATAGACATTCATCTGAAAATGTTTTGTTATTGAAGTCCAATTATTCTTATGGTGTAATGATATAGTGGCTTTTTGTCAATTGAAGATTGAGTCTTTTAAAATGGTAAGCTGAAACTCAGATGTGAGTCTATGGTCATCATTGTTTCCTTAATATCAACAGAAAGTTTGTTTATATTTCTTGGTGGTATATTTCTTTTAGGTTTGCACTTGTACAGTAATTGGAAGACGTGTTTTTTAAATAACAAGAATTAGATTCTTGTAAATCCGGTTATTTATTTGTACTCGCAACCGAATTAAATACTACTTTTTCAGATAAGTGACCCCCCCCCTCCCTCCCTCCCTTTCTAATGATACTTTCAATGCATATTCTTCTCTTCAGTATAGGTGCCATGCCCTTGATATTTATATACTAGCAAGGTTACCCGGTGTCAACCCGGGTTTTAATTTCTGCAAATTTATGTAGATTACAGAAGAAATACAAGTAAAACTAAACTATCTGCTTAAAAGCGACACACGTGTGTGTGTGTGTGTGTGTGTGTGTGTGTGTGTGTGTGTGTGTGTGTGTGTGTGTAAGAAAAAAATTCCTATTGCAGTCACCTAAATTATTTAGTGATATAGGTTTCAGCAATTTTCCCAAACAACTTTGGCCTTTTGGCCTAGACACAAGTGTAGTATCTGTTCTGATGCTACACTTCATCTGTCCTGTCGGTGAAGAAATCCTTCTAGACTGAGACAATTTAAATTTTTGACCCAATTCAGTGTCCCTTTTGGGAGCTGGATTTTTTGCCCACCCTAAAAATTGACTGTGTGTCTAACTCTTCTCTCTTTGGGAGGCAAGTAAATAGGGACTCCTGAACAATTTATTTTTACGCCTGTAAAAACAAAATAAACCATAATTCGAAAAATAAAGTCATTTAAAACATAATATTAAAAACACTAAGTTATTGCAAATTTAATCTTGGCCTGAAATTTTAAAATTTAATTATCGATTAGTCATTAAATTATTAATTGAACCAAATTGTTATAAAACTATAACTACTTCTGTTAAAGTAATGTTTTTTGATGTGTATTTATAAAATTAATGGATGTAAATAGCTTCCAAAACTTTCAATATTTTAATACATGAGAATTTGCTAGTAATTTTAAAGCTAGTAAAAATTACTTTTTATTCAAAGGTTAAATGTTTGCAGATTGTAAATGTTCAAGGGTGCACAATCAAAATGTGTCTTTATTTTTTTTCTAATAACATTAAAACAACTGACTTATTTATGAAGAAACCGAAATGCATTGGTTTTAATACTTTACACTATTGCATTTTTTATATAAATGAATAATGTATTAATAGTAAATAATAGATTTCAAACAAAACAAAAAATCGGATACCGAGATCCACGATTGAAAACTGGACCTTTAGATATTCAGTTTTACACTTTCCAACTGAACTATTTAGGTTGACTATATATCTTGTAAAGTTAAGCAATTTTATTTGTACTCTCTATATTGCTATCTAGGTCATTGTTGAAAATAATTTGGTTCAATTAATAATTTATACTGAAATAATTAAATTTAACTTTCAACATCCTATTTAGAAAATAAAATTTAGCACCCAGAATTAATAAAAATTTTAATCTATATATTTAAAAATGTGTATAATATTAGTGGTGGCATTTGACCTATACCATGCATATAGTAGAGATTTTATTCATAGATTTAAGCGTTATAATGATTTAAAACGTGCTTAAATCTAGGTTCAGAAATAAAGAATCGTCCAAGATTTATTATGTGTTTGAGAAAAAATGTATTTGGACAGAAGGCTCTTAATTCCACATACCTCATCAGAATTTTTTTAAATAAAAAACAAAAAACAAAACAAAGGAATGCAGCGTTTTTCTTATCTATCTATCACGTACATAAAACTAATCCATGGACACGTGTTTCTGTATACAATTAGTAAAAATATATATATTAATGAAAGATACGTTCTATAAAGTTAAGGGCAATTAATAATGCAATTTTCTGCATCTTAATCATTAGGAAGTGAGACAATCAAAATAATAGTAAGCAAAAAAGAAAAAACAACGAACGCTTCAATCACCAATAAAAATAATTACATAAAAATACATGAAATATTTAGGTGATAAAAATCGTACATATTTCTAGACAGAGTGTCTTGGTCCAATGATAAAGATGCTGGACTATAGACATCAATATCGAAGGTTCGATCCTTGTCTAAGTTAGCCATGCTGATGACGACTGTGAGCCAGAAACATGTGTCCATGGATTACTTTTATGTACGTATAAAATTAATAAAAAGACTCTTTCCTAAGTGATTTTGAACTAAGTTGTTCAATGACTTATATATATATATATATATATATATATGTATATATAAATATTTGTTATTGTTTATTATCTATGTACGCATACGTTTCGTCCTTAAACCGGGACTCATCAACATAGAGATATGACTATTCACTACCGGTCATGCGATTCGAAACTCTGGATTACAAGTATTTTTCAACTCAAATCCAACGTCGCTAACCGCTCGGCCAATTCTGAATAGTTGATAAACAATGATAATTTTAACACTTTTTAAAGCGGCTTGACGTCCAGGCATTCTACTTCTATTAGGGAAGGAATGATGCATTATAAAGCAAGTGACGTCATGCTGTGTTAGTACTACCATTACAGTGCTCTACTTTTTTACGAGGAGCGACAAATATATATATATATAAAGTATTTATGGGATAGAAAGACTGCCAAGTAGGTAGAGCTAGTTGTTTATATATGTATATGTACCCACCTAAAATCAATAAACTGTTTATTTTCATTGAACATGTGTTTGTCTGCTTTGTACTTAATAATTTAGAGTGATGCTACTCAACCAGACTGAATATCCTAATCTAAGCTTTCATTTATAATCGGGCCTGGACAGCTTATCAACACGAGTTTCATAGATTAGTCAGAAAATGTACAAATGTAAAATCCAAATATTCAAGCAATGTGTATAACTTATTGCATTACTAAAGCTGCATTAACATTAGTGTTTACAAGTTTCTTAATTTCATGTTAAAAAAATTGGTACTACTCCAGGGTTTGCGCCTAATTTCCATGACTGTTCGGCAGCAGCGAGCCGACAGCTAACGGAAGCGCCTGAGACCTGCCGAGTCGAAAACGAGGCTGGCATCGACGCTGTATAAACAAAACTGCAAATATCGTGATTAAAAAAAAAAAAAAAAAAATGGAAGCTCGGCAGACGACAATATAAGACGATGAATATACGGAAAGAAAGTAATGCATATATTTTTATGAAAAATGAACAAACCCATAGCTGAAATAAATAAACATTTTTTTTTTGTTATTTTTGAACCGTTTTTTATTTTTGGCAATTAGGCATTTTTTTGTGTTTTTGATAGATTTCTTTTGGGGGGGGAGGGATTTGGGATCTTTTCCCGGAGAGGTGGCGCTTGTTTTTTTGAAGGGGGGAGGGCTTAGCGAAATACAATCGGAGACTACCGTGGTCCCAAGGACGACGTACTGCCTGATTATTGAAAGGAGGGTTTCGGCATTTCTGTTTGGCACTGTCACCAGGAAACCCTCCTTCTCTGCTGGGTCGTACCCCCCGAAGACCCAGAGCGGCTGTAGAACACGACCGACGGTGTGTTTACGACGGTTGAAGACAGTCTCGTCGATCTCCACCGTATGCCCTGGGCCTCTGAGTCGTCTAGGGTTGCGAGCCAGGTGTTCGGTGCATATCTACTTGTGTGGTTGCAGACAGTACGCCGCATTCTTTTTGTAAATTTTTCCCTGTCGCCATATCCTGGGACCGCAGGTACCATCCTAAAGATGATCTACCTATCTCCAACTTTGATCTCGGAAAAAAAAGTCCTTGCTTGCAACGAAATCCAAGCCCTGCATTCATTTTGTCGGTTTGCCATAGCGTCTCCTTCCAATGGTTATCGTCTGCTTACAGCCTCGTTTTCGACTCGGCAGGTCTCGGACGCTTCCGTGAGCTGTCGGCTTGCTGTTGCCGGGCAGTCACGGAAATTAGGCGCAAACCCTGGAGTAGTACCAAAAAATAATATATGCACGTGTGACCATACACAATTATATATACTGGTGTGAGTGTACCTGCATTCGTTGTTTATATATAGCTGTGTACGAATACATGGCTGTCTAGATGGTTAGGAAATGGGATTGAGTCCTTAGTGAAATCTGTCATAACGTGTCAAAAATATAGGGTCAATCGAATTCTTGTTTGTACAAATAAGGTGTTATATCTAATAAATGGCTCTATGTAATATTGAGCACTTTTATATTAACACAGTAGAGATTCACTGGAGTTTACCCTGTGGATGTAAACTTACCTGGATAATATAATTTAATTAGCTGGTTTGTCTGTTTTATGGCATCTCAATCTTTTCTTTCTTTCCTTTCTTTGTTTAAGATTAATTAAGCACACCTTACTATTTTACTCGGGGAGGGGGGAGAGGGGCAGATGTGTTTATATCCTTCCAAACAGTATTGGGGCATATATGACCACAATGGATCTGATGTGATTTGAACTCTGCATTTCCATAGTTTGCGAGAGTATCCATTAGGCCAATCCTGCACATCTCTTAAAATTAACAAAATGGCTACAATGAAATACTGAATCCTTTGAAAGATATTTGATATTCTATCCTATCAAGATAAGCGACGCATGGGTGGAGAATTTAAATTAATTCTGTGCACGTTGAGTGTTGCTAAGAATAGCGGTGTATTGCATTGGCTATACACAGGTGTAGAAAATCAAAAATGATAAAAAGCCGATTTTGAACATTTCACTTATTAATAGATTGTCTACGACAAACTATAAAGATCATAACAATGGCTGATGTACATAGATTAAGCATACAAGTGAATACATCGTTCCCATATGATAAAATGAGCAAGTCATTCATAAGAAGGTAAAGAATGTTTGTGCTAAACACAAGGCAAAAACTTACATTTTCTCTATGGCGTCTTTTCTGTTAGGCAACGTGCCCTGGAGGCGGTGTCGACGGCAGTACGGCTCTAACCAGCAAATGAGAAAGAATTCTGGTCATAATTTGCAACCACACATTGGGACGAGAGTTACCACGAGGTCTCATGTAAAATAATTTATCAAAGGGAGATAACTCTGTTCCCTACATTTTTATCAGCTTATGGAATGCCCGTTTGAATATTAGATATTCACTTTATTAAACTTAAGCTGCACATGTGGCAACTATGGCTGTGTCTGAAGGAAAGATGAAAGAAACGGTTGGTTAACATTCGTTTATTTACGGTATGTCAACAACAAATGGTAAAGACATGTCAATACATGAAAGGTACATAAAGATCCCCCCCCCCATCCCCAATGAATTGGAAACAAAACATACAAATTTCTTTTACCACATAGAAATGCACAAATTATTAGTAAGATAAAATAAGTGTGCATGCATGAATGGAAAATGTAAAGTCTCGTGGTTGACTCTATCAGAAAGTTTTCTTCATAACCAAACCAAAATTCATTTTATTTACATCATGTCTAAACACTTTTAATGCGGGCACATAGATCTTTGCAAAACATAAACAATGTTACCAAATTTATTTTGGTAGCACAATTAGCCACCGAATTAAGACCGTTCAAAATTTGTTTAAAATTGGAAAATTTGCCATCTTGTGTGCTATTGGTCCAGAAGCCAAGGTTCAGTGTATAACTAAAAGTGTAGGCTTTGAGCAAGTGAAAAATCCTTTCAAATGTAATGTTGTGGTAAATGAAAATCAATCAATTATTGCTTCCATTCAGCAATAATTATTAGATCAAACCAGCTTAAATATATGGCAAAATCCCATTACTTTAAAAAAAAAAAAACGTACAAAAATGACATGGAAGTGCAATTTTGACTGTTCAAATAAGATTCATTTCAATAGCTAACTCATTGCATTTTCTTAATGATTTATAGCACAATTGAGATCAAGTTAGATTTTTCTTTTAATAGAAAATCAATGACAAAAATAACGGATTTGAACCATATAAAAACAGACTGAAACACGATTTGATGATAGGGCAAACATTTCATTCATTGAAATTTTCAACTTTTTTGTGAAAGACAATTTAAAATCATATATTAAGCCCACCATATTGACGAGTGACCTGTTTTCTTTAAGACGGGATTAATTTTATATACATAGACACAATATCGTGTGCATTAAGTTAAAAGACTATAAATGTACTATTCTCTCTCTTGTCATTTATAAAGAGTAAAGATTAAATTTTGTTTCCATCCAAATTTTATCAAAATAACCTAAAAAAATAAATGAGTTATCACCAGTTGAAATTGAAGGGAATTTCACTATATTTACCCAATTTCGCACACTAAACTGGTTGGTTTGTGATACTTACTCAGAGAAAAGGCCTGTTAAAGTTTAGTAGAAGGTTTGGATAACCTCTGACCAGTATAAAGGTTGCACCAATATGACTCTAATTTCTGAATTATGACTATGTGGGACTCGAGAGTACCGAATCTCACGACAATAGTGCCCTTTTGCGTTAAAACTAAATATCTCAACGGGAAATAACTCAAGTCCTAATACTTTCATTAGATATTACGAACCAGCCTTAGAGTTTGAAAATTTCAACTTGTAATATACTTTTTTTGGAGGAGGAGGGGTAAGAAAAATTTCACTCTCTTAATAAATGTACAATTTTTTTCTCTTGCATCATTAAGTTTTTTTTTTCCAGCCGATAGTAACTATTTTTGGTGATGGACGATTTATTTATTTTTTTTTTTACGTGAAAAAAAAATGTTTTTCAAATTTTGTGTGCATAATATTATGTGTCTCTATTAATATAAAGTTAATCCCGTTTTAAAGAAAAAAGGCCACTTGTCAATATGGTGGACTTATATAGGGTTTTAAGTTGTCTTTCACAAAAAAAAATTTGAGTTGAAAACTTAAGTAAATGAAATACAAAAGAAATTTTTGCCATATCAAATTGTCTTTTTGTTTGCTTTTACATGGTCTAAATTAAGGCTTTTTATTTATTGATTTACTATTGAAAGAAAAAAAAAACAGCTTGTTCTCGAATGTGCAATGAATCGTATTCAGATTCAATGTGTTAGCTATTGAAATAAATTTTGTATGAAACGTCAGTTATGTTTTTGTGTCATTTTTGTTTCTGAAGGGGGGTTACCTAATGTTTAGGCTGGTTTTTATCTAATAATTATTGCTTCCATTATGATTAATTTTTATTTACCACAAGGTGACATATTTTTTTTGTAAGGATTTTTCACTTGTTTGAAGCCTGCATTTTTAGTTATACACTGTGAAATTGGCTTTTAGACCAATAGCACACAAGATGACACATTTTCTAATTTCCAATATAATTTTGGACAGTCATAGTTCTGTGGCTAATTGAATCACCAAAATGAATTCAGTATCATTATTTGTTTTGTAAAGATCTATGTGTCCACATAAAAAAGTGTTTAGATGTAATGGACATAAAAATATTTGGTTTGGGACACTTACTTAAACCTAATCTTGTCTAGATATGTAGTAGTAATACTACTTAGTTAACCGGCTCATTGGCAAAATGGTTAATGTTCGCTAAAGGGCTGGGAGACCAAGGTTCAATTCTTGGTCGAGTCAAACCAAAGACTAAAAAAGAAAGAATGCTACTTGATGCCACTTTGCTGTATGCTCAGCATTATAAAATGAAGGGTCAAGGGTAATTAGAGTAATCCAGAGAAAGGAGTTGTGCCCTCCCCTACACTTCGGTGTAATAGCTAATGAAAATAGAGCCTTTGAGTTGCCCTCGGCTATGGTCGGCCACTTCACTTTCTTACTCATTACTTTAGAATTATTATTATATAACAAAAAAACTAAAAAACATTTTAATTATTGGAATGGTACAGCATGTAATGTTTTCTCTCTGCAACAATCACAAAGTTTATTAACTCTTCTATTTGCAGTGACAACTGTAAATATTTGTTCATTTTGAATTTTAGTGCAGTAGAATTACTGGTAGGTTGAGAGATGATAACCAGTTTGTGTGCAAGAAGTGTATGACAATTGAGATGACAAACTCAGATGTGGACATAGTATATTTGGATAGCGAAGCCATTGAGGTTGTTTAGAGGTCTTGTTACCTTGGTGATATCATTGGATGACCGGGTGGAGCAGATTCTAGTGTGATCGCAAGAGTTAGGAGTTAATGAAGTAAGTTCAAGGAACTTCTGCCATTATTAACCAGCAGAGCATTACCACTGTAAACCCAGTGTCTATCAGACATGTGTATGCAGTGTGATGTATGGAAGTGAAACCTGGCCAGTTAAAGTTGAGGACATGTTGCATGGAGAGAGGAAGATGAAATTTGGGCAGTATAGAGAGATGTGTAAAGGACAGGAGACTTTGATGGTATGGCCACGTTAAAAGAATGAATGGGAGTTTTTGGTTAGTAGATGTAGAACGTTTAAGGTAGCAGGTTCAATTCACAAGGAAAACATGGGAGGAAATGTTGAGAATTAACTTTAGAAAGAGGGATAAATAAAGACCTGGTCTGAGATAGGTTAGTTTGGAAGTCAATTTCTAAAAGCTGTCCAACACATGCCAATATGTATAACAGACATTAAACTGATGATGATGACTTAGTGTTTTATTTGTTGATTGCTTGAACAAAGATCGACCAGTGTTAAAGGAATTTCTTTTTTTCAATACAGGCTACAATTGCTAATTCTAAATTTATTTCATTTTACTTCAGTCGAATTTCTCAGAAATCAAGGGGGCCCCCTTCCTGGGGCTGACACTTGATCTTTATCTGAGATACATAGATATTCGAATATTCCATTAAAGTTCTCCTTTACCTCTCAACCATTGAGTTAGTAAAGAAGTTAAGAACATTAATTTTCCTCTCCCCAATTGACCATTTTACTATGTTAATGTTATAGTATATCTTTCTTGCGGTGTCTTGGTCTTATCGGATTCCAGGACAAGCATTCATCTTTTCTTGTGGAGTATCCAGCTAAGTGATGTTACTTGAGGTAACATTACTTGGAGAAGGTGCAACATTCCTCGTATGATCCAGTGCATAGCCGTGTCGAGGAGATCTTATTTGGGTTTAGAATACTGTTATTTTGAATATTCGGTCAGGATTTACTTGTAGGGTGAAGTATCCTCATATCAGATTATCCTGACAAACCCTTGTACAAAGAGACCGAAGACACTCGGGGATGGTGTCTACTAGGAGATTCAAACTCCTATATTATAAACTAGCAAAACACTACCTGCACTTTGGGTAGCTATTAATCTAGCTGTAACCTTATCTACAGAAAAACAAAGAAACAATTTTCATTTCACATTTTGGCAATTTGAAGAAAAACAACAAAAAGATGATTGCTATGGTGTTATTTGATATATGCCAATGTTTAGATTTGATTTTGTATAAGTATAAATATGAATTCCTCATAGTGAAAGGAATAACCAATAGAAAAAAGGGGTGAAAAAACAAATAATCAACAAATAACTGTTACCAAAGGCAATAAAGTTACTTTTCTACCTACCTGCCTATTTTTTTGTGCCTTAAAGGATTTTAAGGCATTTTCGTTGCATTTTGATAATTCGTCCCAATCCGATCGCATTACAATTCCATTTTTAAGATGGCATAAGCGATCATCCCCAAAGTTTGATTAATGAGTTTTTCGTCTTTTGAGATGAAAAAAAAACAAACAATTAACAAATAACAATTTCAAATGCTTTAAAATTTACTTTCTACCTAATTGAAAGGAGAAAAGTACAAAAAAAATCATCAGACTTCGTAGACGGTCGGCGATCAACTGTCAGCCATCTTTATTTTTCAGTCTAACATGATATATTTGACCAAACTTTTTAATAGAAATAAAAAGCGTTTTAAAATACTTTTCTTTCTGTTGATTGTTTGACAATCGCTAAAAGCGGAACGTAAATTGGTCAAATAAAAGAATTATATATTTCTGGATAATTTAAAATAGTTACTTTGTGTTTTTCGCTTTTATTATTAAAGACAAAAAATTAAAAAAAAACTTTATGACGATTTTTTTAAAATATGAATCTAGGGTTTTTTTTTTTTTTTTTTTTTTGTAATTTAAAAAATTAAACTTGTTAAATTGTCTATCCCTTTAAAAAATGAGATTCTACTTTTTAGGGTAATTCTAACTTATTAGAGCAGACAACTAATATATATTTTTAACACTAACACTAAGTCCGACTGGCAAGCTCGTACAACTATATGTAATTGCCTTAAAAGTAGACCCCCCCCCCCCAAAAAAAAAATCATGCACAGAATTTATCTCCAATAGCAAAAAAAAAAAAAAAAAAAAATGTCTCCAGCTCGCTATCGCTTCGCAAAGTACGGATTAAGTCATAGAGTGTCTAGCGTAGAGTAAGTCCAGGGTATTTTGGACAAAAGGTGACTATCGACCTCATAAAGATTTGTTGTCAAAATTGTATGACCATCGCCTTTATTCTTTTTTTTTAAATTAAATAACTTTAATTAACTACTCTTAACATCAACAAAACTATTGCATATATATGAGAGAAATAGATACAATATAATTTTAAATCAATAACACCAAGCATTAATTTATTATAGACTGGTTACAAAATAGATATGCAAATTAGGATTCCATCAGCACTATATATATCGTATTTAATAATACTATTTCGTATTGATTTAAATAACAGTAACCTGTTTTGATGGTAATATAGGAGTGATAAATGAAAAAAACTTTTGCATTTATTCATTTAGATGTATTGTTCAATGTGATTGGTGAAATATGAAGAATTCTTATTTTTAAATTTATACTTAAAATAGTTAACTTTTTATGTTTAATACTTTACATCATAACTTCAATATAGGCATCAAAACTTGATTGTCTCCAATTCATTGTCTCGACGCATGAATTTGTATCACATCCTAATCACCATTACAAGGTGTTCAGGGTTAAATTTGACACTTTATTGGAAAGAAAAACGTCATATGTTGACCAATAAATGTATTCTCAGAAGTCAAAGTGCATTTCTTGAATCTTTTGCTAAATATAGCTCTCGAAGAAGCTGCCCTGAGTCTACACCATGACTTCCAGGAGGGACCTGAACCTGGAACACGCAACGTTTATGTCCTTCGAGAGACCTCTGAACACCAGTTTGATCCTGGCAGTCGGCTTGTGCGATGTGTTAGTGTCTTTTTCAATTGCACCCCACACATGGAGTTGTAATCAGGCGAGTTGGGAGGCCAAATGTTGGGACTGGTAAAGTTGTAGAAGTTCTCCGACAGTCACCTCTGGAAGTTTGACTGGAGCTGAATTCTGCTGTTACACGTATGACCTTCCCGCAGCCCCCCTTTCCACCCAGCCCTCGACAAGTGAACAGCAACTCAATATAGCCATCTGAATTGTGTCTGAGTCTCTTTGAAAGATGTGGAGAGGCATAGTGTGATCTTCTTTGGAAACATCCAAAGACCATCACAATTTGAGGGAACTTGGGTTTTATGACGCTCGAGACTTTGTGCGAACTAGCTACCTAATGTGGTAATTATCCTGTGGCCATCTTTTCTGTGTGTTGTGCAATTGATCCAGAGCATCCCAAACTCTATTGGGTGTTTGACCTTGTTGAGAAGTTTCTTGACATACATAAGATGGTTCTCTTGGGCCTTGACAGTAAATAGTTGGCCCATGTGATTCTTGTATGAGCGAAGATCCTTGTTCAGTGGTTTCTTCATAGTCACTACTCCGACACCATCTCTCTTGCCAAGGCCCACATTGTCTCGATCTTGCTGCACTTTTTTGTTTTTATCTTCTTGACGAATTATGCTGTGTGCACATGGTCAGAACTCTTGCTATGATCCTCCCTGCTAGCCACTGTTTCCACATCTGCATCAGAATTATCTGGATCCCATCTTACAGTATTCAAAAAGCACTGAGCTGCAGCTGAGATTTCTAAATTTTTTAATCTGGCACGAATCATCATGATGCAGTTCACTCTCTTCTAATATTCTGGTGCTTTCCAGTTATCCATGATCTCCAGCTTTTAAACTCAGCAGTTTCTGTGTACTATAGGTATCTGTTGCACTTTACTGCTATTAAATACTTCAAATGGTTTTGAAATGAAAGAAAATCAAAACATTATCAAATTTATCCCAAATACTCTTAACTTTTTGCCTGAAGTTTTTTTTTTATAGATCTAATAAGGGGAGATAATTACCACATTATTTATGTCTAATTTCAATAGGTTGTCAATATTTTGCTTTCTTAAGAAAAAAATATTCTCAGAATCCCAAAGTATAGTCATTAATAAGTGCTTAACACATCCCTCTCCTTACAGTTATTATTCAGAAAATAACTACTTCATGCTGTTAAGCAAATGCTAGGCACTTGGATTTCATAAACTTTGTCGGACAAAGTTTGCGTTTTAGGACAAAAGCTGAGTAAAAATAATTATGCCCCGGGTGAGGTTTGAACTCGCAAATTCTGTCTTTAAGTATGGCGAGCTAATCGATTGACCCATGGTGGCAGGTACGAAATTACGATGCTAGTAAATATTTAAACAAGACTTCTTTTAATTTGTCTTTTGCCTGTTGGCCATGGTGGTATAAAGTGATTTTCTACGTCAAATTCTATCATTTAGGTTGGTTTCAATGTGCCATTGCTTGAGGTCATCTTTGATTGAATCATTCCAAATCTTCTTCAGCTTACCGTTTTCTTGCTTACCCTCAATTGAAATGTGTATGAATCGATTTATCCAACCAGAGCTTCGTTCAACATGCCCATACAACCGTAAGCGGTTGCAACGCAGAGCTGACTCCAGTCTGTGCACTTTCAGCCTCAATAGCAGGGAGTCAGAACTGTGATCAGGACGCACACCACAAATCCACTGAACCATAGCCCAGTCATTCGTCTGCATCCTCGGAAAAAAACAAATTAGTGGGAGCCCAGCATTCGCTTGCATGTAACATTGCACCACGGACATTTACGCTGTTGTAAACTCTACTCTGAGTAACAAGTGACAGGTTAAGATGGGAAGCTCATGAAAGTTGCCCCATGCAGTTCATACACGCGAAATCTAACTTAATTCACATCTCCCGCTGCTAACACAAATCATATCACCAAGATCGCTGAATGAGTCCGTAACTTCTAACTTCTGAAGACCGCCCAAAGAGAATTCTGTACAGGGTCTTCTTTTAATTGGATGAGCAGTACCAGTACGTTTTTTTTTAATATTTTATATTTTATTTATTTATTTTTTTAAAATTAATTAAATTTTAAAACTTAAAGAAAGAGGCAAAATGCCTTCAAAAACCATGTTAGATGCAGATATTTTTATTAAAATAAAAATACTATTTTTTTTTTTTTCATCTTGACTTAAAAATGAACTTTCCCAAATTTAATTAATTTTTTTTTTTTTTCTTTATTCCACCTCTGTATCTATAGGACTTGAAACTGTGTGAGGTGGAGTGGGGTCGATTAGCTCCTCCGATTCCTTCTATGATATTAGTAATCAAAACAAAAACTGTTGCTAATAGTAAATATGAAATATTTGCTTTATATAACTAATGAAACAAATTTGTTATGTAGCTTATCTTAAGAAATCTATTAATCACAAGGCTACAGTTGACAAATTTATTTTGCTTTATATATTCAGTTTATAATTGCTAAAAATAAGTATCTAGTTCTTTTGCTGTTAAAAAGAAGAAAAATAAACCGGCAAAATACTGGAAATTATTCTGTTATATTAAGATTAAGAATAAAAGCAGTTTGTGATCTGATGTTCGAAACGATTAGTTTTAAAATGTTTTGTACCCGAAACTAATGGAGGCGGGTAATAAAATGGTGCTTTGCTGACTAATATTTAACTGTTCACATTAACTTTGGATGAAGATTAAGAAACTTTCCCTCTCTTTATCAAATGGGTGGGTACCTACATTCATATGGCTGACAGACTGGTTTGAATGGTTGTTTTTAAAGGACAAAACTTTAAATGTCAATTTTTTTTTTTTTTAATTAGATGGAGTGTAGATTTCATATTAAATAAACCTCTTATTCACTTGTAAGCCCTTTTCTGAAGACTTAGTCATTCTTTATTGAGTGGGTGTCTGAATAAATATCTCTACTTTTTCCATCAGCCTCTAAAAACGCACTTATAAAAGTTAACTTC
Source organism: Sepiola atlantica (assembly GCA_963556195.1). Lineage (NCBI taxonomy): Eukaryota > Metazoa > Mollusca > Cephalopoda > Sepiida > Sepiolidae > Sepiola > Sepiola atlantica. Next base: position 54,932,221 of record OY744533.1, on the reverse strand, counting down.
TCATTCTTATTAAAAACAAGCAAAACATTTGTGAACAAGTTAGCAAAGTGTGGATTACATTTTTTTTTCTTCAAGTAATATATTGAGTTTCCATTTGTTAAGCAACCAGTTTTTTTTTCTTCTATGTACATAAATATTATTGCTTGGTGAAAATAGGCGGTTTTTACCGAAATAGTTTTTTTTTTTTCGGTTTCACTTGTACATCAGAAGCCGCACAGATTTTTAATAATTAAGCCCCCCCCCCCACTTTTTTACTTCCCCCCCACTTTACGGTCATCAATAATGAAGTTATATATGCATGTGTTTAACCCCCCACCCCCACCCCACTTTTTAGGAGAGCCCCCCCCCCCCCCCATACACACACACACTTTCATAACTGTCCCGCCGGTCCTGGACTATCCGATTGCTGGAGGGCATATAACAGTCTTTCGCTCAGCCTAACAAAACAAGTGGCAGCAAAAGTAGTAGTAGTAAACCCTGAACATCTACAAGAAAATATACGTAATTCCCCCCCCACCCCCCCCAAAATATATATATAAAAGAACTTGCCTAATTGTAAAATTGACTTTGCTTTACGTAACATGAAACACATAAAAAAAAACATAAAAATGTTTCATTTTGCCCACGAAAACAATAAAAAAAAAAGTTTATTTATAGTTCTTCAACTATGGGTTTGTTCATTTCTTTCATTTTTTTTTTTTTTATAAACATATATGCATTTTTTTCTTTCCGTATTTTCATCGTCTTATATTGTCGTCTGCCAACCTTCCATTTTTTTTTTTTTTTTTTTTTTTTTTTTTTTTTGCACGATTTTTCGGTTTTGTTTATACAGCCTCGTTTTCGACTCGACAGGTCTCGGACTCTTCCGCGACCTGTCGGATCGATGCGGCCGAGCAGTCACGGAAATTAGGCGCAAACCCTGGAGTAGTACCAAGATTTTAATAAAATTTTAGCAGCATTTGTACTGTTATTATGTTATTAGAAAGAGGAAAGATTGGAAAAGAATAGAAACTAAAAAAATATATACTCTCTCCGGTCAGTTTTGCTAGTATATATGACGAACGAATATAGACTACACTACCCCCCCCCCCCCGGAGGAGGTAATGCTGGGAGGATCGTACCCATGACGAACAAACAAGATACATTATCTTTCAATGAGAGACCAGGGAGACGGGGGGGGGGGGGGCTCTCTGAATTGAGCATTGAAAGATAGTAGATTAGTATGAAATAGTATAGTAAACTGAATTAAGCATTAAAAGATAGTAATAGTATAGTTTCGGCCTCAGGCGCAGATACCAAATCTCCATTAGTAATAAATATGACTAAAACAACATTTCTGAGATTTATTTCCTATTTTGATTAGGAATAGGAAATAATAAATCTAGAATATTTTAAAATGAAAATAGAAAATGCTATCGTATGTCAATTTCATTAACCCTGACGAGTTTATTTTAATTTTACAACACAAAATGAACATATGTATACAAAATAATAAAACATTTAGTTTTAAACAGCAATATTAGATTAGGTCCCCCTTAAATAGGAAAGAAAACTACTTGTATGTGAAAAAGATAAGTTTGATAGAGCCTCCATCCAAAATAATAGAAAATTGCATATAAAAAATAGCAAATAAAAATAAAACTTTCTCAATTACGCATTAATTAAAGTTAAATTTTGTGGAATTCTTCGTATTTTAAAGATCTTTTTTCTTTTTTTTAAATTTTTTTTTTTTAAGCCACCCCACCCACTCTAAACTGGCATTTCTAGATAGTTATAAAGTTGTTAGATAATTCCCTTGTTTACAGATATTCAGATATGTTATTGATGTTAGTAAAATCACCAGTTATGTTTTTTTTTTTTTTTTTTTTAAGCATGGTTCACCCCAAACAAGGCAGGCCGCCACTGTAGACATAAGGGGCTACTGAGAAAATAGAAAAGGGGAGAAGGTTGGGGGGAGGGGGGGGGGGGGGTCAGCCTAAATCATGATCCGCGCAGCGAGATGTCTGTTTACATTAGTTTTAAATTTCTGCATGTCAGTACTGTCGGGGAAACAGGGGGCAGGGAGAGAGTTCCAGAGGCCAGCAGCACAGGGAAAGAAGCTATTTGAGTAGAAGAAGCTTTTTGAGTAGAAGGCTCTCCGGCATCTGGGGACCTCCACAGTGAATGAATGAGATTTAGTTGATTGTCGAGTTAGTCTAGTGAATTTACGTCGAGGGGGCATCAGAGTAGCCAATTCATCAGAGCATAATCCATTGAAGTACTTGTAAAACAAACATAAGGATGCTACATTGCGGCGATGGGACAGGGACTGGAGCTTGGTTGACAGTGAGGGACCTATTAGGTTTGCGACTCTTTTTTGGACCTTGTCAAGGAGGGAGAGACTAGTAGATGATGCACCAGCCCAAATGTGACAACAATACTCCATGCATGGGCGGATGGTGGCTTTGTATAGATACAGGATAATGTCAGGTGTGAGGAGCTTACTAGCACGGTAGAGGGAGCCACCCTTTTTTGCGGCAACCTTGGCAATGTCTTCACAGGTAACATGAATTGGAACAAATACATTGAAGGTTAGGCCGAGGAGTTTGAATGATGAACTTTCAGGTAGGGTGTTATTTGCCATGGTAATCGGTGGTTGGAGAGGCTTCTTGTAGTTGTTGAAGGAAAGTAGCTTTGTCTTTGCGGCATTAAAAGTTACCAACCATTTATGACCCCAATCCACTACAGCCTGAAGGTCATTTTCTGAAGATTCAGCCATTGCCTCGGATATGATCGCGTCTGTTTACCAACATGGCGAGAGTAAAGTGTGGTGTCGTCAGCAAATAAACCAATCTCCGACTCTATATCATCAGGGAGATCGTTTATATAGATCAGGAACAACAAAGGTCCAAGGATAAATCCCTGGGGTACACCTGCATTTATGTCATGTTGCTTAGATGAACGGCCATCGAGGACAACCTGGATTTTTCTTTTGTTTAGGAAGGATCTAATTATATTAAATAGTTGCCCAGTAATACCGTATGAGTGTATTTTCAGGAGAAGCCCTTTATGCCAAACCTTGTCAAAGGCCTTGGATATATCAAGCGCTACTGCCCTAGCTTCACCTGCCTTGTCGAGTGTATGATACATACGTTCAGAGATGACCGTTAGGATGTCTGCAGTAGATTGTGCTTGTCTAAATCCATACTGGCGGTCAGATAGAAGTTTAGCATTAACTAAGTGCCGTACTAACTAGAGATGGGCGGTTTTACCGAAAAACCGCGGTTTTTCGGTTTCGTCTCCATACCGTATACCGAATCGGTTTTTTTTTTTTAAACCGTAACCGTTCGGTATTGTGTTTTTATTACAGTAAGCCACCATATACAAGGAAACACGGTTGAAAAGATTTTCCGATTTGAATAAAATTGAATATTACCAAAAAATGTTATATTAGTAAGAGGACAGATTGAACAAATATATTACTGCAATTACTGCTATAAACACGAGGCGATTTTTGTTTATTTTCATTCTAGAACGAATTTTAAACATTTTAAAATATGAATATAGAAAATGTTGTTACATTTTTCGTACCCAACTAGTAAATAAATTAATCTTTCATCTTTTTTTATGCATTAAAATTATAATTGTACGTTGTTTTGTCTTTCGGTAATAGTAATTTTAAATTATCTTATCCTAAAAAATATTGTCCTTTTTTTGAGCGAAAGTCAACAATGGCTACTAGTATTGCTGATATAACAATCAATCAGCAGCAGCGTCTTGTAAAAAAAGATAAAAATACTTTTAAAAAAAGTTAATCCTATTTGGTTCTTTTATAAAAAATACTTTAAAAAATACTGGTTTTCACTCAACTTTCGAACTTCTAGTAGTAATGAATTTCTAGTCGCCAATTTAAAAAAAAAAAATTAAGATTCTACTTTTTTAGGCGATTACGTCTTAAAGTCTTGGCGAAAAAAGAAAAAACAAAACAACAAAAAATAGTTTAGAATTTAGAGTGGGGGATCAGTTTCGCATATAAATTTAATGTAAAATGATCTCCGATTTCCCGGGCATTCTTGCCTTTTAGTGAAATTTATAAAATAAATAATTACTCTACCATTAACTCTAGGTACGACTAACAAGCCCACCTCCTAAAAATGCCATCTTGAACGTATCGTACCATTAACCTTAAATATGAGTGGCAAGCCACTCCTAAAAAACTCCCTTAACTCTAACACTAAGTCCGAATGGCAACCTCCATCCAAAACAAAACCCCTTCCTTAACCTTATCACTAACCCTAAGTCCGAGTAGGAAGCCCTAATCCTACAAAAAAGCCCATTAAAACCACACATAATCGTCTAAAAAAAAAAAAAAGCAGATGCCCATAAAAAAAAACGCACAGGATTTATTTGCCATAGAAAAAAATTGATTAATGCCCTAAAACGCTTGAATGGCCCGGAAATGGTGAATTATTCTGCATTAAATATATGTGAAACTAATCCCCCACTCGAAATTCTAAATGAATTGTTTTTTTTTCTTTCTGGGTGTTCACACTTAATTGCCCCTAGCCCTACCACTAACCTGAAGTTCAAGTGGTAAGCCCCCCTCCTCCCACAAAAACCCTTATAATCGTCTAAAAAAACAGAAAAAAAACAAAAAACAAGAAAAACGCACAGGATTTATCTCCCATAGAAAAAATAATTAACTGTCCTAAAACGCTAGAATGGCCTTGAAATGGGGGATTATTTTATGTGAAACTGATCCCCACTTTAAATTCTAAAATAATTGCTTTTGTTTCTTTCTTTTTGCCAAGTTTTTCAGGGTGTTAACATGTAATTGCCTAAATAAAAAAAGTAGAATCTCATATTTTGGGGAGGTAAGGGGGTGAGTTAGCAGAAGGTGTAAATCTACAATAATGCTACAGAAATCTTGCAATATATTCATTTTTAAACAGTCCTAGTATTAGATTTTAGTTTCTTGTACATAAAATGTATTACAATTCAACTTTGAGTTTTCTAACTTCTTTCTTTTAATGGATTCATGGTATTTTTAAGGTATTGCAGCATATTTATGTGCACTTAGTGAAGATTACTTGGAAACCATTAATTTCTGGAGATTTTCAGTGGCATATTCTGATTCCTTGTACAAAAATACACTTATATGGTAAATTTCATTGCTTAATCTTGTGTTTTAACAAAGATATAACATTTTTACTGAAAAATTAGTGTAAAAAATGTGACGAAACGCATATGGTATTAAAGAGGGGAAAATATCCAATTGTGCGAGGCACAAAAATAGTTATAACTTCCTTATTTTTAGTCAGATTTAAAAAATTTAAAAAGATTCTTTCTTAGATCATCAAGCTCTTCCTATGTATGCCATTATTGAGATATTTTAAGCAATTTAAATTTTTTCATGTGTATTGCTACTTGTAGGAAGAAATCTTTGTTTACAATTTGTTTATTAACATTTTGAATTTTCAAATGAAAAAGAGAGAAATACGACAGACAACATGACATCGTATTTTTAGCATAAACTATTTTCAAATGAAAAAGAAAAAATCAAACGCGTTCCGTATGATGTCGAAAATCTATTTGATTCAACTCAAAATTGTAAAATAATTATTTGTTTGTTTCAGAGTTATCTAAAAAAATAAGTTATTAAAATGAAATTTTGAAAAAATACTTGTAAAAGTAAATAAACGAAAAGTAGTGAGTAAGTATAAACATTTAAAAAGAAAAAAAGTAGTTGCCAATGCTAATGTCACTTTATTCGGATTTTTAAAATTATTTTAAACATTAGGCATTTCATTGTTTACTTTTGAAAAGCCACTTCATACATAAATTGTAATTTCTAGAGAACTATCTCTCAACTATACCGTTTTCTCTCCCAAAAATGGGTTATTCAAAAAGTAGACTATGCAACGATTTATATTTTACTAAATTGTTAATATGGTATTTATTTAGAGTTGACAATTTATTCGAAAGTTTAATTATTAAACTTTAATCCAAGTCATGAATTCTATGACTAAAATTACCTTAAAGCTTAAAAAATGACTTTAGATGAATTAATAATCTCTACTTTTTTTTAACCATCCTTCCTTTTCCCTTGGCGCGGTTTTCGGTTGTACTACTAGTCTTTTACGCATGTCTATAAAGTTTTATTACCCTGTCTTAAAAACAAATATTATCCCCAACACGCACCAGTTGACAGAACTTCGAGCACACAAAATGACAGACATCCCAACAGTCAACACCGGCAATTCGAGAAGTATATGGTGTGTTTATTTTACGCGACAAAACACAACGTCTTGCAAACATTTTCACCTATTAAAAAATTAAAATTTGTATCTGTCAAATAGTTTTGACAATATTTCATTTTCATCATCATTTTTGCTTAATTTTATTTGTAAAATTATTTTGTTTGTTTAAATAAATTTTCGTTTTTTAATTTCTTGCATTTCTGAGTTATATTTTAGCTTCTGATGGGTTAAAGAATTAGATAGAATGTATATTCAAACTCAGTTTTATTCTTCAGAAATCTTTCATGAATCTTTGGTCACTGTTTTAACGAGTTAACTGTTAAAAAGGTATCAGAACTTTGATTACAACAGTCAACACCTTAAAACTTATGATTCATATCATGGAGAATGATTCAGTCACAAAATTATCGAAACAGTGGCATAATTCAACTAAACGTTGAATAATAACTAATCATCACACAACAGAATGAATAGCTTCCATAGTAAAAAAATTTTTTTCAACAAAAAAGAAAAACCGAACCGTAAACCGAGGTTTTAAGGGAAAAAAACCGAAACCGATACCGAAACCAAAATTTCAAAACCGCCCAACTCTAGTACTAACACTAACTAATGTTGTTTCTATTAATTAAAAAAACAAAACAATTTTTATTCATTTATTTTCAATTAAAAATCAAAAAGCTCTAATTTTTTTTATATTAAAAGGAAAAAAGTTAAGGATTGCATGAAAAATATGTCCATTAATCTTATTGTTTTTAAATTTTAAAAATCAATTCGTAGCATAATAAATGTTATGAAATTATTAAGAAAAACAAAACAAAAACATTGTTTTATACTATCGCCTAACGTATCCGGACAACTGTAAACTAGGAAATTATTTATTCTTTTCTCTACCAAATATTTTATCCAAAGACAGTTGTCTGACATTCATGCTTGGATCAAGGTGTAGTATCTGCTCTCCTCGGTCAGATCCTTGATTGAATCAATTTTTCCCATCCAGAGCATCCCCCCTTTTTTAAGGGGGGGGGGGGACTGGATATCCCCCATATTAAAAACTGACCATGTGTTTTAATTTTGTCTCGTGGTGAAGTAATATATATATGTGTGTGTGTGTGTGTATTTAGGCAGCATTTTCTCATTTATGCAAACATTGTTAAAAATAACAGAATTAATCTGTTTAATCATACCTTTTTTATTTTTTCAATTTTTCTGATGGTATTAAAAGCAAAAAAATTAATAAATGTTTCATAGGTTTCATGAACGTTTTCGATTCTTCGTCGAATCCTCCTCAGGTGTCAAAAACAAATGAACAAAAAAGAGAAACGCACAGATAACGTTTTTCGAATTGTTCCAGGAAGTCGTTGACAATTTAAATTCAGCAACGTTGTGATGCCATTCTGTTATTTTTAACAATGTTTGCATATATATATATATATATATATATATATATTTGTTTATCTACATAAGTATACGATTTATCCTTTCGGGAATCGTCATTATTCATACCAGTTGCAGGATTTGGACCACAAGTTATGTTTTAACTCAAATTCCGACGCCTTAACCCACTCGGCCACTATGAACACCACTGTTACATCAGCGAGAGTTTTAAACCTATTTTAGGCAGCTGTCGTCAACAGTGTTCAACTAATGAAGGAACATGCATTAAAGCTACGACGACGGCTGTGTTAATACTACTCACTACAGTACCCAGCCTAGATCGGGAGCGACGTGTGTGTGTGATATTTAGTATTTTTCAGATCTTACAAGCCAGTTGTAATAGTATTGAAAAAAAGGGTTGGATTTTAGAAAAATATTAAACCATTTTGAAATTGCAGAGAACAATTGTTTGGAAACGAATCAATAAAATTGAATTATATGTAAGTAAGTTAAGGACTTGGAGGAATGCTATGGAAAGTAAAGGTTTGAGAGTGAATGTTACCAAGAACAAAGTGATCAGTGGTTATAGTGTTGGAAAGCTCCCCAAAAGAGAAAAGTTCCCCTGCTCATTTTGTGGAAAGGGACTCGGGTGAAATTTAATCTTTTGTGGTAATTGTAAGCATTGGGTACACAAGAAGTACAGTTGATAGAGGATAATCAGTTTATATGCAAGAAGTGTAAGCCAATGGAGAGGAGAACTCCGAAGTGGACAAAGTATATTTGAATGGCAAGTAGTTTTCAAAGTTATGTTATCTTGGTGAGACCATGGGAGCAAAGGGTGGAGCAGGTGCTAGTGTAATTGCAAGAGAGGAGTAAATGGAGTAAGTTCAGGTAACTTCTGCCATTACTAACCAGCAGAGCATTACCACTGTCGACCAAGAGAAGACTCTCTTGGGCATGTGTATGCAGTGTGATGTATGGAAGTGAAACCTGGCCAGTGAGGGTTGATGACATGCATTTCATGGAGAGAAATGATATGAGAATGATACGATGAATGTGTAATGCGAGTCTTAAAGACGGGCTTAGTTCTAATGACCTCAGGAAGATTAAATCTGGACAGTATAGGGAGATATGTGCAGAATAGGAGACTTTGATGGAATGAAAGAAAGGGTGTAGAGTTCTTGAGTCAGATGTAGAACAGTTAAGATAGAATGCCTTCACAGGGAAAGGCTAAGGAAAACATGGAAGAAAGTGATAAAAATGGACTTGAAAGAGGGATAAAGACCTGGCTAGAGATAGGTTAGTTTGAAAGTCAATTTCTTAAAACCGTTCATCCAATACATGCCAGCATGTAAAATGGATGTTAAACCGAATATGATGATGATGATGACCTGTTTGTTGAAATAAGTTGATTGGTTTGCCTTCCTGTAGCATAGCATGAAGGATTTTTTTGACCCTACGGATTGTCTGTCTTCATTGACAGAAGCAGCTGTTCGTGTCTCTGATATGTAAGTAGTTGGTTCACTGGACAATGACAGCTCATTGTAAAGGTGGTTGTAGTGGTGATGTAATAACAAAAGTGTCTGTCTTCCTTGTAGCTGCAAATAACGTAACAAAATAATAAAAAAACAAAACTCTAAAAACATTGTAGCTCAATGGCTCCTGCTCTTTGTTGCTGTATTCTTTGACGGAGGAGCAAACGAATACAGAGCTTCGAAGAAAAAAAAAAGCGTCTGTACAGTGTGCTCACAGGCCAAAGAAGCAGATATTTCTTCTTCGCCATGTTATGGAGCGTAGAAAATGGACCTTTGGTTTAGTTTCGGCAGCCTTGTAACTCTCGCTTCCCTTATTTTGTCCTTTAGTCTTCACATTCCATCAGTGAAGTTTCTGACAAAGGGGGAAGAATAACTGTTTTCTGGGTCGAATCTGTCCATCTAACACATATCGTTGGCTAGTTTTTGACCTTGAAGTTTTTTTGTTTTTTTCTTAGCTCCTTACATAAAGTGGCTTCATACCTTGTCTGGAGCGATTTCCATAAAAAAATCTTATTTTAGACTTCCTGTCCATAAAATAATAACCTGACATGTAAGCTCTAAATCTTAAATTTGAACTGCTAATGGAATTTTCCATTCTTTTGCTGAATCAGTGAAAGAGAAGTCCTTCTTAACGGAGGCAATTTTTATCTTTATTCACATCTAGAGTTCCCCTTTTTGGGAGCTGGATTTTCCCCACATTAAAAACTAACCTTGTGTCTAACTTTGCCCTCGTGGGTAGGCAAGTAAATAGGAACACTATTTCTACACACCTTGTCCAATATTATTAGATTCAAAGTTGCTGTGGTAGGTAAGGATCCAATTACGTGATAGCAAGAAATTTATTTATTAAACGAAATTTGAGCCTCGATAGTGGGGGAGGATAAGAGGTTATTATGAATCCATTTCATTTGTAATTGATTTGGGAGTATTTAAATGGGAGTGTTTAATGTCACTCATTGTTGACCAGCAAAAGTCAAACATCTACTTTTTACTTACACTGCCACTGTTCTTGCACAAAGTACACACTTCAGCTTTGAAGTTAGCAATCTTTATAAACCTGTTTACAAACAATAACAAAAAAATATTTTTCTTCTTCTTATGGCTTAACATGTAGAAATATAAGCAAGTTTTATTAAACCGAAAATTAATGTATTACCAGATATGCCTAGTTAGCATCTTTCCTTGAAAATGAGTTTTAAAAAAGGAGATGAAACATGGAATACTTTATTGAATGACTAGCAAGGCTACCTGGCATTGCCCAGGGCAAAAGTGTAACATGTTTCTATTAAAACCTATTGCTCTATCTCCCCACCCCTTTTTTCTACACATAGCCTATTCCTCTCTCTGGACATAGACTTTTTATAGGATACTCAAGTCTGCATAAGGGAAATAACTTTGTGAAAAAAAATCAGTTACTTCCCTTTATTTATAACTTGAAAATTACAAAAAAAATCAACACCCCCTCCTGATGAAATCGGCGGCAGTTTAGGGTTGAGGAATGGATATTTTTTTCTAAATTTGAGACATTATTCGTTGCAGACAACGCTGATCAAGAAAATATTAACTTCATGAGGGTTTGTTCAGTAGTTTTGGACCCTTAGCTGGACATACAGACACATTCAGCTTCCCTTTATGTAATAGAAGATGATGGCATGTTGGTTTGACATAAGGAAGAATGTCTTAAGCTTGCTGTTTTATTTTCTTTAATGATGTAGAATATATGTATGAAATTAAGATAGTAATGGTTAATGTAGTACACCTTTTGTCAAAAAGATTTACATAGGGGTGGCTATACTATGGGGTGGGTAGGGGAGTCTTCTATGCAAAGGATGTCATTTCTTCAACCGGAAAGGCTTGTCACTTTAACATTAAAAACTATTCTTGAATTCTTGCTTGGTCACTTAGCCCCCCCCCCCCTCCCATGACAGCGTGGTTTGTAGCTCAACTTCATTTGCTACGATTGCTGCAACCCTATATTGTTAGTCTGTAAGCTGCCCACTCTCCCTGTCGCACATCCTCCTCCTCCAAACTTTGCTGCATATTCTTTCCAGATAAAAACAAATACACCCAGTCTGAGTGGAGTGGGACTGTCACATAATTTATGCCCCTACACGTTGGTGGAGCAGCTGTGTTTTATAAACAATCAGCAGGTTGGAAGATCTTATCTGCTTTTGGGCTAAAATAATCTCCGAGCATTGTGAATAAATTCCATGGGGTTCATTTATGGTGATTGTCATTTAGAAATTTGCTTCCATTAATTTTCTTTCTCACAGAAACTAGACTTTAACAAGTCTAGTTTCTCTATTTTTGTTTCTATCAAACATTTGTAAAAATCTGTTACATTTTTGTAGTAGGATTGTTCAACCATAATCCAAAAAGCATTTGGAAGTGCCAATGCAGATATCTGCGGAAATTGTCAAATCTAATGACTCACTTTTTCAATGAGAAAGCAACATATTTGGCTAGAGGAGAATTTATGTAGCAATTAAATAAATAAAAAATAAAAAAATATTTTTTATTTATTTAAAAAAAAATATTTTTAAAGTTAAATTTGATTATTGCAGTATCATTTAGTTATTACATTATCAATTGGATCAAATTGTCATAACCTTAACAAAATTAGTTATAATTTTATGTTTTAATCTCTTTTTATAAAATTAATGGATGTAAATCGCTCCCAAAACTTTTAATATATGAGGATTTTCTAAAAGTTTTAAAGCCAGTTCGAATTATTTTCTGTTCAAATAGTAAGGGGGTCACAAAGTAATTTTTTTTTTTTTTCAACTATCAAGATTAAAATAGCGGAGTTGTTTCGGAAGAAACTGAAATGCATTTTCGTGGATTTAATTTAGTCATTTATTTAAAAAAATAACATCGTTTGAATACTTTCCAATTAATAGTAAAATAAGTAAATAAATAATGTAGGTACTGGTACAGCTTTTGAACCAGACAAAGCCGACTTTTTGTTCGGCATCATCTGGCCGTTTATGTAAACAGGCGGAAGATGGCGAAACGCTTCGCCAATCTGAAGGCTCGAGAAGCAGTTGACAACTTTACCTGTACTAAAAAGAATCCCCCCCCCCCTCCAAGCTTGTACAGCTTTTGAACCGGACAAAAACCGAACTGTTTTTTTCTAACCATAACCATAACCTAAACCTAACCTAGTCGATTTTTGTTCGGTTCAAAAGCTGTACCAATACAAAAAAAAAATCTGTAAAAATCGTTGTTTCATTGATTATGTTTGTTACAATCTTTAGTTTATTCATTAAAAAAACAAACAATTGTAACTTAACTTTCCCGTGAAAAAACAAAGAAAATATTTCATTGATTTTCTTTGTCAAAAAAGAAATTATGAAAATGAACACACGATGAGTGTTATTTCTTTTTTTCTGTTGAAAAGCCTCATTTTAATTCTGACGCCGGTTCATTTTGATTCTGCTTTTTCCGGCTGTTTACATATTTTTGCGTTGGCAAAAGAGTCCGTTTTGTCTGGTTCAAAAGCTCAGAAAAGAAATCAATTTGCCTTTTTACTTGTAATTTAGAAATAGATTGCAACTTGTTAAAAATCAAGTTCGTCTCTCTAAAGAAAAGAAATAAAACAACATTGCAAAACAGAACTATTTGTTATATTAAAATAAAAACCATAATTGAATTAAAAAACAAAAACAAATAATAGTTAATTAATAAAATGTTTTTTTTTTTTTTTAAACCAATATGCAAATTAATTAACCTTGCGATTGATATTGTATATACAATAAGCGGTATATAAAAAAAGATGGTGCGTCGATTGTGTAAAGTTAAATTAACTTAAAATAAGGCGTTTTGACTTTACCTTTAATGAGATAATTTGTCTCAACTTTCTCATCTAGACTAGCAGAACCTGGGAATCGTAAAACCCAAGAAAATCATGCTCCCATCTCTGAACCCCATATGAACTTTTATAGTCGATTTTTTTTTTTTTTTTTTTTTTTTTTTTTAAATTTTTTTTTTTACTTAGCTATAGATATTAACACTAGTATACAGTAAGTATTAAATTCATAAACAATAATGAACATTTAAACGTTTGTACTATTTCATAACCACACAAGAGCTTCCTCGTGACAACGCACTTAGAGGCGAGGAATTTTTTATTTTATTTGTAGGGGTGTTAGTTAAATGATTGTCTATACACAAACAGTGGAAGGAAAGTAATATTTGATATTAATGTTTAGGGGGAAAAACCCAACATACATGCCCTTCATTAACCCTATTGCTAACCATAAGTCCGGATGGCAATATGAAAAAAATAAGACAGAAATGCTGAACATTTAATTAAAATTAAAATTAAACTTTCACTTTTGATAATTAAAAACGAACAAACGAGCATTGCTTTGTTTACAAAGAGCAGTCTCCTATTACCCCCTCCCCATCCCCTATCTCCCTCCGTTTGGCAACTGCCAACTGGTATCAATTAAAACTCTACTTCTTTCTAGTTCCCAGTTTGCTCTCTTCCCACTTCTCTGGATATGCGCAATCTGTGTGACCTGGAGAAGAAAACTATTTATAGACAATGCAAAAGAAATAACATTTTAAGTTGTTTGGTGAAGAAAGGGGTGGCCACTCTGGCAGCACTATCAGCTGTTGAAAACCAAGAGATCCTCCCCCCCCCCTCTCCACACACATTACGATTATTCTTTCATTGTTCAGAGTAAAGACAGGATTTTTTTTCTTCCTTCATATTAACTTGATTTTTAAAAATTTTTTATTTTTAACTCAGAAATTTTGATTTGAAACTTAGTTTTATAGCCAGAATGATGTAAGTAGACTTAAAATTATATTATAAAGAGAAATTGTGTGCGTGTGTATATATATATATATAATACGATAGCATGTGTGTTCGTGTGTCACGCTTACATCAAAAGCTCTGCGCATGCGTGCCGCACCTAGATTTGTAAAAGCATTCAAGTCAGCTAATTTTCGTAATATATTCGAGTATTTTCCCTTTGGCGCAACGGTTAGCAATGTAGGATTTTGACGTTGGCCCGACTGGTTTATAGTTCGATCCCAACCAACCTCTAAGATTTTATTTTTTTCTACATCGAAGGAGGGGTAGGGAGGAGACGACCGGGGAGACATATTAATATGATAGCGTGTATGTTATTTTGTGTCACGCTTACATCAAAAGCAACGACCTTCCGAATCTTTATATGCTACTTATGAATTGAAGTCAAATTTAATTTAATCTAAAGCATTTACAAAGTAAGGTTTAGTCGTCGAAATATTAACTTCACTAGAAATATTGTATATAAAGAAGTTTTGTAAATTGTTTCATGTATTGTTCATTTTTTAAAGATAAATATACAAGTCAAATCTTATATTTTATTCAAACATGTATAGGTTATGAACAAGATAATTAGTATTGAAAACACATTTCGTGTAATTTACACAGGTCCGCTAGTATATATAATTATAATATGGTATTCATTATTATTGGCAACATAAATTATTTTAAAGAAAATACAGTTTTAAAATTAGTCTCTAACAATTTATTTTGGTTTACCTACAGACATATTTGAATAAAAAAAAAATTCATAACTTATAAGCCTTAACGTCACCATAAATATTGATTCTTAGCACAGTAGCTATCTTTAGCCAGGAAGTAAGGGCTATAACAAACAATTGGCTGAACAAAATGGCTACTTTGCGTAAAATCGATACTTACTGTAACTTAAAAGGCTTATAACTTATATTAATTGAATTTTTTTTATCACATAAGTCTCAAATGAGTATCTAAACCCAAATTGTTTTTGACTAATTTCCCTACTGTATTTTCTTTAAAATAATTTGTTGTCAATAGTAATTAATGAAATGTGTGTATGTATATATATATATATATTCATGCTGAAGACGGCAAGATGCACACGCATCCGTAGATAATTATTTTAAGAATAAATATATATTCACTTCATATTCATTACTAACGGTGCCGTATGAAGAAACTTAGCCAAAATAAGGCTGTCGCTGAAATGTTTGCACATATGTAGCCAAAATGTTTGTATAAATAAAAATTATTTTTGAAAACAAAACTCAATTAAAATCATTGGGGATATTTTAAGTAGGGTAGTCCATAGAATAAATGTGATGATGGACAAACAGCGAAAGAATAAAAGAAACGATGCTTGTATGAATGTGTCAAAATGCATCTCATTAAGAGTAGGATAAACAGAGGATGACGACAGCCACACTAATGATGGCTTTGTGCTTAATTTGTAAGTAAATTATATTTTTTTATTTGCAAATAATTAATGCAAAGTGTAGTATCTGTCCTGTAGTCTGTCAGAAGAGAAATCCTCGACTGGGGCAATTTTTATTTTTGCCTCATCCAGAGTGATTCTTTTTTTTTTTTTTTTTTTATTTATTTATTATTTTTTTTTTTGAAGAGTTGGACATCTTCTACATTAAAAAAAAATCAATCAAAATGTCTAACTTTGCCCTTGTGGGGTGGGGAGTAAATCGGGACGATCAACCTTGAAAGTCTATTTTCAAACAGAATCTAAACTTGCGAAAGCAAAGAATAAAGAATGATGGAACGTCATGTGTAATTATTGAGATTAATTTGGATAGATAAGATCATGGAAAATAGTGGAAATGCCATGGTGCTTTCTACATTAATCTGTATAATTTACTATTAATAAGTTATTTTGAAATAAATGTCTGTCAGAAATTAAGAAATGACTCTTCTTCCATAAAAATAATTGCCATTGTCAGCTAAATATTCTTTAAATAAATAACATGGATATGTCTCTTCTTTCTTTATTTATTTAAAATTGTGTCGATTTAACTCTTTTTAAAACAATAAATATTGTGTCTTACTGTAAAAATAATTGTCAGCTAAATGTTCTTCAAATCAAAACTAATGTCAGGTATTGAAATGTATTTATTTGAACTGATACTGTTTTAGTTGATGGGACTACATAATTTGATTTTGGAACAATTCACTTTAAAATGGATAAAGTCATTTTTTTTACCTTAGTCACAATTACCATATTTGCTGATCGGACGATCTCATTTTATTTTAATGTGTGTGAAAGGTGATAACATGTCTGGTATGGTCTTCAAATGGTGTAATCAGTGATATTTCTTTCTATTCTATATTCTACCTCGAATGAATATTGGTTGTGAGGAAACTTAGCTATTGCATCTAAGTTTGGTTTATACGCAAATATGTTAGTGTCAGTCAATCCAAAACTTATTCTTTGAATAAGTTTAGTAAGGTATCTAAAAACTAAATTTCTGCTTTAAATTGAGCTTTATTTGTATTGAAATTAGTTTTATTGAATTCCTCATTAAATTCTGATGGAAATCCATGTATAGGTTGCCCAGTTGACCAATTTTGAAAAATGACACTTTTTTGCTCAGACTGGAAAAAAACGTAATTCACAGCTTGAACCTTGTCATACGAACATGAAATGCCTTGGAGAAATACTTATACAGCTTTTAGCTGACTAAAACTATTACCTAGGATATAAAGGTTTGAGTGAGGCTCCAATTTTTGGAGCTTTGGGGAGTGCGGAGTCACCACTTGATTCTCACTACTCTCATATCCACTTAGCAAGATATGTAGAAGCATGTGAATATAACTGGTCTGTTTTGGTGAGAAGGCCGCCCACATGTCACGGAACTGGTCTGAACAAAATAGGAGCAGTGGACAAACGGAATATTATTGCTTTAGTGATTAAACTGAAAAGGAAAAGTTTATGGACTTCTTAGTCGCACTTTTTTATCTGGGTGATTCTTCTTTGTGTGTCTTTGGAGCATGTGTTCATACGACAGTTTCACACATTTGATGCAGTCCTTTGCATTTTTGTTGTACTCTGCAAGATCTTTCTAGTTGCACCGGTTGGGCAGTGGAGGTCAGACAAGGCAGTGTTCCATTGTATAGCTCTCTTCTCCACATTTGCAGATTGTTGGGTTAGTTTTATAGCCCCATCTAGTCATATCAACTTTTGATCAGCCCATTCCCATACTCAGGCAGTTGAGTGTTTTCCACTGGACCCAGGATGCTTCTGGACCGAGAGGGAGAGCTTCATAAGGGGAGATTTCCATGTCAGTAGGAGAGGGCCATTTTTTATCTTTCTGGTTCACAGCTGTAGTCTGGTCTCTTCCTGCAATGTTGTTGGGGGTTTGACATGGCTGAGGAAGCTTCTCCTTGACTTCAGTCAGTTGTTGGTTCAGGTCCATGAAGGAGATGACGTTCATCACTGGTAGCCTTTGTAATCTCTACTTGGCTGACAACTTCTCATTTCACATCTGCTGGGTGATCACGTGGCTAACTCCACACATTAGAACAAAAAAGGAACCCCAACATTAGGATTCAACTTTCAGCGGTCAATTTCCTAGCAAAACCAATGGCATGTTTGTAATCGGCATGGTACTGGGGATGTTTTAGTCTGGGTTTTCATATTTTTGATGGTTATGAAAGGTCATAAAAGTCACACGGTTCAAATATTTCTGATTTGCATGAAATTTGAACAAATAGACAAAATTTAAGCAAGATTTTCAATTTCAATTGCTTCGAAAAATTCTGAAATACACTTAAGCCCAAATTTTAATACACCCACACAAACCTTTTTAAAATTCAAGTATTTCTGATTTGTATTAAATTTTAACCTTAGGTTTTAGACACCAATTAAAATATATTCTCAAAATTTCATTTTCTTTTGGATAATTTTAATAAAAATTTAAATTTTTATCATTTTCTTGAAATTTGAATCATAGATACTTATTAATATTTCCAAACTTTCAATATGTGAGTATTTTAAGGGTTGTGTGTGTATGGGGTGGGGGGGCATACAAAGCCTTTCTCTTCTAAAATCTTTTCTTTCTGTCTGTTGGATTAAATATGGAAATTGATAAAATTGATCAAAACTTATTCTAGAGATTTTTTTAAGAACATAGACGAAAGGAGACCAGAGCTTATATCAAAACAAATTTAACCCTTAAATGCTTTATTTTTTATATTGGTTTGAAAAAGATTTCAGCAAAGATACTGATTACCTATTTAGCGGGTGTGCTGATGCAACATCATACTAAAACATACTCACACTTGCCAACAGGCTCCTTGCAGATATGAAACAAGTTGTAGTTTGACACATTTTCATTGAATATTATATTAAATAGTCATTTTGTTGGAAAGTGTCATATTTGAAACAAAAAAACATTTATGGGTTAATTATAAACATTGTAGGAAAAAAGCTATCGATGATAAAATTTGAGAAATAGAACAGCTTTACTTTATTATATAGAGATGTCAATTTTGATTGGAAATGTCTAATAATGACTCCATTGAATTGGTATTTGTTTTGTAATTAAAAAGGATTTTTTTTTTCTAAAAATGTTCAATTCAGTTCACCATACACTTAAAACAAATTTATTCAATATAGTTGTTCAATCGATATATTTTCTTTCTTTCTCTTTAGATTGATCACATCAACGGGCCTTGTTACAGATGGCCCTGCAAACTATTCAGACAACCGCAAATGCAGTTGGCTTATTAACCCTCGCGAAAACCGTCCAATTCACATGAAGATGTTTCATTTTGCCACTGAATGCGGCTGGGATCACCTTTATATTTACGATGGGGACTCGGCTTTTTCAAAGTTGCTTGCTGCATACAGGTAATTATTATTTTTTTTTTTTACTTTGATCTTTAATTAGATTCTCAACTTTTTAAGTAAAGCTTTTATGTATATTCATGAATGTCAGAAATCAAGGAATTTAAAAAATCTCTGAATTAAACATAAACTTAGTTTTTTTATGTTAATACTGCTGAATTTTTTACCTGTTTGATTAGATCTTGTATAGTTTCTCAAAACTTATCTTTAATAAGAATTGTAAATAATGCAACTTGGAAAAAGAATTGTTGAAGATACCATACACTGCTATCCCAGAACCAACTTCATTGTTTTCAATTAGACTGATGGGCAAAATCTATTCTCTGCAACACCTTGCTGGGCAAGTTGAAGCACTGGTAAGTGTTCATAATGAGGCATATGTTGTTGTACATGCCGGAACATTATTGTGCAAGATTGTTTGGGTATCAAAAGCAACTTATGATGTCGTGCAAGATGACTTAACATTTGTGAATTTTTTTTTTTTTTTTTTGTTAGGATTATTTTTTAAAAATACAGTTTCAAGTTAAACTTTTACTACTGTATAGTAATTTAATTACTAATGCAATCAGATTGTTATAGAACTAAAAAAATAAACGAAGAAACTAAAATTTTCAATGTTTTTTTTTTGTTTTTTTTTTTAAATTTTGGTAAATTCTTGTTTTAGTCACCTGAATTAAAGTGGATAAATAAATTTCTCTTGGCCAATTAAATATTTCATATTTAGAAAAATAAATGCTGCTCAAACTATTTATGAATTTCCCAAAAATGTTGAAAGATTGGCACATTATGAATTAGCTAATGGCAATGTCTGGTAAAAACTAAAATCTTATAAAACTTGAATATTATTTTATGATTTACAAATAATTATTTACAATAAACTTGGCTGATCTGTCACCTCAAATGCAGAAAAAAGTAACCACTTTGACAAACTGATAAGTAAGCGCAACAGTTTTGCACAATAAATTCATGACATCAGAACTCTGTAAAGATTAATGAATTAAGAGAAATTGCTAATTAGCTGCACTTTACTGTAACAACAACAGATAACATTATTTTGTTAAAGTATTCATACCTTAGATACGTAAAATTGAAATCTTGAAGTGTTGCATAAAAAAGCAATCAATAAAGTAGAATCATACATATAAACATTAATACACTTTTTAATGAATTTGATTAAGACAATGACTAATTATGTACTAATATTTCAATAGTACAATCTTATAAAAAAATTTAAAATGAATTTTTAAAAAGGAAACATTTGGACCCCAATTATTTAAAAATTTGATTACAATAATTTTAAATAAAATTGTATTTCTGCTTACAATTTGTTTACTTTTTAGTTTAGTCATCATCACATTTCATTTAACATCTATTTTACATACTGGTATGTGTTGGCCAGATTTTAGAAAATTGAGTTCCAAACTTATCTCTGTTCAGGTTTCTTTGGAAGTTATTTCTTTAATTGAGGAAAGATTTTTATAGGCCGGATGCCCTTCCTGATACTAACCACGTGAGGTGATGGACACTAGTGTTTTTATCGAAATACCCTCTCGAGGTGATTGCCCACAAAGTCTAATGCGCTCACTTGCCCTTAATAATATTTAATAAATATTTTAATTTCAAATTTTATTCTGTACTGCAATATTTTAAGTGGAAAGTTTCTTATTTTTTACTTTATTAGAAATACTAACTTGCCGCATACTTTTGCAGGTGTACTAATTTGCTGTGTACCTCTCCAGGTGTACTGACTTGCCGCGTACCTCCGCAGGTTTATAATCTTAAGAATATTATTTTTCATCTCGCATTTTTCAATATAATTAATTTGTTTGTACCTTTTACAATTTTTAAAATTTCAAATTGCTTCTTGGGTGGCTTTTCTTGAATTGATTGACTTGTAATTTGTACGAAATAGTGAGCAAACATCACCAATTCTCAGCAAGGAGGATGACTATTCCAATGGTAACATCATTTAGCAATGTGGCAACTGTTTAATAATATAGACTGAGGAGAAGGCGCAACCAGCTGTTTATCTATGCCGATCTAGATGGTGTTGGAGATTAAATTTGATGATAGGGGGAAAAGGATTACTGCCACATTAGCTAGCTTATTTTAAAAAAAAAAGATGTTAATGAATGTCATGATTATAGACTACCAGCTGGTGTTAATATTAACAAAATTCTTATTCGAATATCTATATCATAAACCAACGAAATTGTATATAACATTACCACACCTTCTGAAGGCAACAAATATGATCAAAAATAAAAACCTCTACTTGGGAAGAATGCCCTGTATAAATAGGAAGATTTTGAGGATCGCATATCCTATCTTAGAAATGGCAGTTTTCCTACAGTTAAACATGAACCTATGTTCCAATCGGATCAACTTGAAGCTGCATATACAGACATGACAGAAGTAAATAGACAGCCTTATTGTCATTAACAACGAAGACTTCTGTCAGAGGGTCCTGATCGACCTAGGTGAGACAATATTTATTATTTTTCCTCTCTGATGAATTGAACCATTACACAGTTAACAGGGGAAAGTGGAATCCCGAGATTTGTGGCAAATTGGTCCACCATCAGATTAACTTATAATGTGACTGTTCTGAGAATTCTAATGTTTCTCTGGCCCGTGTCATACTTAAATGGTGATATGATACGGCCCAGTGCTGATCGTCGATGAAGGAAACAGAAACTTTAAACATGTATGAATTATTTTTTTGTGTGAGTGAGTTAGGTATGTTTATATATTTTTATGTACAGGATTCACTCCTAAACTAATTAACCGATCATTATGAATTTTGGAACACAGCTGCTTGGTGTAAGGTAATGTTTAGTTTTATGTAAAGTGGGTAAAAAGCAGGTAGAAGCCCTTTGTGAAGATTCATATAACTCCAATTTTGTGAAATTTTAATATATATTAGACATCAATTAATATTCTCCAAATTTCAGTTTGTTTGGGGTATTTTAAAGGGTTTTTAGGGAGCATATAGGCACAACCTCCTACTTGAAAATGAAAATATTCCAGATTTGCATTGAATTTCATCCATAGTCATTAGACATCAATGAAATAAGATTCCTTGAATTTTAGACATTTTCTAGAATCAAAATCATGTAATGAATTTAGATTAAATTAGAATAAAGATTCTCAACAACAACAAAAAAGAATTCCATGCATAGAATCGGTAAAAAAAATTCACAATCCTCTCTGCAATCTAACCTACCGTCTATAAATTTTACTTGATAATTAAACCTTTTGTGTTTATATGCATGTCTGATATTATTCAGCAGGCACTGATGCAACACTTTGATCCTTGAGTGAATCCACAAATAATCTAATCCATAATAAATAATTCTATCATGTTTGGTTTCTATACTGAAGTGGGTAAAATAAAGTGCTCATTATTAATAGCTCTATTTTATGACCTGTTTTTTAATTTTTTTTAATTGTAGAATTTCAACCATTTTGAGTCCTAAAATTTTAAACTAGTACTTTGAATAAAAATGAAAACTCCTTTTTATTCAACCAAATCAAATAACTTTACATGGATTTTGTTGTTTGTGGTCTTTTCTTTCTTTTGAATTTTGTTCCGGAAATGTAGACTCTTTCATTTGACTACTCTGATTGGATTCATTTCGGTCGTTTAAGATTTCTAAAAGCGACTGGACCCCTCCCCTCTCCCATCTCCTAATTTTTTCTTTTTACTATTATTTAAAAAAATTAAAAATGCAATAGCATAAAATTAATTAAAATCTTACTAAATTAAATTTACCAGAATGCATTTCAGCTTATTTGTTAACAAGTTGGTCATTTTACTCTTTGCTTAATAGTTGACAAAAATGAATTACTTTGTGACCATTTTATATTTGTTAGGAATTTGGAAGTATTTACAATTAACTTTTGCAATCCTACTTAAAAAAAAATAAATATTAAAAAATAAAGACTCCCAAGCAATGCCGGGTAGGGACAGCTAGTACTTTTAAAAAAAATTTTTTTTAAAGACAATAAGACTTAGATCTAAATTTATTGCAAAAAATGTTCTCATTCCTGTAAATTTAAATCAAATCAAAGTGGAATTTGTGATTTAAAAAAAAAAAAAAAAAAAAAAAAAAATGTAATTGGAATTATTCCATCTGCTTTCCAGTTACAATATTTTCCTCTAAGAGTTTCTTTTACGAGATGATCTACCTTTGTTGTATATTATCACAGAAATAGAAGTTTCAGTTATGTTTATATCTGTGGCAGGGTTAAAGTTTGATTTTTTTTTTTTTTTTTTTTTTTTTTTTTTTTTTGCTCCACCTTAACTTAATATTCTTAGGATAACATTAGATGGATACAGCTAGTTTTAAAATAAAACAACAAAAAGTTGTTCTTGGTATTTAGATCATTTAATTCTATTGTTAACAAGCCTGGAAATTGTGAAAGAAAAATAAAGCCGCTGGAAAGACAAAGAAAATTGGATAAAACAGACGTTAAAATGATTAAAACAAATTGTTGAAAGTTGTTAGAACTTTTCCTGTTGAATAACAAAAAATAAAAATAAATGCTATCTCTGAAAGACTTTAAAATAAGGAGTTAAAGTATTTTGGAATCCTCAGTCTGAGTTTGACCTCCTACCTTCAGACTCCGCAACCGTAATCTGTGAATAGGGTTTGGTAGGTAAAAAGTTACAACCCTACCATGCAGTGCTGACTTTAAAAGTTACTCTTTACCTTTTTAATTGAATTTATTTTCCACAGATTTTATTTCTAAAAACGATAATTCTTTTCCTCCAATCTCCATTTAAAATATCTATTAATGGCTACTATCTTATTTAATCATTTATTTAGGCAATAATAAAAAAAAACTGGTTGTACAAGGAAGTGGTTGCCCCTCCTTGTGCTGACGACATTTTTACGCACTAATATGCAGCTGCAAAATAGTTTAAGTTGGCTGTGCAACTTGTATCCAATGTCTTTTTTTTGTATGTCACATGAATAAAGTGTTGACACTGACAACAGAGATTTAAAAAAGAATTTTTATTTCTTTTTTATTAAATAGATCACAGCTGTTTCTTGAGTATTTGTTTTTATGGAGACTTTGCACTGACTGCACAAGTTAAGTATCATTACTACTAACCTAGTTGATTCAAGCAATACCAACAGACCTTATGGTGTATTGTCACATAATACACAGGCCAAAACGACTCCGGGGGGGGGGGGGGGGGGATATTTGTTTGCGTTTCAGTATTTTCGGGGCGTAACCCTAACGGCTTAGATTAAATTGTACAACACTAATGTGCAGTTCTAGGAGGTCCACCCTCCCAGGCTTTGCCTCCCCTCTTTGGGGAGGAGTAAGTTTATTGCTTACTGCCTGAGGCGCCCCTACCGGGGAATGCCGACGGGGCTGCCCAGGCAATTTTTAAACCCCACTTTTCCGACCCGACCTTGGGTCACATCTTACTTGTGGGAGTAAGATAAAAACTGGCCTTGTGCCTAACTCCTGGAGAGGAGTAAATCAATACAAAGATTAAAATTAGGATATATATGCTACTAAACCTTATGTCTAGAATCCTTATTCCAATTTTGATCAAACTTCATCAAGAGGTTGTTTGTAGAAAAATCTCTCAAATTTGAGGCTTAAAACTTGAAGTTTTAAGAAATTGAAATTCGGGCAATCTTGCTTAATTGGTGTTCAATAACTATCGATCAAATTTCATGTAAGTCTGAAATATTTTTATTTTTAAATGGGAGGTTGTGTCCATATTATACCCCTCCCCTAACAATCCTTTGAAAGAAACTGAAATTTTGGGAATATTTATTAATTAATGTCTAATACGTTATGGTTAAAATTTCATCAGTCGGAGGTATCTGAATTTTAAAGGCTTTCAGTCTCCCTTTTCATAAAACTAAATACAGTCCTCATTAATACCCTTATGCCCAGCAGCGATATTCCAAAGTTCATAATGATCTATTAGTTTTGAAGTGTACTCATCACTCACACACATGTATTTTGATGATTTAAATCATTTTCAAATCATGTTCCCAATATAGAGTATACACAAAGCTATTAAAGTGGTTTACAGATGTTTCAAGGCCATGTTTATTTTAAGTCCTATAATGAAACCTAAATATTTTTCAAAACCTCGACTTGTTTCAGAACAATTGTCGTAAGTACCCAGAAAAATAAACCACTACAATGTCCACAAAAGTTTAATTTCCACCAAAAACAAAGGATAGATCCATTGTCAAATACCTCGGTAAGATATTAAATTAATTCCACATCCAGATGCATATTTTCTTAGCTTATGAAAGAGGAA
This sequence comes from Sepiola atlantica, assembly GCA_963556195.1. Lineage (NCBI taxonomy): Eukaryota > Metazoa > Mollusca > Cephalopoda > Sepiida > Sepiolidae > Sepiola > Sepiola atlantica. The sequence continues at coordinate 54,907,119 of OY744533.1, read as the reverse complement.
TAAGAGACAAAATCTTCTAGCAGTTTGTAATCCAAAAAAATCAGTCATTCAAACTCTAAACTATTTTTTGTCAAGGGATTGAAATATTTAGTGATGAATAAATTACTGACATCTTGCTGAATTTTAAAACTTCTTTCATACATGACTTTATTTAGATTACCCGTGCATCTTATTTTTGACCATTTCCACTCTGCTACAATGTAGTCAGGACAAGAACTAAGCTTTTACAAGTAAAAACAAAAGAAAAACATTTAAATGAAAACCTAATCATGGATTGGGAATGCAATTCTAAACATTTAAGCATAAATAATTGAACTGAAAGTAAAAACAAAAATAGTAACCATAATTTGCTTACAAAGAACATGGTGCAAGGATTAAAAAAAATAGAAGAAATTTAATTAACAAAATATGGTAGCCATATTTTCATACTTTGTTTAAAAAAATTTTTTTTCTAATTATTAAAAATATTTTTTTAACAAAAAAAACAAGTAAATTAATTCAGATTTAATTTTAATCTTTCAGAATTGCTTCAGTTTTAAGTTTATTGCTTTAATTTCTTTCCACCTTAGTTATTAGTTTTTTGTAATTAATGTACACTTAGAAGCGGAGGTGGGGGTGTCAGCTGATAAAAAAAGAACCCTACCTGGTTCAGACAAAAATTATCATCTTCTGACACAGACTCCCTAACTAAGCTCTCAACCCTGAAGACTATCTTTAAAAAAAGGCTGACTTCTGCAAAATTTGCTGAGTCCTGGCCCACACTATGCCTCCCCCTATCGTTTATACATAAGAAACTGATAGAACGGAAGCTTGAAAGGATGTTGTTTTTAATACTCAGCCAGAAAAAGTCAATATTTAATAGACGTTTTAAATCTGTAATTTATTAGATAAAATCAGTCGACTTTCTCAGCATTATAAAAGAAAATATTTGATCATTGAATTAGTTTTCCAATTAAATCAAACTTCACAATTCTTACGAAAGGTGACTTAAAATTAGTTGGAATCTCAAAAAAGTGTCAAACATGACTTTTGGAAATATTTTATTTACTTTATACTCTGACCAGTAAAACTCTTAGAACTGTTAAAAGCATGATCAGCAGATCTAATAAACAGAATTACGAAAAAGCAGTTTATTTGTTTGTTTGTTATGCCTCCTTGAGCATCTCCCCTTTAACTATCTTCTCAATTCAACTGTTAAAAAACGAAGAAACAAAAAAAAAATTAAACTCTTAGTACAGTTGAGACTAATTTTCGAACAAATGCAATGCCATTCTTGCGCGCGTTTTAAAAATGAGGACTTTTCTTTGCTGATTTTCATCATTCATATTTTGTTGAAAAAGGTGACAGGAGTTGTCAAAAGATTTTAATCCTGCAATGGGGGCTGAGGGGGGGGGGGGAGAATATATATATATATATATATATATATATATATATATGTCTTTTAAGTTTGCACAAAAGTTTATATAGTAGCTCAATAGCGTATAGTAAAACTAGAGCTCTTAATTTAACATAATCCTAGTTTATTCAAAACGAACATTTTATTCAAACAATTGTTTCTGTCCATTTCTGTACATATACTCATTTACGCACGTGGATATGTTTTATGAACTCTTATATGGAAAAAAAAAAAAAAAAAAAAGTCTAAACAATGTTTCCCTTTTGATTGGAGTGATAAAAAGAATATAAAATTAGATGTTTTTATTAATTAAATGAATATTGGATGCATCTTGTTTTTTCAGCCGGACTGTGGTGTGTTAGGCACCGATAAAGCCTTTTTGTGAATGTTTGATAAATTTTGTATACCATAAATGTATATATTTAAAAAACGGGCAGAAACAATTGTTTGTGAATAAAATGTTTTTTGAATGAACTAGAATTATATTATGTTGTTATATATATATATATATATATCATATACTTCTAAAAACAAGTCCAAACAAACTGGATGAATTTAGTAACCAGACAGGGGGTTACAGCTATCTGTAATTAATTCATTTTCGTTATTTATTTCCTACAACAACATATATATACAGGGTGTTGCAGTAAAATCCGACACTAGACAGAAAAGTAAGCAAAATACCAGGAGGTGGTGAAGCCCTGGATGAACAAGATCGCCTCCGGATACCCCTATGTCTTCCAGCAGGAGTCCGCTCCTGTACACAAAGCCAAGATCACTCAGATGTGGCTGCTCAACAATGTTCTCCACCACTACTGGTCACCGGATTTGTGGCCATCCTCTTGATTATTTCTCCTGGGGCGTGATCGAGGCCAAAACCAATACGCATGCTCACAACACTGTTGACTCTCTGAAGGCTGCCATCGTGGAGGCATTTACTGCTATAGACAAGGACATGTGACTCATTTTGCACCTGCCTTGAAATAATTGTTTTTGCCTGCGGCGGTTACATAGAAAAATAATGTAATATGTAACTCTAACTGTTGCTAAATAACTGTTGCTGGGTCTCTGCATATACAACATTTGTTTTTATTGCCTATTTCGTTTTCTTTTAAGTATCTGATTTTGCTGCAACTCTCTCTCTTATATATAATTATTTAAAATTCTCTTAGAAAAATTCTAATAATATAAGAATTCTAAAAAGGTTTTCTATTGGGAACATCAGTTTAAATAGTGTGTTTATATTTTGGTTATGGTCTAAAGCTCAATGAATGTTAGAAGTTTCAGTGGTACAAATACTTCCAGAGCAGTTATAAATTGATATATTTTCAGACAAAACCAAACCTTATAAAAAGTAAAATCTGTATTTATCTAAAAAAAAAAAAAATTACAGCTGCTTAAACACAAAGAACATTTTAAAAAGAACAGTCTGAATTTTATCAACGAATGAATCTTCAGATTTAAAGAAAACGAACTTACTTTGGTCTTTTTTTTTTTTTCATAAATAATATCCTTTTTTATTATACACGCAGTGAATAAAAACTATATATATTTACCACCTTTCTGATCCTAAACAGTTCAATGAGATATTTAAAACGGGGTTATCATATATTTAACCACCCTCCCCCCAAATATGGGTTAAAAACACAAAGGATTTAGAGGAAACGAAGGGAGATAATCCACTATTTTGAATTAGCAAGCCCAATAGGGTTATTTCCCTTAAGACCTTAATATAATTCAATTTTTATAAATATATTCAGTTTTTTTATTAACTAAGTAAAGCGACTTCATAAATCCAGTACTCACTTCTATTATTCTAGGAGGTATATATATATATATATATATATATGAAAATAATTGTTCCAATATTCTTGAGTTCATATTGAAATTGTTGCCTCAGTTATTATCAATATAAACATACCTATGTATGTATACACACACATATTTGTCAGCCAAATTTTCGACTTTAGGCCTAAGTACTATTGCATCCGATAAATCGATATTTGATTCTGACTATATTTTTTAATTCCTTGCCCCATGTTCTTTGTATGTATGTTATGTATTTCTGATCAGTTTCTTTAAAATATAAATACTTATCTCGGCCAGGATGATTGCTAAAATGGAGATATTTCTCACTAGTGTCCTAAAAATAAATCAGCTGTAGTCATTCCTATTTACAAAATATATACTTGTAACATTGGCTATATTTCGATCTATTTTTATCCGGGCTCTCATACAGTCAATGTCTCCATCCTGGCAATACCAGAGTTGTTTTAAAATTAAAAATATCACAAATATAGTTAGCAAAAACAATTTCCGAAAGATTCAAGAGGCAATGCCAGGTAGACATAGAAAGTTTTACTTTATTTTCTTTTTAAGTTCAACATTTGGTATTTAAAAAATATAAATAGTTATATGGGGTTCAGGACTGGGAGTAGGAGTTTGGTTACTCATTTTTCACCGGCAACGCCAGGACGAGTCGGCGAGTTATATATATATCATTTAGACTGTTTTACTGTATCACAGCTCTTCAGTATGGCTAGACATTAGCAAATATTCAAGCTGAGATCCAAACCTAACCATTTTGTCAAGTCAAGTTGTGCTTTCTGCACAAGCTACAGAGTAAGGGAAATCTTAACACATCACTCAATAAGTCCCGGGCCTGACATACAGCTGGCACTACTAAAAAAATCCATATGATTTGTATAAAGTACTAACCCTCCAATTACACGTGTCAAAATTTTAGCCCAATCTGATTATTACTTTACAAGTTATTTAAGTGAAGCTACTGTTAAAATTTTTCAAAACAATGAAAAAATCTGGATTGCTTTCTGATTGAGTAAAAATTACCGTTCAAGCAAAGCAATGGTTTTATAAGTGTTATTGGTACTCTTCTCAATCGGAAACCAGTTGAGAGGTCATATGCTGACTTTAAACGTGGCCGTACAGACACAAATGATGCTGAACGCTCAGGTTGCCCAAATTCGGAAGTTGTTCCAGAAAACATTTAAAAAATTAAAAATTCGTTTTGGCTGATCGTAAATTGCAGTTGCGTGAGATAGCAGAGGAGTTGAAGATATCAGAAGGAAATGTATTCACCATTTTGCATGAACATTTGTCAATCAGAAAGCTGTGTTCTAAGTGAGTGCCACGTTTGCTCACAGTCGATTAAAACAAAAAAACAATGCGTTTGTGATTCAGAGCATTTTTTGTAACTGTTTCAATACAACAAAAAGGAGTTTTTGCATCAATTTATGACTATGGATGAAACATGGATCTAGCACTTCATTCTGGAGTTAAATCGGCAGTCAGCTGAGTAGATAGCAGCTGGTAAAATCGATCTGAAGCGACCAAGGATGCCATCATCAGCAGGCAAAGATATATTGTCGGAAATATTTCAAATATATTCATGTTTACAATTTTTGCTTTGAAAGAAAAAAAAAGAAAAAAAAGAAAAAAATATGTGCAATATGAGCTGAAGTAATTGTAATAGTATGTTCTGAATTGTGTTCCTTTAACCGTGCAACACGTTTTTTTCTTCTTTTTCTTCCGTCTTCTCCCAACGTATCCGATCTTCGTGACGTTCTCTACTCGACTGCCCCCGATCCAAAAGACACCGCCTTTTATGTAGCCTTCTTGCTACACCTAATTTGCATAATGCAACCCTCTCAGTCTCGTAATTTAATGGGCGTGGGTTCGCGCCTCGGTGTTGCGACTGTCTCCTTCCGAGCCATCACTACAGTAATTAAAAAAAAAAAAACTGTTAGCATGGTGGTGTTTACTTTAAAAAAAAACTACTTGTTGACGTTGCGTTTTTTAAACAGCTGTAAAGCAACAAATGGATTTAATGAATCGAAACAAATTCGTTTATATTTAATTTTTAATCTTAAAAATACAAATAAAAATATTTAAATGTTTACACCTTTTATACATACATTCTTCACCGAGAAATTCTTTGTTTAATCTTATTTTATGAAATGAAGAAAACTCATTAAAAATTTTATAAAATGTTTAAATTTTTTCTTTACATTCTAACATATTTCAGTAATTTTATGGAGCTAGAAACCTCAGATGGAATTTAAGGAAAATTTCAATGGTGTCTTGTGAAAAATGTAACCCCTATTGAAACTTATTTAAATGTTCTAACTGTTAACATATCAATTTCTATTACACAAAGAAATATTTACTTTTATATATATTAAACTTATATTTAATTTTTATTCTGCTTGCTAGTAGCATAAAAATGTTAAATACCACATTTTACAGGCTAATTTCTGTCAAAATTGCCCATTTCAAATATATGCCAATAAAACCTGCATAACCAGTCTCAACTGTAACAAGCGCTTTAGGTCGAAGCGAGGGGGGGGGGGGGGCGTAATTTTGTTAATATAGAGTTGTTGCTTATTTTTCTTCAGCTAATTGGCAATTTCTCGAGATCTTCTACCCCCTCCCCATTTGTGTGACATATACTAAACTAATGAAATTAAATACACTTTTTGTGTTGTCATGGGAAACTTGCAATTATATCTCAGCTGACCCCTCCACCTTCAGGATTGTACTGTGCCTCTAAGGGGTCATTCGTTCTGTTTGTGGAATAAATTCTCTGTGACATGTGTTATTAGTGTTTTACCAACACAAAGAAAATTACTTTCAACCGTGGTTAAGTATCAACATCTACAATTGTTTTAATGAGTCTGAAAAAAGAACATTTACTTTTATTATGTATCTCCAACATAATGGAATTATTCTTTCAATAATTATTTAAGTATATAGTTAATAGCCAAAAAATCGAAAGAAAAAAAAAACAAACAAAATATATGACGAATGACTTTTAGCAAATGCATTAAAATTTAAATTTCTATCGACCTGTATACGTTTTGAAACTGTTTTTTTTTTTGTTTTTTTTCTAATTTCAAAATTAGAATTGTCTCTTTCAACATACGAAACAAAATGGTTATTTGGCCATCTGTTAGTTAATCGCCACCATTTAATTTTTTTTTATGCTTTGATAATTCAACTTGATAACAGATTCAGAGATAATAAAGCTTACAATCAGTTTCTACACTTTAAAAGTATAAGGGTCGGTAGAAAATAACATTTTAATGCGTTGGGTGAAAGCTATTAGTTGTAATTCTTTTTTCTTATTTTTCGGCTGTTATAACTATACTACAAGATCCCCCCCCCCCCCCCCAATTTGTAAGATATAAAATGAACTCCACCCAGCCGGACTTATGGAGAAAATTCAATTGCCAACCCGGATTTAATCTTAGTGCTTGGGGGAAGTGGGATCTTTAAAAGTCAATTTTGCCAGAAAAGGGAGAAAAAGAAAAGAAATCGAAAAACAAATTAATTTTTCTTTTTATTGTATTTTGATTATGGAGACTACTGTTCTCACCCTGGTTTTTATATTCACAATGTTTCAGCCGTTTCAAAAATCGGAGAATGTCACTTTCTAACCTGACCAAAGTTACAACTTCATGCAAAATTTCAGAAATTCAATGGATGGTTGCGGACGGACGGACATGCCTCAAAACATAAGTCCTCCGATTTTATAAATCGGGGGACCAATTAATATGTATAAGTATTAAATTGAACTGACTGTTAGTATTATAAAACTGCTATTCTTATATTCCATGAAACTGGAATGTGGAAGAAAGCATTCTGAATAGAAATCAGAACGCCTGGAACTTGAATGGTGCAGTCACTATTTAGGTTGAAAATTTATAGTAGGTTACAGAGTAAAATAGTAGCTTGAAAAATGAAACACAAATGATGTTTATGCAAAAGAATAATCCCATGAACAACAGTCCCTAGTGATTCTGGGACCTGTGGGAGTAGATATTAGCGTGAGTGAAAATGTCTGCAACGTCCTTTGTAAATGACTGTTGGAGAAACGGGTTACCCGGAAAAAAGTGTCAGTGTTCTTAAAAATAAATTTTATTTTTAATCTATTTTATCAATTTTAATATTTAATCTTAATCAAAATTTTAATTTTTATTAGGTATGAATAGAGGAAGGTAGAGGAGTACTTACACTCGGGCACATCTACTACGCCCGCCACCCATTACACTGAGATGTTTTTTTCCGTATACACCTTGTTGGCTATTAGTCTCCCTCTCCTCTGACCTACAAAGGAAGAAAGAAAGAAAGAAAATAATGGGTGCAGTTTATGTATTTAACAGCACTAAGATTTTGTACTTGCCACCGTGAGTCAATTGGTTAGCACATCACACTTAGAGACTTTGTGTGTGAGTTCAAACCTCAATCAAGGCATAATTATTTTTACTCTGATTTTGTCCTAAAATGAACTTAGATACTTCAAATTACAATATTAAGCAGTGTTTACTTTAACTTTACAGGAAAAAACTTTTTTTCTTTTTAATCTACATAATTTACGGAATTAGGATCCAGGGTGATGGCAGTAGCCCTGCTAATCTATATAATTATATATAAATTAAAGTTATGTGTGCATGTGGGTCCTCCGGCTGAAACTAAAAAAAAAACAAAAAAAAAACTACAAAGATACATTTACAAACCTTATATTTTTTATGATTCAGTATGATTTCAAACTGGTAATGGTAAAAATATAATCTTTATATGCTTAAGATCACTAGGATTAAATTTGTGCATAAGCGGGGCAGGAAAAATTTACTTGCAAACGGTCTGCTCCTTATGACCAGTCTTTTTTATATTAAAGCAGTTGCAAAAGTTTTTGCATGAAAGGCGTTAAAAGAAAAATGCTATACACACTTTTTAAAGTTTTATTTTGTTAACTATGCCGGGTAGCCTTGCTAGTTCTCGCATAAAACGAATTTAAAATATTTTCCTCTCAAATGAATTTGTTAAAATCTTGACTTGTTACTGTTTTTGCATCATAGTTTTGTTTTTTTCTTTAATGAGTATCATCAACCGAGGCTACTATAATAGTTTGGGGGCATTTGTTACTACTGTGTGTCTCTCATTGTGCAAAAAAAGTCTATTCCCTTGATGAATAACACTTGGGTTTTGATCTTCTCGAAAAAGTGAAGAAAAATAATTTAACCTTTTTTATACATTTATTTTTAAGTCACAAAAATTATAGTAGCCATACAACATTATTGTAACAAGGCACAAAAACATATCTCAGAAGAGAAAAAGATGACTAGGCACAGCTGCAATAATCAGTGGCACTTTTGTCTCTTTCTCACACCAGACATAGATGAACGCAAATCTGTAAGATCACGCGATGAAACGGCTGTTCCTGGATTTATCTTTGGTCCACGTTTTTGATGTTTTCTCCTTTGGCGAATTATAGTCCTCAAGCATAATGGCAACTGCATTTCCAAGAACTTCTTGCACTGGCTTAGCATTGGCAGGAAACATAAATATGTGACAGTTGTACCATGCATATGTGACAGCCCAGTTTTAAGGGTCAAACAAATCAAGGTTGATCAGTTAAAAGCGAAAAATACAGGTTGACAAAGAATGATCATAGTAGCCCCTATGTCTAAGTAGCTCAGTTTGATGGTACAAGCTAGTAGTTAAATTTAAAATAGAAAACTTGAGTAGATAAGATTCGTAGTTTATCAAGAAATTAATTTTTTTATTTTTTATTTTTTTGTAAATAATTTCATGGTTTTGAAATTTCTAAATATCCTGAAGGAGTGAGTAGATTTTAGTAGCTTAAATTATTTTGTTGTTGTCATCTATTATATATCACCTCTTATGGTTTAAACCATGTGTTGTGCAAATGTTGTATCTATTTTAGAGAATCTTTCATCTTTTATATTAGCAATGTTAAGGAGGCATTACTAAATAGCTTATAAAATCATTAACTTTTTAAACCAGCTGGTGAGACAACTTTTGGTTCTCATTATGTAGGATAAAAACTTTTTCTTAAAAACAAAAACAAAGCAAAAAAAACTATAGACCAAAAATAAAACTATAGCAGTACACAATAATTTTCTTACTTGGTTGTCCAGATTAAATCCCCCCCCCCCATTTTCGAATAAGAAAGAAAAAAACCCTGAAAATTTTGTTCTTGAAGTACTAAAAAGTAAAACAATCTGGTAATTGCACTAAAAATACTTTACCTAGTCGAGGATACGTTCTCAACAGTCAGTCCAACAGTGGCCTTGTTGGGCTGAGGTATGGTTCTGTTCAGTCTTAAGAGGTCTACCCTCCCAGGCTTTACCGTACCTCTTTGAGAAGGGTTAAGTTTCAGGCTAATTGCCTGGGGTGCTCCTACTGGGAAATGCTGACAGGGTTGCTCGGGCATTTTTGTAGACACTTTTCCTAGTGCGCTGTCTTTTCAAAACCTTACCTGACTTTGTGTCTACTCTCCTGCAGAAGTAGTAAATAAATATAGATACCAAAATTACTCAGTTTGAATTTAAAATAGTATAAAATCTATAGTTTTCTTTGTTTTTTGTTTTTTTTCTTAAGCTTTTGTTAAAGGTTAAATAAGACAAAACATCTGGTTTATGGGAATTTATATGAACTAATAAACATATGCACCCTCTAGTCGCATGTTTTCGTGAGTATATATGATGAACGAACATCTCTCTCTCTCCCCCCCCCCCAAAAAAAAGGAGGAGGTAATGCTGTTTTGGAGGATGGTCTCATGACAACAGAACAGATGCTGCCTCCCCCCCCCCCCCAATAAAAAAGAGGTAATGCCTGAGAGGATAGTATTATCAGGGAAATAGAACAGATACTACACTACTATCTGGATTCGGACAGACAGATACCAAATCTCCATTAGTAATAGATATTGCGAAATTCTCTGGATATTTATATATCCATGTTACCATCAAAACGCTCAGAATTGGTTTAAATTAGTAATTTAGCTGAAATGTGGTATAAAACGATTCTTAAAATGCTTGATCAGTAATCCTTGTACATCTCATTTTCATAAACATTTTAAAGCTGGTTGTAACAAATAATTGACCTGTGTTTTTTTTTTTGTTTTTTTGTACTCTGAATAAAAAAGTAATTAAAAAAAAAGATAACTTAAACTAAATTTTGTTCAGTTGAGTTAATTTTCAAGGAAAAAATTTAAATTAAAACATTTCATTTAATCTTTATAATTAAACGTTTTTGTATTCACTTAAAAACAATCTGTATTTATTAAAACCAGATTTATTTTGAGAAATCCTTGAATTAAATTGTAAGAATGTATACAAAAAAATGTCCTGTCAGCTTCTATTTATTGTTTTTAGTTTCACTTTTTTCCCTGCGAGCTTTTCATTTCATTTAAAGTTTTCAAGTACGATATTATCAGAAATATGAACAATTATGCTCTTACGGTTTAATGCTAAAAATAGTGTGTGTGTGTGAGAACAATTAAAATGAGCACATTTGGTAAATAGAATATACTGAATCCAAAAGTTTTTAATTCTGTGACATTATATCTTAATTTAAAGTTGTGTATTTGTTTATACAGGATTCACTCTTAAACTAATTAGCCAATCATGAATTTTGGAACATAGCTGATAGTTGTAAGGAGCCGTAATATGGACTATATTAAGTTTAGTTTTAAAACTAAAAAAAATGTGGAGCCAAATGAGATAATTGTTAGGGGAAGGTGTGCACCCTATGAAAGATGAATAAAGATGTTGTATGCATCAAGTTGCAGGCTCTACCAGATATACGAGAAGAGGCTGGATACTTTCACTGTCTTCACAGTATCTAGAAGCTTTGTACTCACACTGACCACTCCTTATTAATTTATCATAGCATCACCCGCCTCGCTTCCTATTTTGAGTGTGCGCACAGGGCTTTCTCAAAATGCATATCCAGTAATATAAATCCAACTTCTCAAAGCCCCTCTCCCACCTGGTTATGATAAACAAAAAATACTGTAAATTTAATTCCCTTGGGGTCAGCATCAGTGGAATGCAGAGGTCTGGTGATGCTCGGGGTCAACTCCTTCATTGTATGCCCCAAAGACTCAAGTATAAGTCCTAGTATTGGGAAATATTATGAGGAAGGGAGATAGTTTGAATATTAATTGGATGCCTGGGGCCAACACCCTGTCAATCCCCTCTCGGCATGCTACTGATCACCATATACCAAATTAATTAGAGGGGAGGGGGGTTAAAATTACTTTTTTCATTCTTACTAGTAGTTGTTTCAAAAACAATACTGAAATTAGGTCAGTCAGCCAGCTTTGTTTTTCTTTTTATTGTATTGAACCAAATTAAAAGTGAGAAAGGAATAGGTAGGTTTTAAAAGAAAAATGTTACACACTTCTTAAACTGTTCGATTTTGTTATCCATGCCCCCAGGCTGTTTTATAAAGGAAATTTGTATTTCTGAATTTTGTGTGTCTGGCTAGACACCAGAAACTACCATTTACAAACCTTACAGATTCAGTATGGTTATGGCAAAAAAATACTCTTATATTCATTTGCTTGGCATCACTAGGGATCAGATTAGTACATGGGAAATTGGTTTTAAAAAATACTTTCTTTCATTGTTAAATGGTAATTGTTCGAAAAACATGAAACTAGGTCACACAGTTGACTGTTTTTTTTTTTTTTTCTTTCTTTCTATTGAAACAGTTGCAGAAGTTTTAACATGAATTAGAAGGATTACATACTATTTTTAATTCTTCTATTTTCTTATCCATATCTCTCGGGCAATGCCGGATAGCCCTGCTGGTTCATAATAAAATGGTATTTTGATATTCCTAAGTTATTGGAGATGTTAATAGTTGCACTGTTATGACCTATGTTTGTTTGTCTTGAAAACATTGATGATGGACTCTTACCAAGTTGGAGTTCTCTGCCTATTAAAATGTAGGTCACAGTTCTTCTAAGCATCTGTGATAGGAGGTTGGAGGGGGGGGGTGATAAAATTAGGTGAACCATTCAAGCTCGCTGCTGTTGATTTGTTTTTAACAAATCAATAGACTTTCAAGTGGATAGATAGACCATCCCATCATCACCACCACTACCTGCTGCCTTATGTAAAAAAAACAAAAAAACAGAAATGAAATATAAAACCAAATTTGTTAATGTTAGAAAGAAGCAAATGGAATTTATCTTTTATTTATGTATTTACTTATTTTTTTATCTATCTGGAATATCCATACAGGATGATGAGACACATTTGGAAGCCTTAATAAATATCAAGAAACTAAACCCCTAAAATACTTTATTACAAAAAGCAAAAACATTCGTAAAATGTCTAAAAATAGATTACACAAGTTATAGACTTAGAAAAAGTTTTAATTTTTCAGAGTTCCCATTAGTGTGTTTTTAATGAGCTATTAAAAAAAAATCTTTTTATAATCGATATCATTTTGTCTGTTACTTAGAGTTTTTATCTCATTAAACTCAGAAGTAATTTCTTTTTTCTTAGGAAAGATAAATATGATTCTCTTAAGTGATCATTTCTAACAAATTTTAACTTTTTAGATCTAACTAGCTGTACTTACCCAGTATTGCCCGGGTAGATACATATTTTTAGGGGGGTGGGATGGGGTACAGGAAAAAAAAAAAAATAAGCTACGTAAAGATGAGAAACACTCATGGATGAGTTAATGTCGCCAGTTTTATTTACCTCCTCAGCAGGAGGTTAAACTCAAGGTCAGGTGTTGTTAGCCAGTGCACTAGGATTAGCAAGTTCTGGCCTACAAAAAATGCCTTCCTCGGTAGGAGCGCCTCAGGCGATTAGCAATAAACTCAAAGAGAAGATAAAGCCTGGGAGAGTGGACCTCCTGAGACTGAACAGAACCATACCTCAGCCCAACAGCAACACTGTCACTGTCAAACTGATGTCGAAGACGTATCCCTGACATCCCTGTGCCAGGTAAGTAGGAGTTAATGTAACCAGTGAACGGGAATAATTTTAAATATCATATTCAAGTGAAATTAACTCCAGATTACTTGATTTTTTTTTTGTTAAAGTAGCATATTATTTTACTGTTTGTTTTTTATTTAATTAAATATTTGATTAATAGTAAAGGAACTATAATAATAATGTGTAAGGCTCACATGAACTTGTCTAAGTTGTAGTTTTTTTTTTCTCTTCCTGAAACGTTAGAACCAAAACAGTAATATTTTCGTTGGAGGTTTCAAAGAAATTTGTAAAATGAAATCTATTGAAACGAAATATTCTAAAGCTGATTTAAGTTGATTATTTTCTAGAACAGTAGCTCCTGTTATGTGCATGAAGACAGATTATTTTTGGCTGTACATTTTAAAAGCTTAAAAGATGCAATACATTATGCTAGAGTTAGGCAATATCAAAATTTTGTATCTGTTTCGTTTTTTTAAAGCTGATATCTCTGTAACAGTATTATATGCGTCAAGACTAGGTATGCCAAGATCGTTAGATCCAGGTGATAAAGTAGGGATTATTCAGTTAGATTTTTGTTGAGTCTTTTTTTTTTTTTTTTTTATTATTTATAAATACATATATATATAATTAAAAATGTCCGATTGACTATGAAGAAATCCTTGGTTCTTTTAAAGAACTGAGTTCTATGTAAAAGTTTTTTCGTTTTTTTTGTTTTTTTTTTTTTTTTTGCTCAAGGATTTTCTTCCAGAAGTGATCTTCTGGTCTTCTGATGAGCTGCATGAATGAAGGATCCTGGTAATTACATGTTTGTCAAATTACATGAATTATTATGAATTTTGTCAAGAAAAAATGAATAAAGACTTTGTCATTGGAATTTTACATACCATTGTTTAATTATATATGTATGCAAGATGAGGGGAGGGGGGGGAGAAAGTAAATACTCTTTGAAAATGCTGGCTTGCAGCGAAAGTCTCAGACACATATTTATTAAAAAAAAAATGATTTTATTCATTTAATAAATATATAAAAAAAGTTTATTGGTTTTTCTAAATTCTATAAATAACCTTCACAAAACGTTTTCTTAAAGATGTGCAACCTATCTTATATTCAAATCAGCGGCAAACCACGCTTACATGCACATTAGATTTCACTTTCTCCAAGGACGTCAACAAAATCTGATGTTGAATCTTCTTTCTGTACCACGAGGAGAATTTCTTGCGACTTTAACACCAGCAAGATGAAAAAATAAAAAGATTAAATACTCTTTGAAAATGCTGTTTTACAGTGAAAGTCTCAGACATATATTTATAAAAAAATGGTTTTATTCATTTAATAAATATATCAAAACAACAAACCTTTCTTGGTTTTTCTAAATTATATATATATATATATATATATATATATTAGAAAATTTGGTGTTTAAAAATAATTATTTCTTAAGGCAATAATAAAAATTGTAAGTAATTTTTATTTAATTACAGCGATTAACAGATTCGGTCTTTTGGCTAGGAGCAAAGTATAGTATCTGTTCTGATGCTACACTTAGTTTTTTCTAGACAGGCAATTTTTTATTTTTGTTCCAATCCAGAATGTCCCTTTTTGGGGAGCTGGATTTTTCCCCACATTAAAAACCGACCTTGTGTCTAACTCTTCCCCTGTGGGGAGGCAAATAGGAACAGATTTCCGGAGATTTTATTTATTTAATTTTTTAATTCTTGATTTTTTCTTTTTTTTTTCTTACAATCTATTTCCTTTTCTCATAAATTAGTAAATTGTTTTTATCATATTTTGTTCAATTTTATACCTTTAATAATAGTACAAATATGTTGGTAATAAAATTTTATTAAAAATCTGAAAATTCTAACTTATCAAAATTTCCTTTGAAATTGTCAGCCATTTTGTGCATGTGCATACTTAAAAAAACAAAAACTTATTTGAATAAAACCATGCAAACTTATTCTGTTTATACTTTTAAAAATACCCTTGAGACTTGTTGCAATAAGTTTATGTTCGTCAGTCTCAAAAACATTTTCAGTATTTCAGAAATAGTACCTATCTCTAATATGTATATGCACACGAGTCACACCTTTTTAAAACTCTCTACTCTATTTCCATAGAATGTGCTCGACTGAGCTCCAATCTCTAATTCCTCCTTGTAAGACATTCACAACAAGAACTCATCTAGTTACTACAACTGCGAATTACTTTCCTTTCTTCTACCATGTGTCCAGCATCAAGTGGAATTTCCATAGACAGAGCTTCTTTGCAAGGGCTTCACATCTTTGAAACACCTTACTGTGGGACTGCTTTGCTTCAGATTACAACACAGTCGTCTTCAAATCCAATGTGAACAAATACTTGCCATAAACTGTCTTCATAAGTAATCAAATTTTGTTCATTCCATTGATCATTCCTCATCTTTTGACTATCATGCCATCTCATTAATCTTTATCATCATGTGGCTCTTGGCCTTGATAAGCGATCACCAAATAGTAAAAGAAACCAAACAAGAGAGAAAGATGGGTGGGCTGAAATTAAAATGAAAACAGCTAGGTCAAAATCCTGTCAGAAGAGAGGGACGATCGAAGCGTTGTGAAGGTAATCAGAAGACAGTACAAAACACAAAAAGGACAAATTTAAAGAGCAAAATGAATATCATTTTAAAAGAATAAAAATTTATAGCATTATAATTTTTTATGGCTTCAGTATCGAACACTGATCGTAGAATTGTATGTAGACTGAATCATTTAGAGTGTCGTGAGATTATACTGAGTGCGACGAAAACAGTTCTCCTGTATTCGTAGGCCACTGTTGTTAACCCAGAGGCAGGTTACATACCTGTTCATGCCGCAAATTATCCACTGATGCAGAGGGACGGGCAACCAGAAGTCTCCGGTTGCCGATGCAGACACTCCTTGGATTTTCACTTGCTGTAGAGTCTCCTCAGGCACGGAGGTGCATGCAACCAGAAGCCGTCGATTCCAAAGCAGGTGCTACGTGAATTTCTGTCGTCAACCACAGTTGTAAGCGGTGGGCTTAGCCTTTGCTATTTCACAGACAAAACCTACAAGGCAGCAGGTACTTTCATGAGGTTTAGCTCGTAAACTGAGACAGTTTACAAGGTATGGCGATTGGAGGCACACATGAAAGATTTAGAGTATGCATGAGGACCAGGCATGACCACCTATTCTGATATTCTCAGGATACAGCTGGTGAGGAGTCTTTTAAGGTGCTACCACTTCACATACTCCTATACGCTTGGACTATAGACTTAGATAGGAACAGTGAAGACAGGCATGGAGCTGATGGCTGGCCCTCACGTTTTTGGTGTTCAGAGATGGCTGAAGTATGCCAAGAACTCAACTGCCGATCGGCGGGGGTGGACCGCCTTGATGGGGTGAACTCATTTGGAGACGGCTCAATTCACTCCGGGTGAATGTTGTTACAGTATTGAACATGTAAATATAATGTATATATTTTTTTTAAAATGTCTAAATACAATACTTTTGACAATCCTTTATGATAAATACTTTGAGAAATGTGGTATTTCGGTTCGACACCAAATCTCCATTATAATATTGTTCACTACTCATCTAATGTGAACTGGTTAATAAAAAAAGTAATTGCTAAGTAAAACTCTCAAATTGAACAACAGACAAGTAATTTGGATTATTTAGATTACTGTTCTCATCTTGGATGTTATTCTCACAATGTTTCCGAAGACTTAACCTCCGACCTTCAAGTGTGGCTTGTCGAACTCGGGAATCTGAATGGGAGCAGTCTACCCCCGTGAATTAAATAAAGAGTTCCGTTCGAAATTCTGTTCAGCTTCCTGAGTTTGACAAGACACACCTGAAAGTCTGAGGTAACATCGGACTAAACATGAAAATAATATCCAAGATGAGAACAGTAGTCTGAATAATCCAAATTATCAATCCTCATGTAAAAAAAATTCCGAAACATAACAGACAAATAATTTTAATTATTAACAAAATTAATGGGTTTAAAAAAAAAAAAGTCAAAGATCAGGGAGTTATCAAATTCCAATGAAATTTCTGATATTTATTCCTTCTTATAATTAAATTAGCAGGATCCGTTGCCCGGCGCTGCCCGGGAGGAATATAAAAGAATGAATTAAACAGCCGACTGATATTTTCATTTCTGTCTAAATCCAGTGATCCTATTTATTGAGCTGGATTTTTCCCCACATTACTAACCGAGCTTGTGTCTAACTCTGCCCTCGTGGGGAAGAAAGTAAATAGGGACAGTAAAAAAAAAATGTCCAAAGAAAACTGCACAACACAAATCTATCGAAGTATTATTTTGGTGTAAATCATTTATGTACGGTTTCAGCGTCGTAGATGTAAAATGAAATTGTGTGTTTGGCCGATGGATTTGATTCGAAAGCGCGTAATATATATTATGTTATGAAGTGTCTATTGAATGTTATTAATGAAATGATTTATTAATTGGATGAAGTTTTTAAGGAATATCTGTAAATGACTAACTTCAGACAACGCATATTTTGTGACGACGCGGTTGGGATTAAATGTGTTTCATGCCTATGTAAACTGATCGCTGATTGGCTGTTTTACAAAGTCCGAAGCGGTGAAAATGAATCGCATTTCCTCGTGAAATAATTGCTAAGCAGTGTTTGAGGTGTCTAAAAGTTAATAATTCATAGAGAGAAATTAGCGTGCTACCCTCTCTTTGGAGTATGCAGTTAGAAAGGTTAGTCGTATGGGATAAATAATAGGAATTAATGTTAGATGTTAAAAATATGTGTAAGTTACTAGAAACACGGTTGAGGTAAGGGTGTATAGGTAGTGTTGATTTTCGATGTGTTTGATGCATTAGTTTTCTTGCCTACTCTGATTTGGAAGGGAAAAAATCAAGTCCACTTTATATGGAAGAATTATTTAAATTTAAATCTCAAAGTATAGAAATGTAGAAAGTTGATAACATCATAAAAAGAATGCTTATTTACTTTAGATTTTTATGGGTTAAGATAATCCTCCATTCTATAATAAAGAACAATATATATTTGTGTGTGTGTATAATATATATATATATATATATATATATGAGAGAGAGAGAGAGAGATATGTGTGTGTGTTATTATGTTTATATTATTATATTTGCCTTGTCACACAAAAGTTGTCGAAAAAAAAACAAAAAAAAACTGCCAGACGAATCCATTTCAAGCAAATAGCAAATCACACAACCATTGTCGCCAATGTATTTCCATAATGGGACGTTTTCTTTTTTTTCTTTTCTTTCTGCTGTTTGTACCGATTGATAAGGTTTTCTTTCTTTTTTTAAACTTCTCGGTTTAAGACGTTTTCTTTTCTTTTTTTTTCTTTTTTTTAACTTTTCTTTTTTAAAATTCAGATTATTTTATATGAATACTAATGCAAACACTGGCGAAGGAGATATATATATATAGACGGATGGTGTACACTCGTTTTTGAATTGTATTTATTCAGCTAGTTCCAAATATTTAAATCTTTTCTATTTCCAATTTAAGTCTATCAACAATTGCTTGTAACACTAGGTTGAATAATCATTTAGCATTTTTAATAATCTATTCACTATAAATGTGAAGTAAAAGTTTGAAACGATTTAAGGTCCCGCATATATATATATTTAAAAAAAAAAAAAACCCAAAAAACATTGATTAAACATGTAAAGAAATTTTGCTTTAATTTTTTTAACAATTGAAATTTAATTTGTAAAAAATCAAACAACGAATGAATCATCATCCTTCATTATTGATGGTTGTGTTAATCTTTTACAAATTCTTTTCTATGATTATTTTTTATATTTTGCTGAAACAGTTGCTAATTTTTATTAGGGGCCTCCAAATTATTTTGACCGAAAAAGGGTACTTTTTTTTTTTTTTTTTTTTTTAATTCTTTCAGGAAAACAGTCGGTTAAGTATCTACAAAATGGTCTATAAAATTTGTGTTTCTATCTTACATAGAGGTAGAGTTTCATAGTTAGACCCAAATAGCATTTAAGCTGACAAATCAAACTTTCCTTTTTGCTTACTAGCCAATTTCCATTTGTTATCATTGTACTGTATTATTGTCAATATAATAACTTACTTAGCTACAATTTATTTTTAAAATTACTTAGTCTATCCCAGACTACTGCTAATGTGAAATTAAAAAAAAAAAAATCACTTAATAATAAAAAATCAGCAAGGGGGATAACTTATTTTAGATTGTAGAATATAATAGGAGTTGTCTATCGTGAGTTTAAAAATGTGCAAACGATTAAAAACTAAAATTACTTAACTGTGTCCCAAGCAATACCGGATAGGTACAAAAAGTTCCAAGTATTTAAATAATTTCTCTTTCCATGTATCTACAATTCAAGTCTGTCAACAATTGCTGGTGACATTAGCTTGAATAATCATTTAGCATTTTGTATCAGTCCTTTTGTACCATAGCATGTAGGATTTCTTAATCCTCACACTCGTCCATCTTTTTTTGCAGACAGAAGCAGCTGTTCGTCTATCTCGTTGACATGTAGGAGATGGCTCATTGGATAGTGATGTATAATTGTAAAGGTGTAGTTGTAGTGGTGATGTAGCAGCCGAGGTTTCTGTCTTCCTCTCTCATAGCTTTAATAATGTAACAAAATAAGAAAAATGCCAGCAACATTGTTGCTCAATGGTGCATGTTCTTTATTGTTTTATTCCTTTACAGCATTACGTGTGCTTCCCCTTGCCCGCTTCTCATCGGAATGGCAAATGAAGACAGCTTCGGAATTCGGAAAAAAAAAGCATCCAAACACAATCAGACCACCAGCCAAAAGAGGCAGATCTTCTCTTCTTTGCTACATTCTTATTTCAGACTTCCTGTTCGTGACATTTCATCCTGACACATACACATAACCTTGAATTAATTTCTAATGGAATGTTCCA
Source organism: Sepiola atlantica (assembly GCA_963556195.1). Taxonomy (NCBI): domain Eukaryota; kingdom Metazoa; phylum Mollusca; class Cephalopoda; order Sepiida; family Sepiolidae; genus Sepiola; species Sepiola atlantica. The sequence continues at coordinate 54,887,006 of OY744533.1, read as the reverse complement.
CTCTCTGCTTAATTTTAACCTGATATGGTAAATACCGTTTTTAACATAATTTTCACACACCCACATGTAATTTTGTTACACTTTCCTTTGCATTTTTTCAAATCCTTAATTTTCTTTATTTTTTTTTTCTTCTTTACAGTGGGTTAATTATTCCAGGTCAAAAGTCGAACTCGGTCATTGAACTTACAGCCAAATCTGGAACTGCTTACCTCATGTTTTATAGTGATGTGGCATTTGATATGTCTGGATTTAATATAACTTACAGGTAAGTTCTCTTTCTACATCATTTTTGGCATCTTAACACTCTTCAGAATCATCAAACGTAAATCGGCTTTCTAAAATTATAGATCTGCTTACAAGCCATGTAAATTGTAATTTTTAATCATATTTTAAACAATTTGGAATTTTCATTGTAATTTTGTGGGTTCATCACCTTATTCAGTTTAACATCTATTTTACATGCTGGCACACATTGGATGGCTTTTAGAAATTGACTTCCAATCTATCCTGACTTCCAATCTATCCTATCTCTGGTCAGATCTTTCTCTCAAATCCATCCATGTCACTTCCTTCCATGTTTTCCTTGGCCTTCCTCTGTCAACTGACCCTGCTACCTTAACTGTTCTACATCTACTAACCTAAGCACCCCACTAAACCTGCAGCATTGCACATGTTTACACAAGAAGTGTATCATCTCTCCATCTACCAGGAATTCCAGTAATTAAAAGGCATATTTAGTACTAACATACTTTTCTGAGGCTATTTTAAATGCCTGCTTAAGCCTTTTTGTATTTATTTAAAAAAAAACATTTAGATTAGTCATAAGCAAATGCCCCTTTATATAAATCTTAATTGAAAAAAAGTAAAAGAAAACCTGTAAAAAATAGATGGACACTATTCACTTGGTCGCACATTAGACACCTTTTATACTATAGTCTTGCTTTCCTGGGCTGGGATTTATTGAAGCTCCAACATTTAGCAACTGACTTGGTATATATATATATATATATATATCGAAAAGAGGGTAGTGCAGTATTAGTGCAGTTCCAACGAGAGAAAAGTATATATGTAAAGGAGTAAGGCTACCAACATTTGTAGAATGTTTTTTTCAACATTTATTTATTATTTTGTTGTTTTACCATTTTATGATTTTATATAACGCGTTTCAAGCGGTGGGTCCGCTTTCATCAGATATGAAAATCCATGGATTTTCATATCTGATGAAAGCAGACCCACCGCTTGAAACGCGTTATATAAAATCATAAAATGGTAAAACAACAAAATAATAAATAAATGTTGAAAAAAACATTCTACAAATGTTGGTAGCCTTACTCCTTTACATATATATATATATATATATATATATATAACTTATTAACCACCTCACCAACAACCCTGAGCATTTTTTGATCTCTGTGTCTTACAGGAGAGTAGAAAGTGAACTTTCAGTTTACTTTTGGCAGTCTTGCAACTCTTGCTTCCCTTATTTTGTCCTTTAGCCCTCACATTCCATGAGCGATGTTTATGACAGAGAGGAAAGAATTGTTGTTTTCTGGGTCAGAATCTATCCATCTAACACTTATCATTGGCTAGTTTTTGACCGTAAACTAATTTTTTTTCTTCTCTTTACATCAAGTGGCTTCATGCCTTGTCTGGAGCAATTTCCATAATAATAAAAAATATGTGAACATGTTTACAAAGTTAGAAAACAGCACATCTCCCATGACTTTTGAAAACCTTTTTCCCCTGAAGCATTGAACAAACTGCCTGCATCAGTTGACTGCCACGACACGGGTCCTTTAAAACCCTCATGCTTCCCAAAATTAGCCGAAACTACACCTGATGCCCCCCTCCCTCCTCCATACACATGCACACATGTACATGCACATTTTATGAGATATAATGCACCTGATCACTGTACACAATGATTTAAGTTTTTTTTTAATACTAGTTGATACAGGAGATGCCTATTTGCCGTAGTCTTGAAAAGACCTAGGCTATAGGTAGGAGAAAAACAGCAGGAAGAGAGTTCCACAAGCCCAAAAAGAAGCTATTGGAATGGGGTATCAAAACAGTGAATCGATGGTGACCACTAGACCAATGAGTCAAACAAGCTGGAACAAAGGAAGCAGGGAATCGATCACAATTCTAAAGAACACATACCATAATAGTATTTATAGAAAAGACTGAGACTAGCAACATCATGTCTGTGAGAGAGAGGGTGCAGAGAAGAGTGACCAATCACATTAGAGATACGTTTCTGCACCTAATTAAGAACCTTCAAATGGGACAGAGATTCACCAGTCCAAATATGACAACAGTACTCCATACATGGAGCCTGGAGTGGAAGACTTCGATCAAGACTGACAGGCAGGCCCCCCCCCCCCTCTTATAGAGGACTAATCAAAGGTTTGTTCAAAATAAATCGGATGAAGATAGTCGATTTGGTTTGCATACAATGGAATAGACAGGGTACTTATCATCAACATCACTATCATCATCGGTTTAGTATCCGTTTTACCTGCTGGCATGCATGCGTTGGATGACTTTTAGAAATTGACTTCCAAACTAACATGTCTCTGCCCAGGCCTTTATTTATCCCTCTTCCCCTCAGGTCCTTTCTTATCACTTCCTTTCTCTGTTTTCCTTAGCTTTATCTTGTGAACTGAACCTTCTACCTCATCTGTTCTACATCTTCTAACTCAAGAACTCTCATCCATTCTGTCAATGTGTCCATGCCATCAAAGTCTACTTTTCTGCACATATCTCCCTATATTGTTTAGATTTAATCTTCCTCTGAGGTCATCAGATCTAAGTCTGTCTTAAGATTCACAGTAAACATCCATTGTATCATTCTCATATCATTTCTCTCCATGCAACACATGTCCTTAACTCTCACTGGCAAGATTTCACTTCCATATATCATTAAACTTTGTACACATGCTTGATATACACTTACCTTGGTCGACAGTGGTAACACTCTGCTGGTTAGTTATGGGAGAAGTTACTTGAATTTACTCCATCCACTTCTGACTCATGCAATCACACTAGCACCTGCCTCTTCCTGTCCTACAATTGTATCACCAAGGTAATGAAACTCCTGAACAACTTCAATAGCTTCGCCATTCAAATATACTGTCTCAAAATCTGAGTTCTCATCCGTCTCCATTGTCTTACACTTCTTGCACACAAACTTATCCTCTCTCAACCTACCAGTAAATTCACTGCACTTGTCTACCCAATGCTTTCAAGTACCACAAAAAATTGAATTGCATCCGACTCTCTTTCCACAAACTGAGCAAGGGAACTGGATCAAGACTACAATAAGGACCCCAGTTCATTAACACAAGACGCGGAACATGTTGACCTCGCAATACACGTGGTCGCTATTTACAAAACACTTGTAAATAAACCTTTTATTTATTTTAATAAATGCAGTATATTTCGGAATTTTTTTTTTTCTTTTAACATGTTAATATTTATTTTAAGGCAGAGGGTCCATAAATAAAACAAATAAAATATTAACATGTTTTCTTTTAAAACATGTTTTTGTGTCCCTATTTACTTGCCTCCCCACAAGGGCAGAAATGGGGGGGGGTATGAAATATTGATCGCTGTACTTAAGTAATCTTCTGTTTTGTAGAGAAAAATAAAGCTTCCCAAAAAGGGGCACTCTGGATCTTACCTCAGTTTAGAAGGATTTTTCCATACTACACTTTGCTCCTAGCCCGAGGAGGCAAAACGGAAGATTACGCAAGTTATTTTAATAAATAAACGAATTATATACGCTTTTTAAAAAATCAGCTGACTTGTAATCTTTCGTTTTGCCTCCCCACGAGGGCAGAGTTAGACTTCAAAAATTAGTTTCTAAAAGTCTTGATCCAGGGAACTTTTCTCTTTTAGGATTTTCCAACGCTACAACCACTAATCATAGCTTTGGTCTTTGTAACATTCACTCTCAAACCTTTACTTTCCATAGCATTCCTCTAAGTTTAACCTAACAAGTAGACCTTCCACTGTTTCATAGAAAAGCATTAAATCATCAGCATACAGCATTTAGAAAATCTCTGGACAATGCTTCTAAGACATAAATGAAAAGCAACAAACTCAGTACAGAACCCTTATTTGCTCCTACATTAAAGCTGTCACTAAATGTGTTATAATTCTAACATAACCATGAGCATTTCTGTACATTGCTTCACTAACCACTCGTTTGCCCCTAGTTTATGCAAAGCCCACCAGACAACCTCTCTTCGTACTGTCAAAAGCTTTCTCTAGTTCCACAAAAGCAAAATGCAAGTCATTCTTCTTACCAAGTAACTCCTTTTGTATTTGTCTCAGGATAAATATAGCACCAGTGGTACTTTGCTCAGGCATACAACCAAACTGCATTTCATATATGCTTATCTGACTTATTTGCTGTTCAATTTTTCTGTCATTTTCAGGACATGATTCATCAATTTTAAACTGCTGTAATTACGTCTATCTAGTGCTTTCCCTTTACCCTTGTAACAATTCACAATTGTACTAAGTTTCCAGTCTTTCAGGATAACCTCTTCTTTTATGATCTGGTTTGACAACCCTGTTATCATCACAATTTTTGTTTCACTCGCAGTCTTCAACATTTCTGCAACAATGCCTGAAGGCCCTCCAGCCTTACCCTTCATCTTAGTTGGAAAACAATCGGGAAAAATATAAATTTCAATTATTGTCGGAGTACAAAATTAACTGATCCGTTATTTATTTATTTATTTTTTGTAATCTTAAAAATAGATCTTCAACATGACTAGTATCGAACATTTCAAAAAAAATTTTTTTTTACCCAAACTAGTAAAAAAAAAATCTTTTTACTTTTTTTTATACATTGAAATTATAATTGTATGTTATTTTGTCTTTTGATAGTGTTAATTTTGAATTACCCTACCCCAAAAAATATTGCCCCTTTTCAGCAAAAGTCAACAATTCATTATCGCTGATATAGCAAGCAACAGCAGCTGATTATAAACAGGCAGTTTTGTAAATTTCATTTACGGACTTTTGAAAAAAAAAAAGACAAAAATACTTTTTGTGCTTAAAGTTAATGCGGTTTGTGGTTTTTTTATAAAACAGTGGCTCCTTCAAAATATACTGGTTTTCAAATATACTCAACTTTCGAACTTTAATTCTAGTAATAATAACTTTGTAGTCGCCAATTTAAAAAAAAAAATAAGATTCTACTTTTTTTAGGCGATTATGTGTAAACATCCTAAAAGTCTTGGCAGAAAAAAGACAACAAAAAAATAATTTAGAGTGGAGAGATCAGTTTCGCATATAAATTTAACGTAAAATGATCTCCCATTTCCCGTCCATTCTTGCCTTTTAGTGCAGTTTAAAAAATATTTTTTCAAGCTGAAAACATGATATAAAATTAATAATTACTCTACCACTAACTCTAGGTTTGAATGACAAGCCCACCCTCTAAAAAAAACCTCCCTTAACTCTAACACTAAGTCCAAATGGCAACCTCCATCCAAAACAAGAACCCTTCCTTAACCTTATCACTATTCCTAAGTCCGAGTAGCAAGTTTTCATCCTACAAAAAAGCCAATTAAAATATGTAATCGTCTAAAAAAAAAAAGAAAAAAAAAACAGACCTCCATAAAGAAAAACGCACAGAATTTATCTCCCATAGAAACAAAATTGGTTAATGTCCTAAAACGCTAGAATGGCCCTGAAATGGGGATTATCTTACATTAAATTTATGTGAAACTAATCCCCACTCTAAATTCTTAAGTAGTTTTTTTTTCTGCCAAGTTTTCCAGGGTCTTCACATGTACTTGCTTAAAATAGGTAGAATCTCATATTTTGGGGAGGTAAGGGGCAATTTAGCGGAAACTGTTAATCTACAATAATACCAAAGAAATCTTGCAATATATTCATTTTTAAACAGACCTATTATTAGATTTCAGTTTGAGTTCTCTAACTTCTTTTTTATAATGGATACATAGTATTTTTTAAAGTATTGCAGCATATTTATGTGCATTTACTGCAGATTACTTGGAAACCATTCATTTCTGGAGATTTTCAGTGGAATATTTTGATTCCTTGCACGAAAATACACTTATATGGCAAATTTCATTGCTTAATCTTGTTTAACAAAGATATAACATTTTTACTGAAAAATTAGTATAAAAATGTGACAAAAAATTTAAAAGATTCCTTCTCAGATCATCAAGCTCTTTATATATATATATATATATATATATATATATATATATATATATATAAAATGCCATTATTGAGATATTTTAAGCAATTTAAATTTTTTCATGCATATTGCTATTTGTAATGATTTTTCGCTTGTTTGAAGCCAGGATTTTTAGTTATACGCCGTGAAAATTGGTTTCTGAATCAATAGCATACAAAATGGCAAATTTTCTAATTTCCAAAACTTTGAACGGTCATAATTTGGTGGCTCATTGTGCTACCAAAATAAATTTGGTATCGTTGTTTATATTTTGTAAACATCTATGTGCCAACATTAAAAGCTTTTTGATATAATGAAATTAAAATTTTAATTCGGGGTACCTAGTGTAAAGAAAATCTTATGGTGGGTACAGAAACATACAAAAAATATTTATTGCCTTTTCATCTTTCTGAAAAGGTGAAGTCGATCATAACAGCCTTGACTACGTGTGACTGCTTCCAACTTCTCCAGAAACATGTGTAAAAGTTATTTTGTTCAGAGATTGGCATTAAATCAGAGAATGATATAACCGTGATTCAATACTTTATTAATAACTCTATTGGAATTTAAAAAATTGAAATTTTAAATACTAGATATTGAGCTTTATCTTTGCTTTTGGAAATTGATTCCTAGTCGAATCTATCTGAACTATATGAATTTACTTTTATATTATTACCTAAAATATATATATAAGTAGTAATACTATACATCTAAAAGAAGATTAGGTTTAAAGCTCCCCAAATTCATACTAAAATTAAACATGTGCAACACAAGTGTTGAGTAACGGTCAGTACTAATTGACGATATTCTAGAGGTTGATGGTTCAATCTTCAGTGAAGGCGATACAAGAATAAAATAAAAAATTTAATACTTCTACCTTGTCATGACTGACAAAATGAGAACAATTTATCCCTGTGGATTAAATAAGGGATCTTGTTTGGAATTCTGTATAGATTCCAGAGTTGAATATGCACCTAAAGAAGGTCACAGCTTACATTAGCTCAAACATGAAAATAACAACCAAGATAAGAATAGTAGTCTAGATAATCCAGTTTAATTAACGTCTGGAAAAATTGCTTGTGGTGTTTCAAGAAAGAAATTGAACTTTCTCTGTGAATTCACCTGCAACAATTCTTTTATTGAAAAAACTAAAAATGCAGTTGTTTGTATTAAAGAATACAGCTAATTTATTGGGAACAGATTGGATTACATTATTTGATCAACGGGACTTTCCAATTAACTGCTCCTACAACGATTTATGATTCAGTACAATTAGTACTTCTTAGTAAGTCTACGATTAATGTGCATTAATATTGTTGTGGAGTGATAGAACCCCTCCCCCCTTTACGAACTGAATGAACTAGTTTTAACGACTATAAATATATGTAGTAGTAGGCCTCCGTCGGTCAGTCGACCATGAGTGATGCATACTTAGCCTAGTTGTTCCGGCTATCTGCTCATCTGGAGCAGAACTACTTGTGGCTGAAGAGACCCATGCGGGAGTGGCAGTCTCTGTCGCAAAGGTCACAAGCATGTGTGGTCTCTGGACTGCTTTCAGATGTTGGTTCAGGGTTTTTCATCGTGAGCGGTCATCTGCAATGCTCTCCGAAGACCCAATGTCGATCACCTTCATGTCTTGCCTCACAACATCTTTGTATCGGAGTTGGTGTGGCCAGTGGACCTCCTCCCAGACGCTAGCTCTCCATACAGGATGTCCTTTGGAATGCGCCCATCCTCCATGTGGTGGACATGGCCCGACCAGCGTAGTCTGCGTTGCCTGAAGAGTGACCATGCTGAGAAGGCTCGTGTGGGATAGAACCTCTATGTTGGACACCTTATCCTGCCAAAGATGTGGCGGAGGCTTCACAGGTGGAAGGTGTTGAGTCGACACTCTTGTCTGGCGTAGGTGATCCATGACTTGCTGCCGTACAGCAGTGTGCTGATGATACAGGCGTTGTACACTGCCATCATAGTCTTCACTGTAAGCTTGGGGTTCTTCAATATTCTGGATGTGAGGCGAGCAAGTGTTGTAACTGCTTTCCTGATCCTCTTGTCAATTTCAGTGTACAGGGAAGAGGTTGTCTGTTATGGTGGAGCCAAGGTATGTGAACTGGTGAACCACATTGAGTTCATAATCATCAGTAGTGACGACAGTTGGTATCTCTGTGTCTTGCCCCAGGACCTTTGACTTAGGCAAGCTGATGGTAAGCCAAAAAAGTCCAATGTTTGCAGTTTCTGCTGGGTATGTGTCGCAACTGCTGCATCGTCGGCAAACAGCATGCCTCTGATGCGAATTTCACGTACCTTTGTACTGGCTATGAGGTGGTTGAGGTTTAATGGCCTGCCGTTTGATCTGGTACGTAGATAGATTCCCCTGGTTGTAGAACCAAAGGCGTGTTTCAGGAGGACGGTGAAGAAGATCTTGAAGAGTGTTGGAGCAAAAACACACCCTTGCTTGACTCTGCTGCAGATACTGAAGGGGTTAGAGGAGCTCCCGCAGAACTGGACTATCCCCTTCATGTTGGTGTGGAAGGACTCTATTATGCACTGCAGCTTCAGTGGACAGACAATCTTTAGGAGGATCTTGAACAGGCCATCTCTGCTGACAAGGTCAAATGCCTTTTGATCATTTGTATTTTATCCATGGAACTTCACAAAACTTTAAGTTATTTTGTATCATCATGTGTACACTCACTTGAAATTTGGAGGTGGCGGGGTTGTTGCAATATATATGAATAGTTTGAATGCAAAACACGATAAACACCTATTATTATTATTGTTAAATTACTGCTATGAAAAGTGCTGCCTTTCATCACCCTAACACACTCCAGATGATTTTGTAAAGTAATATGATACTTGCCTAATATTCTTGCTTTTAATAAAAAAAAATCTTTGATGGTAGAATTTCATATTTGAAATATTCCTCTTTGTTAAGTCTAATTTTTCAATTTTAAGAAATTGGATTTATTGTGTTTTGCATTCAGACTCCACACACATATGGGCGTTATCAGTCAATGGCAAATCATAAACACAAGTGGGTGAAAAAATAAAAATAATTAATAAAAAAAATGAATAAATGTAATTTACTATTTCTTACTGAGTGGTTTGAACAATTTTAGAAGGAAGGTAAATCCCAATTTTTCTTTTCGTTTTTCTTAGGATATTCTGTTGAATACTTTTCGGAAAACCTTTTCCTTCCTCAAGCCTTCAAAAATAAATTATTTATTCATTTTGTTGTCTTTTTCCATGTCAGGAGCAGTCAAAGCATTGCCACAAAATAACTATCCTTTCTACATTTTCATATTTATTTTATTCAATGTTACTATTCTGAAGATGTTGAAAAGATTATTTACATAAACCTTTTCTCTCTAGTCTGTTGTGTCCGATTCCTGCACAAATTAACAAGATTTATTTTTTATTTTAAATCCATTTTTAAAATTTTTCTTTTTTTTTAGAGTTGGTGGCTGTCCCTACGACTGTTCTAACCGTGGTGACTGTCGTCAAGATGTCTGCATTTGTAAACCTGGTTTTACGGGCGAAGCCTGTGAAATTGAATTTTGTCCTCAGAATTGTTCCAATCATGGCCATTGCATCAGAAATAAATGTGTTTGTTCCAATGGATACATAGGTAAGTTATCAAACTTGTTTATACACAAATTTCGGGTTCTTAAATAGGACGGGGGTGCAGTCAAAAATTAATGTTTTTTCGTTTGCACTTAAGGGCTTCAAAATCACTTTTGAATTTCAAATATATCCAGACATGAAAGAAGTAAATAGACACTACAAAAATGTGTTGTACATGTTTAAAGTGTCTGCTTCGTTCACTCCAGCACTTGGAGCCATACAAAGCAAAAGTTTGAGACATGGATATTTTATATTAATTGACATTTTTGTTTGTTTCAGATATCAATATATATCACCAGTTAAGTATGACATGGCTCAAAGAAACATTAGAATTCTCAGGAGTCATTATTATAAGTTAATCTGAAGATGGACTTAATCAGCATCAAATTTCTACAAACTTGAAGATTCTACTTTCCACTGTTAACCAAGTGATTGTCCAATTCATCAGCGAGAGGAAAATAATCAATATTATCTTGCCTAGATTTATCACAACCCTCTGATAACAGTCTTAATTATTAATGATAATAAGGGAGTCGATTTACTTTTTTCATATCTATGAAAACATAAGGCGGACAGTGAGATTTTTGTTCATATTGCAACCCAAACTTAGGGTTAGTGGTAGGGTTTAGGAAGGGCATGTGTTTTTAGCACTGACATCTTGACATGAATGTCAATGTGGAACAATGTACTACTCAGAAATGTGTAACAATATTCACGCAAATGCTTCTGTGCTGCGGGCTAAAATCTGATTTTGTAATCGATTTAAACAAGAATAAAATTTGAATTTGATTTTAACTCAAGTCATAAAAAGCACGTGCCATTCCCTAACTCTAAGTCCAGGTGGCAACACGAAAAGAAAAAAAATCTGTCTTTTTGCCTTTTTCTTTTTTTAAATTGAAATAACACATCACTCAATAAGTCCCGGGCTTGACATGTAGATGGCGCCCCTATTAATAAAAAAAGTCATGATTTTTATAAAGTACTAACCTTCAAATAGCATGTCAGAATTTGAACCCAATCAGATTATTAGTTTACAAATTAGTTATTTAAGTGAAGCTACTGGTGAAAATTTGTAAAACAACGGAAAAATCTGAATTTTGTATATTGATAAAGAATTGCTTTCTAATAGGAAAAAATACTGTTCAAGCAAAGCAATGATTTGATAAATGTTATTCAGACTGTCCTCCGTTGGAAACAATGGTTTAAAGGTTGTATGCTGACTTCAAACGCAGTCATGCAGACACAAATAATGCTGAACACTCAGGTGGCCCAAATGCAACACTTGTGGTGGAAACACCAAAAAAGTCCAAACTCGTTTTGGTCAATCGTAAATTGATGTTGCATGAAATAGCAGAGAAGTTGAAGATATCAGAAGGCGAAAGTGTATTCACGATTTTTGCATGAACATTTGTCAATGAGAAAGCTGTGTTCATAGTGGGTGCTGTGTTTGCTCACAATCGATCAAAAACATGTTGATAATTCAGAGCATTGTTTGCAACTGTTTAAACGCAACAAAAAGGAGTTCTTGTGTCGATATATGACAATGGATGAAACATGGATCCACCACTTCACTCTGGAGTAAAATTAGCAGTCAGCTCAGTGGACATAAGCAGATGAAAGTTGTCCAAAGCGATCAGATGCAAACATTAGCAGGTAAGGTTTTGGCCTCTGTAGTTTGGTATGCGCAAGGTATTTTGTTCAGCGATTACCTTGAGAAAGAAAGAACCAATCATCAATAGCGAATAATCTATAGCATTATTGGTGCGTTTGAAGGAAGAAATCGGCAAAAAAATGGCCACAAATGAAGAAGAAAAAAAGTTCTTTTGCAAAGACCATGCATCGTGTCATATTTAGAATTGCTTCTGCACCCACACTATTCTCCAGCGACTACTGACTTCAAAAGAATGCACCAGGGAAAGAGATTTGGCTCCGATGAAGAAGTGATATTGTAATCAGAGACGTTTTTTTGAGGCCAAAGACAAATCGTTCTACAAAACGCATTGAATTGTTAGAAGCATTGGAATTAATGTATCACCCTAGAATGAGGCTGTTGATGAATAAATTGAATTTTGCCTAAAAGTTTGTTTTATTAGTTAGGCCCAAGATTTACTGAGTGATGTATTATATTCAATTGTTTTAAATGATGAATTGCCTACAACTGTCAGTTTCTATGCTAAACTGTAAAAATCGTAAATTTTAGAGATTTATTTCCTATCTCAATAAAAATAGTCATTGAATGCTTATATAATATTTTTGTTGAATCTTTCTTCCTTACTAATATTACAAATGTTAATATTTAATTTGATTAAAATTTGTGATATTTTTACCGTATTTCCTTGGATATGACTGATAGTAATAACACTATATCGATCGGTTTGGTTTCTGGTGTACATGTGAAGCTGGAAAAGCGCGATGTTTCAGTAAGAATTCCCATGTCTGGAAACAAGAAAACCTTTGTTTTCTTCCTTCTATCAGTTAAATCACCAGTATCTATTAATTACATGTTATAGATATCACCTAGTTTAAAACCTTAATAATAAAAAAAAAACTAGGAAGAATTGAGTGAGGGTATAATTTGCACCTCACTGAAGTAATCAAGGTGCATTTTGTAAGACGATCTAATTTTATATTTTTTAACAAGGATCCACAAAAATGTAAGTTAGGGACTTCTATTGCTCTAAAAATGATAAAATTTAAAGTTTCATAACAATATAGCCTGTATAGGTTTTAATCTTATTGAAAATTTTATTTAAGAAAAAACATAACTGGAATAATGTTTCTTAGCAATAATGTTTCTTAGCAATAATGTTTCTTAGCAATAATGTTTCTTAGCAATAATGTTTCTTAGCAATAATGTTTCTTAGCAATAATGTTTCTTAGCAATAATTTTCATTTGTGTTTCTAGGACCAGATTGTAGTCAAAAAGAAGGCAATGGATTATGGATCCAGCTTAACCCTGATAAAAACATTGCTGGAAGAGCTTCTCACGCAGTTGTCAAAGTCGATGATTCAGTTTGGGTAGTTGGTGGATACAGTTTTGCGAGAGAAAACTCTACTGAACTGATGATGTAAGTATTTTTTACTATGTAACCACTTTCTATATTGTAAATCTTACTTCCACACAGTCAGAAAATGAACTTCTTTCACAATCAATTATCGCAGTCACAAAATCTTACAAGTTACTCCTTTACTCTAATGATTGTGGCGTCTCTGTTTATAATGTACTAGAAAAAATGTGACCTGTTGAGTCACCCATTGAGCTTGAGGTAACTTGTTTGAATGGGGGTGGGAGATGAGTTTACGAAGCCAGTTAAATATAAAAGAATAAAGAGAAAAATCCAAAATTAACCTTTTTCTTCTCATTATATATCTATATCTTTCCCTTTCCAAGTGCAGGTTAAATATTATTACTACCCATGGTAATATCTCTTTTTGTTTATATTGGTCTATTCCAATTGTTTTCTGTTCTTTCTTTATTACTGCAGACATCGAGAGTGATAGAAGCAAGAGTGATAAATACAGTATAAAATAAGAGTGGAAGAGGTCAAACAAGATACAATGAGAGATGAATAGTGATAGATAGAAACTTAGTAAGGGGTGGGTCATTTGGTGAGATAATTGCAGTTTAATTAGAACAATTAAATTGAAGTTTTTATCAAACATAACTCAATCCCAAAACTGAGGAATATTTTAGCATGTGTTTAGTGTGATTAAAATACATGGGTGGGGGGGGGGGGTGAGCCTTAACGAAACGAACATTGATTAACTTGGCTTTAGTATAATAATAGATTAACATTTTTGGATCTTTGTTTTATTTTTATGAACTAGTTGAATAACATATAAAGACTAACACTTTCTAATTGAATGAATATTATTAACACCTTTCACGCTATAAACAAAATGTCTGAGATTTCAAAACGGTTAAAGAAGAAATGGATTACAATTCATCTTTGTGTGTTCTGTCAAATATAGTAAGGTGTTCGAACAGTCTATAGTTTTTGCTCTCAAAGTTTTTCATCCACATGTCCCACTTCCAGACGAATGCTCCCAGCTTCGAGATGAACTCTGACCCTGCAGTTAGGTCTCTAAAACTACTAATGCTTCATTGTCCACTAGATCTTTTTAAAAATCATATTCCTTCTTAGTGAAGAAAACGAATTCATCCCTCAGTTCAAAGAGATGCCCTGTTTTATTACGGGAGAGCCAGCGTGTCATAGAGCAGCTTGAACAGCGGACTATTCAAGGTGAATGTTCTGACAGACTTCACGATTCTGATAACTCTGTTCAAGCTTGATAAACACTTTGGAGAGAGCATCTTGGCAAAAAGATTAAATCTGTATAAAACAATCGACAGATTCTGCATGGGCTTCAAAACCTGACTTTCAACCAATCATAGATGAAACCCCCATTTCTTGTGCATCTGGCTAACTTTCCCAAATCCAGTTCATTCTGCTTGAAGAAATTATCTGAAAAATCACAACTATCCTTTCTCGTTTTGCCACCACCTTCTCTCCAATCAGCTGCTTTAGCAAGATCTTTGCCACTAGCATGTGAAGATTCTCTAATAGTTTGCCACTTCATGTTTTTGACCGTCAGGGGAGTGACTGACGTCATTGGAATGTTTTCATAATTTCCTGCCCTCTTTTGGTAGATCTATCCAGTTTTGTCTATACGTTGCCGCTCCATGTTTTCGCCAAGTTGCTGGAAGTAGCTCTGATATTGGTCCTTCTTCTCTGAGTGATTTGTCTCAAGATGACGTTTGAGCAGGCTGGGTTTCATGACCGCATTGGAAAGAGCTTCCTGTCAAAGGGTTTCTCCATGTTTGATTACAGTGAAGTTATATTGTATGTATGTTTGCTAAGGCTGCTAGGAAAATGGTTGGATCATTCTATCACTCCAGAAAGTACTGGACTCGTGATGCAACCCTCTACTTATAGAAGAGTCGGATGTCATGAGATGGAGTACTGCTGTCATATCTGGGGAGGTGTCACTCAGAGTACTCTTTCTTGCCTTGACAAACTACAAAATCAACTTTGCAATCTAGTGGGGAAGGGTATCTTCTGTTCTTTACTCTCTACATCCCCTTTTTCACAGAAGAATAGTTGCTAGTCTTTATCTACTCTATTGTTATTTCCATGGAAGATGCTCGACTGAGCTCCAATTTCCGGTTCCTCCTTGCAAAACATTCATAGCAAGAACTCTTCTTACTATCACAACTGCAAAGAACTTTCCTTTCTTCCTCAGTGTGCTTAGTGTCAGGCAGAATTTCCATGAACAGTTTCTTTTCAAGAACTGTCCATCTGTGGAACACATTACCGCAGGACTGCTTCCCTGCAGTCTGCAACATGGTCGTTTTCAAATATGTCATAAACAAATTTTGTTCATGACATTCATTTTCAATCCTTTCATAATATTCTTAATCATTCAACTGACAACTCATCCATTTCATTAACCCTTATCTCTGAGTGGCTTTTGGCCTTGATAAGTGGTGACTCATTTCATGAAAAAAAAAAAAAAAGAATAAAACCAATGCCTGCTTATAGTTTTACTTTGACAAACTATCAAATTCTGTTGGGCGAGTTAAAAAAAAAAAAAAAAAATCCAGAAATATAAAAGTTAATAAATATGTAAAATAAATAAATAAATAAATAAATAAATAAAATAAAATAAAAAATACATACATACTAAGTAAATTATGAGTATGTAAGTCGCAAATTGTTGCCGAATTACCTTGAGTAAGGCAGTTAAAATTTTTGTCAAAAAAAAATATTGACCAAAATTCGCACATGACCTCAATAGTGCTCGCATACCACATGGAATGTTGTTGCCACATCTGGGCTGGTGTATCAACCACTAGCCTCTCCCTCTTGTTGTTAAAAAAAAAATTCTAACCTGATAGGTCCAACACTATCTACCAAGTTCCGGTACCTGTTGCAGTGTTGCATACCTGTGCTTGTCTTACAAGTATTTCCACAGAATGTGCTCTGAACTTACAAAACTTATATCCAACCCAGGTTGCCCCTCTATAAATTTGGCCCCCATCACAGTAGCCCCTTATGCTGTCAGTGGCAATATGCCTTGTTTGAAGTGAACAAAAGTTTAAAATAAAAAAAATTTAAAAAGGGGCTTGGGAACCACTGAGCTAAGCAAAAACACAATCTATATATTTAATGTAAGGAATGAAAAATCTTTTGGTATTGGTATATGAGCGTCTTTATATCTGAATATTTTTTCCATTCTCTATTTTATAGTTACAATGATATTTTTTGATATAATAATTTAGATTTTTTAATTTTTGATAGCAAACTATTTGTTGAAAGAATTAAGTATTCACCAAACATTTATATTTATACCATTTTTTCATTTGTGGCAGTTAATTTACATTCTTGGCCTTTTGGCTAGGAGCAAAGTGTAGTATTTGTTCTTATACTACAGTTCATATTTTCTGTCTTCTGTCAGTTAAGGAAAATATTACTAGACTGAGAGGCAATTTTTATTTTTCTCCCAGTCCAGAGTGCCCCTTTTTGGGGAGCTGGATTTTTCCCACATTAAAGATTGATCTTGTGTCTAACTCTACCCTCAGTTAATTAAAAGCAGACCAATTCCCAGGAAGGCTAGGATGGAAGTTTTAAGTTATTCTCCTCACTGGACAATCCACTCTTCAAACCTTTGTGTCAAGCATTGCCTCGTGAGGACGCAAGTGAATATGATCAAGTTATTATCTAATGTTTCGTTTTATACGTGTTAACCACTTGATAACTTTTGTCTAGTTTGGAAAAGATTTTAAACTCTAACAATATCACTCCAAAAATTGGTTGCTTTCATTTAAAAAAAAAAAAAAAATCTATTTTAAGAATAGTTAAAATAATTAAGTAGAACTAGTTCATATTTGCTCCGTGAGTTTACTTAGCTTCTACCACTTTATAGCTGGTATGAAGAAAATATTTGAAATTTTGTGGGGGATACACTACTTAGTATTTAGTTGAGAGTAAGTAACTACGATGAATGTATTTACATTTTTTTTTATTGGCAAAAAAAATTAGAAATTATATTTTTAAGCAAAAATAATTCGCTTTGAACTAATGCTGAATACTCTTTATTTACCTTTTTGGTGGATTATCAAAAAAAATGTTAGGACACCTAACGAAACGGAATTACCTCCCTTGAACCATTTCGGAAGTTAAGAGTTATCGCCCTTGGAAAAGGGTCGTCTGCCCGGAGAGAAAGAAAACAAAGACCACGGCGTATATATCAATCGCGTCCAGCGGCCAATTAACTCATTAATTCATTCTGTGTTCAGTTTTAATAAATCTGTTAAACGTTTCTCTTAATAGTTCATCTATTTATTTACAAGTTATTATTTATAATTAACCTAAATTACGAGGTTATAAAAAAATGTCACTTAGGTTAAAAACAAAATTGTACATTCGTGTAATTTTTTTATATTATGTTAATTTCTTTATATTTATGAATCATTTATCCAGTGAAAAAAAATCCTTTAGACTTACGTGAGATTCGAACTTGGGTATTGACATCGTAAAAAGCTACTGCCTTAGTAATGTGTACTCTGCCTATTCCTTTTTTGTCAAGCGATCACATGTTTCTATTTGCGTATGAACAAAAGTTAACTTTTTTAATAGTATATAGATGCTTTATATTATCAATTTCTTTGGAAAAGCCTTAAACCGGAATTATATGCAAAAGATAAGAGATAATTGATTGTACTTTTCTGTAAGACGCAAATTTCTTCAAAAGATTTTTAAAAAAAGAAATTTTTTTTTCTCATTTTATTTTTTTTTTTCTCAAATAAAATGTTTGTAATAGTTACATCTGACATTGAATTTTAAATTAGCTCGAATCCGGATTGTGCTAGTAAAATTGTTTCAGATCTTACAGCTGACAGTCATCTCTTAATAAATTGATATTGTTTCCTTTTTAAGAAATAAAATATTGTCAAAACACCAATTTTCAAAAGAGATTTATCACACTTAGGTAACTAAATGATAACACGGATAACAGAAAATACTTGATAATCTTAGTCATTCGGTTGTCCCCCTTTTCAGCATAGAAATTATCTGTTGTCAGTGAATTTTTTTTATCATGTTTACATTTTTTTATCTTGAAGTATCTCTACTTATGTCCTTTCTAAAAACCCAATAATGCATTTTTATTATCTTGTCTAAATAAAATCCTAGTATGTGACACCATTGTTAGTGTTAAATTCTATTAATAACATCAGTGTTTATCAATATGAATTCATGTTTTTGCAATGAGAAGGAATGTTCGGAAATCCGTGGTTTTAATCTCTTTAGGAATCATAAAATAAATTAGAGGGACCTTGTGGAAATTCCACGCTTGCTTTTTTTTATCTATCTACATAATTTACTCTTAATGATAATATTTTGTTTGAAATAATACATTTATGTAAGTTTTATAATATTAAGCAAAAATTATCTTTCTTTGCCCGCAAAAATAATTGCCATTATCAGTTAAATATTCTTTAAAGAAATAAAACAAATGTTTTTATTTATTTATTGAAAATTATAACAATTTATATTTTTTTAAACAATAAATATTCTCTTATAAAAAATAATTGTCAGTTAAATATATTCTTTTAAATAAACGACAGTTTTAACCTTTTTTATTTAATTTATTTGTTACAATTTAAATAATTTAAAAATAAATAGTCTCTTCCTTCTAACCATTAAAATATTTATCAGCTAAATATTCTTTAAATAAATAAAACGAATCAAAATTTAAAAGAATTACTTTTTTTACATTGCATCTTCTGGCAATCGGGCAATCCCATCTTTTTTAAAAAAGGAGATGAATGATAACGTACGTATGTGCAAACATGAAATTTTCTTTGCACTAATAGACAATTAGGTTTTATTCTACGATTTTTCTTTATTTACTGTTATTCTGTAGATATTAGTTGATTATGTGTTAATTAATGAATTATATATATATATATATATATATATATATATATATATATATATATATATATGTGTGTGTTAATTATTTGGACATTTTGTTTTGTATAAATTATTTGTTCACTAATGGACAATTATTGTTTTATATATAACTAGCAGGGCTACCCGTAAAGCGTAACATATTTCTATTAAAACTTCTACCTCTCTTTATCCATCTTTCTCTCTTTCCCCCTCCTCTGTTTCCCCTCTTCCCCCCCCCCCTTCCCAACCCCCTTTTTTCCCCTCCGTTCAGCCCATTCGTCTTTGGATATATACACACAAACAACTCTGCTTTATATAATAGATTCCTCTAGGAATGAGTTGGCATTTTCTTGGCCCAGTTGACCCCCAAAGAATGAATAATTTTTTCTTTTAATTCTAGATATTATTCACCCAGGACAACTCTAATCAAGAATATACCAACTTTGTGGTGATTTGTTTTGTAGTTTTTTAACTTTTAGCTGGACACACACACACACACACACACACACACACTACCCTTTATATAATAGGCTAGAAGAATACCCGTCCTAGGATGGGTAAACAGAACAGTTTTGCATCCCTTTTACGAAGATTAAAATAAAGATCTAATGGTACTAAACCTTATATCTAGAATCTTTATTCCAATTTTGATCAAAAGCCATTACATGATTTTGATTCTAGAACATGTGTAAAATTTAAGGCTTAAGGGGTCTTAACAAAGAAATTGAAATTCAGGGAATTTTGCTTAATTTGTGTCTAATGACTATGGATCAAATTTAATGCAAATCTAAAAAATTTCAATTTTCAAATGGGAGGGTATGCCCATATTATGCTCCCTAAAACCCTTTAAAATGCTTTAAAGAAACTGAAATTTGGGGAATATTTATTGATTCTAATACTTGTTAAAATTTCACAAAAATTATAGGTATATGAATTTTTGTAAAAGACTTCCACCCCCCCCTTTTGCATAAAACTAGATTAAACTAAATATAGCTCACATCATCTACCCTTACACCTAGCAGCTGTGTTCCAAAATTCATTATTATCAGTTAATTTGTTTAAGAGTGAATCTTGGTTTCCTTCAACCAACAGATCAGTCCAACTTCTGTTTCTTTTTGAAAAAGAGAGGTTATTACTCTCGAAATGATCTACGTTTTTACCATTCCGGACCTTTAGTATTTAGCAGTAAGCCCCCTCCCCCCAATTTACTGTCTTTATATTTAAAGTTTATTTGAAATATAAATAAATTGATTTGAGATTTGTACACCTATACCGTCTCCTGTCATTTATTTTTGTTCATTCCATCTTCCGCCTTTCTGGTTTTCTACATTGCATTGCTCCTACCTTTGAACACTTACACACACACACACATACACACACATACACACACACACGGAAAAGTTTGATTTAAAGAACTCAAACTATTGCTATATTTCAAGGAGATTACATAACTAATTTTATTAATAACATATTAAATACTGCAGATAAAATTAAGCTCAATGGTTAACACGTTATGTCAAACAGAGCATATATATTTTAATTCAGTAGATGTTAAAGATTTTCTGAAACATGTTTACATAATATGGAGAAATATTGTTGAGTGTTGAATTTTGAAGCATGATTAAAAAATGTCATAAATTTTGTATTCTACTGAATTAAAATATATATATATATATATATATATATGTGCACACATTTCTAAAAAGTAATTTTAACAAAACATTTTTTTTTATATAGGAGTCCATTTAAATTTAGTTGGATATCACGATCATTATCTTAGATGACTGGTGATGGAAACCAACAGAGTAGCCACTGCTGACATCAATATCTCAACCAATGTCATAGTCAATGTTATTTAAGATTCTTGGTCATAACTCTTTCATGAAAATCACACTTTTAAAAATTTTTTTAACTTTCTCCTGCACATAATAAACTTATGGTTAGTGTTGAGGTTAATGAAAGACATGATTTCATCAAGTAAATCCCATAGTCGTAAAATATGATTAGTTGTATCACAAGTTATCTTCTCTTGTCTATACAAACAAGCTATAAAATGTTTCACATAATTGAAATTGTTTGATAAAGTAAAAACAAGTTTAGGATGAATTATTTTTAATGAGTAAATTTGTCAACTGTCATAAAAAAACTTATTTTAATATTTAAAAAAAAATTAATATTTTACAATGATCGTAAATGTTTTATTTTTATTTTCTTTGGCAATGAGTGGTTGGTGCAAGTGATTACATTCATGAACACCAGTGTACGTAGTCGGGTGCGAGTCGGTAACAGCTACAGCGTTGAATTCGTTCTGTCTTGTACTCGAGGCTCTATCACTAGAATTTCGTACTAGCTACCCGTGGGAGCTCTTATATGCCGACGATCTGGCGATCATTGATACTTCACTTCAATCACTCAAGGAACGTCTGGATAGATGAAAGAGTAGCATGGAGGAGAAAGGTCTCCGAGTCAACATGGGTAAAACCAAGGTCATGATTGCAGGTTTCAACCTCATCTTACTTAGGAAAACAGGAAAACACCTGTGTGTCGTATGTCTGATAGTAACAGGCAGCAACTAAATCATCTCCACTCACTGTTTAGGATGGGTCCACAAAAAGTTCAGTGGCATAAAGAGCTCTCTCAAAGCAGATCCTCACTTTAAGTGTTTGCGTTGCACCGGCGTGCCAAGACCAATAAATGGCAGACCACTGACGGAAGTGGATGCTGGTGACAGACTTTTGTTACCTTGGAGACATGCTGTCATCAGGTGGAGGCTGTGAACTCGCGGCAGCTACACGTTGCAAGTCTGCCTGGAAACAGTTTAGAGAGCTGCTATCAATCCTAACAAACAAACACCTGCCTACAGCTACGAGAGGTTGTGTGTATTCCTCAAATGTCAGAAGTGTGCTAATGTATGGCTTCAAAACTTGGGCTGTCTCTGCTAGCACACTAAAGAAACTGCACTGTAACGATAAGGCAATGGTCAGATGGATCTGTTTGGTGAAACCTGAACAAAGCATACCTTTTGAATCTCTACTTGCACAAACCAACTTGAAAAGCCTCGCGGACAGAAGAGCAGACTGTGCCGGTTGGGGCACGTTGAGCGCAGCAATGGCTGGATTGTTAAAGTCTGACAGTTGAATGTGCTGCAGAGAAGATCACCACTGGCAAACCCAAATTGTATTGGGAGGATGTGGTCAAACGTGATAGGAAGTCCATGGGTATGGATTTCGTCAAGCCTCACCAAAGACAAGAATAAAGGAAAACTTAGATCGAGACTAGACACTCAGGCCTCACCAGAGGATTAATTGTGACCTGATTCAACAAATAAACCGGTTGATGATGATGATGAATGAATGAGGGCTCTTGTGTATCCCTACTCTCAGCTCTAAACCCATATTACTATTTTTATTTTTTAATTTCTAAAAACGTTATCTTTGTTACTGATGTTATGATGGCCAGTGTGAATGAAATACCCCCACCCCCCAAAAAAATCTTTTTATTTTTAATTTTTAAAATTTTTTATGAATCCAATATACAATTAATACCACCAATGGATTCTGTAAAACCTGTTTGATCTCCATATCGAGCTTCATTTTCAATTTCATCCCGGACAGACACCTCATTTATATTATAGAATTTTAAATAGTTCTTCTTCTGAAGATAACTGTATTAATTAGTAACTCTTTATATTTTAGATTCAACCTAACCCAGGAAAAATGGATGGACTCGTCTGTTAAACCATTAACTAATATTTTTCCACAGCCGCGACATGGACACTCAGTGGTTCTTTTTGAGGTAAGTTGTTTGTGCTGATCCCAGATTGAAATTTGATTGCGTTTTTGCTAGTGTGGGCATGATTAATCAGAATTGAAAATCGAAAAAATTTGAACTTTTTGGGGAATCGGTATCGGAATTAGAAAAATTTGTGCCTATTTTCCGATGCCAAAAACAATTCTTTTAATTGTTTTTTTGTTTTTTTGTTTTTGTTTATAACTTAATTTACCGTGGCTGGCACTAATGATAAAATGTTAAATATTTATTGATTTTAAACAACCAGTAAAACTAAAATCTATAGCTCAACTCCCACGTTTGCGAAAATATATGCACATATTATTAGATGGATTTTTAGGGTAATCCGAAAATTTAAAAAAACAACAAAAAAAACTTTATAGCTAAATATTTAGAGATTTTAAAAGAATCGGAATTGAGGGAAAAATATTGGAATCATCCCATCACTAGTTTTTGCACATCTTGGACACAACATAGATCAATACGTCTTTTCTCAAGAAACTCAAAAATCTCTCCTGACCTTCCTCGCAAGCTTCCAATATTCAAACTGCACAGCTTTAAGTTTGACAAATTTATTTTGTTTGTAAGATATTTCATTACTCGAGGCACAATTTTTATGCCCTTCCATGCGTCAACCCAGTGAGGAGCAGTATTTTTATCAAGAGACATTTTCTAGGTAATTGCCCATCAAGGCTAAAGAGCGCTTTACCTGCCCTCTTTATTTTTATGTTTTTCCATTAAAAAAACCTCTTCCACCCACTGAAATCCTGTTGGAGATATACCAATATGAAATTTCAAATGCCTTGGTTGAGATGAAGATACACAACCAATATACTTGTATAGTTTTGAGCCACTGCGAGTATCAAATTTAGTAACCAAAATTTAAAAAATATGCACATATATGCAACAAATATTACAAAGTAACAAATATAAAAACATTATTTGAAAATGTAGCTTTTTCTCAAATAAGAGTTTCTTAAAGAAACTAATTTGTACAAACATGATTGAGAAAAAAAAAAAATCCAGTATTAACAAAATAACATCTGACAAGAAACAAATACCAAATAACCTGCATGCGTGTTGAACACTAGCCATGGCGGTTCAAAATGATTTTCTCCATGAAATTCTATCATTTATGTTAGTTGCCATTGTTTGAAGTCATCTGTTTGGTTACTGTCAACGTTGACATGGGGGGCTACTCTGATAATATTATGTCAACCTGTATTTTTTTTTTTTTTGCTTTTAACTAATCAACCTTGATTTGTTTCACACCTAAAATTGGGCTTTAACATAAAATATGTTACAGTTGTATCATACACGTTTGCTACCAATGCTAAACCAGTGCAAGAAATGCGGTTGCCAGTATTCTTGAGGACTATATTTTGCCAAAGGAGAAAACATCACAAAAACATGAATTGAAGATAACTCCAGGAACATCCGTTTCGTCATGTGATATTACTTATTCACAACCATCTATGTCTTGTGTCAAAAAAAAAAGTAAATTGGTGTGAGTCTGGCTTGATTCTGTTGTTGGCATTCTTACAGGAGGGACAACATGGAAGTTGCTTACCATCCCCAAGTGAAAGCCGTAGATTATGTGATATATCTGGTGTGAGAAATCGCAAATGCGCCACTTATTATTGCAGCTGTGCTTAGGCATCTTTTCCTGTTCTAAGGGATATTTGTAGCTACTATAATAATATATTATAAAATGCATTGGCCTTTTGGGGCTACTCTGATAATTTTTTAACTATAAAAAAAATGTATAAAATGCTGAAATTCTTTTTTCTTCACTTGAGTGTTATTCATTTAGAAAATAGTATTTTTTTTTTTTTTACAACAAAAGCGACACGGTAAGAGCAAATGCGCCAAAACCTATCCATACTAACCTCGGTTGACTGTATTTAATGCTGAAACACAATACCTAATTGTAATTCAGTTCATATAATTAATGGAACACAAGTTGCTATTTTACCTAGAGCTGGGTGAAAATGCCAGGTTTATACATTTCTTAACCTTGTTAGTGTCAAAATGAACCCAGTAGATGTAATGGGACTTGAACTCTGCTTAGCTGATGTCAAAGACTGATGGTACAGATAATGCACAAGATTCGATTTTCATGTATGAATTTTTAGTAACTTTTTGTTTTACTGAAAAAATTTTAAATACAGCATGAATATTAAATTAGTAATGTTAAATTCTTACAAAAAAATATTAATGAGAATTGCTAAACTTAGAATTGATAAAAAAATAAATAAATTTGAGTTCCAATGGAGATTTTGCAATATGGGCCGTATGTTAAATACATTCAGAAGGTTTGAAGGAATATGGACAATGATGTGTAGTTAGCTGATAAAATACCGACTCGAGAGTCGGTTTAAAAACAAAACAACAAAAAAAAAAAAACAACTTCTGATTCCTGGTAAAATTGACTCTTGACCTGAATTCCCATCTGACTAATCAAATATTTTTTTTTAATATAAATGTTCTTGTTAGCTCCTTAGTGACTTCATGCCTTGGCTGGAGTGATTTCCATTAAAAAAAGAAAAGAAAGAAGGCCAACAACTTGCTCAATGGTGTCATGTTCTTTGACGTTTGATTCTTTTACAACCTGCAAAGTTACACATAACGTTAGCTTCTCCTCACCTGCTCCTCGGAGGGGGCGAACGATTTAAAGACTAAGCTTTGAGAATGACACCTGAACCCAATTAGCTTGTCTACAGAAGAAATATATTGCTGTCCTCATTGCTATGTGTCCCTTCAGACTTACTGTCCATGAAGTCATATTATGACATGTAGTCCCAGTTCTAATTGTTTTAACTTCTAATGGAATTTTCTACTTCTCTGCTTAATCTAACCTTACATGGAAAATACCGTTTTAACACTATTTTTACACACTCGCATCCAATCTTCCTAAATGGCCATATTAATCCATTCACAGTTCAATGAAAATGAAACGATTAATTTGACATTTCAGTTTATGAAATATTTAAATCTTACAGAGTTTTTTATTAAATACAAACTTTTGTTTTAACTAAAAATGTTAAGTTGTAATAGCTGTAAATGTCTGTCAGCCATGTTGCAAAATAAGTTAAAGTTAATTAAATATATATTTTTTTGTATCCTCCGATTTCAGAACCAGCTTTATATGTATGGTGGTGTTGTGGGAAATAACATCTCTAATGAATTATGGATGTTTCATATTGGTTTGCGGACTTGGACATTTGTGAGAGATTCTACTTGGGAAGACCGACAACTTGCTGTGTCTGGACACGCTGCTCACGTTGTGGACGGAGTGATGCATGTCTTATTTGGCCACAGTCCTGTCTATGGTTTCCTACCTTTTGTACAAGAATTCCACTTTAGTAAGTCATTATTTTTATCTATGTCTCCCCTTATCTATGTCTGTCTCCCCTCATTGATGTAAGATTTCCAAATTGCTGTTATCCACAAAAAAATAAAATAAAACAATAAACAAGATAAATTGCTTAATAAAGGTTGATCCAAAAAATTGCCACCCTTGGACTCGTTAATAAAATTCACTATCCTTCCTTAAAGCCAACCATATTTGGTACAAATAAATTTCAGTCTCTGCCTAATTTGTCCACCAAGTCTCAATCATGAATATCCAACAGTCTTTGTTTTATCGTCATTCAATGTCAATACTGAGTGCTACCTAATGGTCATTAAGTTTTTGTCATGCGAAGAGGTGTTGTGAGGAATGAACAGTGGTTTCAACAGGACACTTTGGTGATCGTCTCATCAGTCGGAGGTGTGATCCTGAATGGGCTTCACACTCACCAAACCCTAACCCCCAAATTTTTATCTAAATGATAATGTCTATGAAAATAATCCCCTGACTATTTGTGAACTGAAGCATTGATAAAACAAAGACTGTTGGAAATTCATGACTGAAACTTGGTGGACGAGTCAGGCATAGTGACGTTTATTTGTACCAAATAGGGTTGGATTGCAGAAAGGATTTTAAATGTTATTAGTGATTTTTTTGAGTTTTGATTTTTTATTTTGTTTTTTATATATAGCATATTAATGGACATTTCTATAGATGCATTCATACAATGTGTGTTTAGCGACAACAATGCAATTTCAAACTTAAAACTGAAATTTGACCGACTGTCAAAACCTCTCTTAGAAATATAAGGACACATCTATTGACTTGCTTGACGTGTGGTTAAAACAGAACTGTTATTTGATGTCTATATGTATATATTTTGAGAAAAACAGGAGAGGGGGTGTTTACGTCAGCTTGCAAGCAGTGATGTTTTGATCTGGTCTGGCTTAGAGTTCTAATTACATTGTTACTTGTTTTAAACTAGAGTTGTGATTTTGTTTGGAGAGAAATTTCTTTTTGTTACAGCAGTGACTGACACCACATGATTGACACCAAATTCAGCCGAAGACGAATGAACGTTCATGGCTTGTGCAAACAAAAGTTCACAGACTTGCCAAAGGAGAAGTGGCATATTGCAGCCTACCAACTGACTAATGTATTTATCAAGAGGGTGTGTGTGGTGATATATACGTTGTAGTCACAGGAGTAAGACAGAATCTACGAGTGCCACATTCGTTCTGATCAGTAGCTTTGTCAATCACTTTGTGCCCACGTGGGGAATTCAGGTCCACAAAGCTGTGATATTTATGCTGCTAGCCTGGAACCTCCTGGGCTAAGCTTCTGTTGGCATTACTTCTCTGCTTTATCTAAGAAAATATTATTTGGATTTAAGAGACAAAAAATGGAGGAGTCTGCAAGGTGAAAGGATTGACTGGACAAGACATTTGTGTCTTGAAAAAATGTAATTTATTTTAAAAATTCCATTTTATCAGCACTCGTACATGATTTACTCACAACCCAGTTGGGCTGCTGTAGCCTCTGTTTGACACATCTCTCATCCGGTGGCAATTGCAAAACTGAATTCTCTTTTGCAAGGAGAAAGAAAGGCTGTCGTTTAAAGTACACCCCTATCCCCGGACACAAGTCAGAGTTTGCAACCTTTCAAATTTTGTACGAGCCGGGAAAGCTGCCAATGCGTAAAGCTTAGCAGGTTCATCTGTGTTAACCTCAATGCACTTGATGACAACTTGGTTATTTCAACACAGAATGGGGGCGAGTGATTGACAGCCACACCCAGCTTAAATTGATTCTGCAAACAATACTTGGGCAATATTTCGATACCTAAAAAAAAAAATATGGTTGCAATTTTAATTAATTATTAAACCATTTATTAAGTCAAATTCTTAAATATCAAATCAGCTCTTTGTGCCACAGATGTATCTTTGAGCCAAGCAAGTGGCAGGAGCTGATTATGTAATCTCGTTGCTTAAAAGGACTCTGAGCTGATCACCTTATTAAGGAATCTATGCTGAAGGAAGTTAAAATGGAATGCTGATTGAGAGCAATTTACCTGAATGGATTAAATAAAAGGGTTAAGTTCAAAATTCCCGGAGGGTTACTCTGACAAGACATCTTAAAAAGGCCGGATTGTACAATAGTCGAAACGTGAAACTGGCAGTGACCAAGATGAAGAAATAAATCAGAAATAGAAACTATCTTTTGTAATTTTGTTTGTGCATTCAACTTTGTTAGTAATTCATACAACTAAAAATTGGAAGAAAGGATCTCATCACCAGTACTTCATCAGAGACTTGGTATTGGTGGGATTATGGGTGCAATTGAGTTAATAACATCCACATAAAGAGTAAAAGATTTCAATTATAAAAATAGGTTGGGATCCTTAGGTTTAACTACTTTACTAGAGATGGGATGATTCGATTGCAACCTTCAAAATAATTGATTGAATTTCTAAATATAAAACACACTTTGGGAACTTGGTATTGGTGAGATTACAGAAGCCTTACACACTGGTTGTCTCAGGTAGTTCGGCCATGTACAGCATGCTACCTCTTGCATCAACTCCATAATGCATTTTTGTATCCTGGCACTAGAAAGCATGGTAGGTCGAGGAAGACATGGTTAAAAGTGATATAACAGTATGTAATCTAACTGATGTTAATCCTGGAATCCCGGACACTTACAGCACTCTAAATACTAAAACTGGATGAGGAAGAAGAAATAATGGATTTACAAGGAGACTTTTGGGGTCTATCTGATGAAATATTTAAGAGAATTTGATCTGTATATTTCTATTATATATTCTATGAGATTGTAGGTTATTGTGTATATCTCTATTTATATAACGTTAGGCATGCGTATATATGATCCATAGCAATTACACACCAATTAAGTAAGATTTCCTTAATTTCAATTGTTTCTTAAGACCTCTTAAGCTTAAGCCTTAATTCTAAACATTTTCTATAATCAAAATCATGTAACGGATTTTGATCAAAATTGGAATAAGAATTCTAGTAGCATCATATCTTGATTTTTAATCTTCGTAAGAGGACATAAGTGGTGCAAAACTGTTTTGTTTGAGGAATTAATTTTACTCGTCCTGGGTTGGATGTTCTTCATATGTATAAATAATTTTAAAATGTTATTTATTTAAAAGTAAAATGGGATTCCTTATTAAAATTAGAGATACCCAAAGCGGCACAATTAATGAATACATGGGAATCAATTAAAGACACCCTAAATACCAAAACCGGATGAAGATCTGTTCTGCAATACTTCAACAGCCATTACTATTCTCTGCCAACACCTCAACCAGAAGTCTCTGCTGTCCATTTTGTTGCAGCGATGTCTTTGATTGTTCGGGCATGCAGCTCCTCGACCAGATGGGGAATTATTTTGCGATGTAACTCCTCCCCCTCTCTCTCTCTCTCTCTGTCTGCCTGGGTGTTGCAAGCATATTGGTGGACAACTGAAAACATGGAAGACAACTATCAGGGAGAACTTGGCTGAGCTCATAATTCCACAAGTGGTCGAACTTTGACAGTGGAATGACGATTGGTTAATCATCTATGCAACTTTACTCAGGACTGCCGTGCATTGACCGCCATGGTCTAGTGTGTGCTGCAGGCAAGAAGCCAGATCAACCTGACCAGGGTGAATGCCATTGCAACAACAATTTGAACAGACAGTTTTTTAGTACCTGTGTTGGTATATTACTTATAGCTTTCTTATTTTTTATTTTAATTTATATGTTCGGCAAACATGGGTTTTGCACAAAATATTTTTTTTAAAAATAGCTTCTAATTTTCTGTTTTTAGACAAAAATAATTGAAATTTAATTTCAAGGTTTTGCTATTATCGTTAAACCTCTTTTTAAGTGTCTTAATTCAAACTTGAAACAAAAGCAATAAAAACTCGCATCGCGCATATACAGTATTTTGAATATACAGATCAAATTCCGGTAAACATTTCCTCTTATAGTTTTCACAATTTTCTCTTTCTTTATTAGTATCTTTTAATTTAAAAGTAAACTTGAATTTAAAAACTTTTGTTTTGTAGGCAACAAGAGTTGGATTTTACCCAACACAACTGGTGCGATGGTGAAAAGTACTTGTTGGTACTCTAGTGTTTATGATAAGGAGTCTGGCTTGATTTTTGTGTACGGCGGCTATCATTCTGTCACTACTGCTTCCAACCATCTTACGGACAAGATGTATTCTTACAGCCCAAGACGACGATATTGGTAATTCGTGTTTTCATATTTTTTCTTTGTATGCATCCATTACAATATTCTTTAAAGCATGCATTCTCCTTGCTGTTTCTTTTTTAGTCGACACACATACAGACACACACACAAACGCATATATACAGACGCACCCATACATACAAACACATACAGACACATCCACATAGATATACAGACACATCCACATAGATATACAGACACATAGACATACACATACATGCATAGACACATGCATGCACACATGCATGCATAGACATACATGCATGTACGCATAAACACAGACACATATGCATAGCCGCATACACACACACACGCACACATAGGGACGCGGACACGCACGCACACAGGGACGCAGACACGCACGCATATATAGAGGGACGCATGCACGCACACACACATAGAGGGACGTGGACATTCACGCACACACACATAGAGGGATGCGAGCACGCACACACACATAGAGGGACGCGAGCATGCCCACATAAGGAGACGCGAAAAAGCACACATAGGGAGACGCGAACACGCATGCACCACACACATAGAGAGATGCAGACACGCACATAAAGAAATGCGGACACACACACATGGAGAGACGCGGACACACACGCACACATAGGGAGACGCGGGCACGCACGCACACATAGGGAGACGTGAACACGCACATGCGCATACATAGACGCGGACACTCACGCACACACATAGAGAGGCACGGACACGCAGTGGAACGCACACATAGCTGCGCGGACACGCACACACACATAGTGACGCGGACACGCATGCACATGCATAGGGTGACGCAGACACGCACGCTCACGCATAGGGTGACGCGGACGCACACGCATAGGGTGACGCGGACACGCACGCGCACGCATAGGGTGACGCGGACATGCGCACGCATAGGGTGACGCGGACATGCGCACGCATAGGGTGACGCGGACACGCACGCGCACGCATAGGGTGACGCGGACACGCACACGCACGCGCACGCATAGGGTGATGCGGACACGCACAAGCACGCATAGGGTGACGCGGACACACATGCACACAGAATGACAGACAGACGGGCACGCACGCACAGATAGACAAACAGACATGCACACATACACACGCATAGACAGACAGACGGACATGCACACACACATACATGCATACATGAACACACATATATGCATGCACACAGATACACATATGCACACATACACGTATGCACGCATATACATATGCATGCAGACGCGCACACATACCCATATTCATGCAGACACACACATACACACATGCATATATACAGACGCATACATATATACAGATGTTTGCACATATACACATGTATACAGACATATGCATGTATACAGACACGCACTCACACCATGATTTACACACGCATTACCAAGTATAAAAGATGCTATAGAGAGGCATCTATAGTCGAAGTTTCCTGTTTTGCACACATATTCCTATACTGTCCAGATTTAATCTTTCTCTTAGGTCATTAGATCTAAGCCTGTCTTTAAGACTCACATTACACATCCATTTTATCATTTTCATATCATTTCTCTCCATGCAATGCATGTCCTTAACCCTTACTGGTCAGATTTCACTTCCATAAAATATCACACATCATATCCATGCCTGATAGACTCTTCCCTGAACTTACTCCATCCACTCTTAACTCTTTCAATTACACTAGTACCTGCTCCACTCCACCCTGTGTTCCAATTGTATCATTAAGGTAACAAAACTTCGTAACAACCTCAATAGTTTCACCATCCAGATATACTTTGTCCACATCTGAGTTCTCAGCCATCTCCATTGTCTTACACTTCTTGCACACAAACTGGTTATCCTCTCTCAATCTTTTAGAAATTTCACTGCACTTGTGTGCCCAATGCTTACAAGTAGCACAAAAGATTGAATTGCACCCGACTCCCTTTCCACAAATTGAGCAGGGGAACTTTCCTTTTTCTGGGAGCTTGCCAACACTACAACCACTGATCATCAATTTGGCCTTGGTAACATTCACTCTCAGACCTTAATTTTTCATAGCATTCCTTCAAGTCTTTAACTTAACAAGTAGATCTTCCATTGTTTCACAGGCAAGCATCTCTTCCAGACAACTCATGCCAAACTCCCTCGACAATACTTCTAAGACACAATGAAAAGCAATGAACTTTGAACAGAAACCTTATATATTTCTATTTTAACATTAAAGCTGTCATTAAATGTGCTGTTAATTCGAACATGACTTTGAGCATTTCTGTACATTGCTTCACCAACCACTCGTTTGCCCCCAGTTTATCTAAACATCTCTCCAGATCCACAAAAGCAAAATACAGGTTCTTCTCTTGCATTTGTCTCCGGATAAATATAGCATCAGTGATACTTTAACCAGGCATAAAATCAAATTGCATTTTGTGCTTATCTGACTTCTTATTTACTGCTCAATACTTCTGTAACTGATCCATCAATTTTAAGCCTCTGTAATTACCTCTATCCAGTGCTTCCCATTTATCCTTGTAACAATTCATAATTGTACTAAGTTCTTAGTCTTTCAGGATAACCTTTACTTTTATGATCTGATTTGGCAAGTTTGTGATCATCTCAAATTTGACATTGATTAAGTCCATCTTCAGATTGACCTATAATATGGCTTCTCTGAAACTCTGAGCATTCTAATGATTCTTTGGCCTCTATCATACTTAAATGGTGATATATGATATATTGGTATCGGAAACACAAAAAACATCAATTAGTTCAAAATATCGATGTTTCAAACCGTTACTGTTGTTTTCTATGGCTTCAAATAGTGTTGACAAAGAAGACTATGGAGACAAATATGTTGCGTTAGACTTTCGGTCTGGCCAGACTCAACCATGTCCGAAGTTATACTGATCTCGGGCAAAATCGTCTGTGCTAGTATGGACATGTAATGCACACGAATGACGACACCATCGCAAAAATGAGATTCAGGATGGAAGTCTTGCCCTTATGATCAACAGAGAAATGTTGATGGAAGGTTCTGATAGTCTGTTCTGATGGGTCTGTTCTGTGACTATTCACTCAGCCAGAGAAATTGGTGACAGA
Organism: Sepiola atlantica; assembly: GCA_963556195.1. Lineage (NCBI taxonomy): Eukaryota > Metazoa > Mollusca > Cephalopoda > Sepiida > Sepiolidae > Sepiola > Sepiola atlantica. The sequence continues at coordinate 54,853,716 of OY744533.1, read as the reverse complement.
ATGAATTAATTGACATTGTGCTGTGTAGCCGTCTGGAATCTTTGTCTTCTTTGAACCTCAACAAATGTGGCTGGTGCATCTTTTAGAAGTGTTGCTGACACATTGATAGTCGCAGGGGTAAAGTAGCAGACTACAGTTATAATAGTAGTCGTTCCTGTAGAGTTCTTCTTTTTCTTCCATTAATAGTAGTGGTTGTATATCTGCCTCTTTCTTTTTTTTTTTGTAGCAGCAGCTGTAATAATTGTCTCGTCATAACAGCACATGCGTTTTGAGGTTTACTATTTCTTTTTCATTTCTTTTTCTTTAAATTGCATTTAGCCTAATACACAATATGTTTTTCTATACATATATACAGTGATATTACATCTGTAGTATTCTCCCCAATCTCCTGTGTGGGGAGGGAGAATATCTTCAGAACATGTGTCCGTCCTGTTTGACAGACAAGGCCAAGAAGCTAAATTCAGCTAGCATTTTTGCCATATCATCTATCTCTTGTGTCACTTCCTGTTTTGCTATGTCACTTCTTTGAATACATTTGCTAAATTTCTAAGTAGAAATTTCTTTACATAATCTGATTTTGAAGTAGAAATTTCTTTTCTGCAAAACTAACACATCCCACATGCCATCTTACTACAATTGCAAACCTGAGTATTCATGTTTTTCTCAAGCCATCCTCCAAGATGGCTATGCGATCACGTGCGAATTCAGATACAACCACAAACTGTTTACGAAAGAAGTATGCTTGCATTCCTTTGACTCTCTTTTTTTTTTCTTTTTTTTTTTCATGATTTTTACTATTCATGAATTAAGCTCTGAAAATATCTTGCCTATATATTTCTTTTCAAAAATGCTTGGGTTGCTAGTGAAGTGGGTCTGATTTTAAAATCTGAAACCTGCAACGAAACCAGTTCGTCACTGATGACTGACTTTGGAACATCTACAAGATCTAATTTACGATTGAAACCAACACAAAGGAAATAAATATTCAATTGACATGCTTCTGTCCATCATATTTCTTTATCAAATTTACTATATTTTATAAATTATTATAATTTTTTTTTTTTGTCTGCAATGTCTAATTTAAACTTTCTGCCTATTTATGACACCTGTCATCTCTTTGAAACTCATATTTCAGTTTTGGATTTGATACTTATATAACCTTCCCCAAATCTTTGTGACAATATTCTCATTTTTGACTCTAAACAATTTAGATTTTTCTTTATAATCAATGGCTTTATTTATTAAACTAGTTAAACTAGTAATAAACTAGTATCTTTTTACCTTCAGTTCTAATAACTATTATGTTATTTATATACCAACCATCTCATCGCTTAAGCATCTAGTTGCTGGGATGGTGTAGTCTTAGATTTAGACCTGTTTCATCTGTAGTTAATTATCTGTATTTATCTTACTTTTTAATGAAAATTAAAGCCAAAAATGTGACCTTGTATTGTGTTTCAGAAATGTTTACTCAGCTTAAAAACACCGTTTTATTTGAAATTGCAAGAGGACACATAAACAAAGTTTTGTAATTTTCATTCTTTTTTTCTAAAACACTTGGTTGTGTTATACTAGGGGCATAATAATAAAATTAAAAGCTTTCGTTCAGTCTCTAGACAATGGTGTCTGTGGAGTTTATAGTCTAGCAAAGTTGCTTAATTTCCAACTGCACTTTTCCTGAACTGGTATTGCCTGAATCCAGTGGCAAGAAGTCTAGTACAATTGAAAATTATGCCAAGGTAAGCAGAGAAAGGCTGGTGTTGTTTGTGAGTTTCCCTTCTAGTTGCACAACTACGGATTGAGTCTAGTCTACCCTATTATTTAATCCATAGCTGGAGGGAGGATATATGAATTCATACCTTTCCCAAGGGTATTAGTACAAGTGATGCAGTAACCTCGACAGAACTCAAACCTGTCATGTTGAGCCTACAGTCCACACCTGTAACCATTACATCACGCCACTTTGTTTATATTTTCAAATCATAATATAAAAAAGAAAATGTTATTTGATTTAACTAACTACAAATTTTTATTTTCATTAAATCTAAAAAAAAAAACATGGGGCATATTGATCTTTGCAAAAAATAAATAATGGTACCAAATTTATTTTGGGAGCACAATTAGCAACCGAATTATTCAAAGCTTTGACTGTTCAAAGTTTGTTGGAAATTAAAAAAGTTGCTGTCTTGTATGGTCCAGAAGCCAATTTTTAGTCTGTACCTAAAAGTGCAGGCTTTGAACAAGTGAAAAAATTTTACAAATGTAATGTCATCTTGTGGTAAATTAAAACTAATCATAATGGAAGCAATAAGCCGGTCTAAACATTGGGCAAAATCTCATTACCTTTCGAATAAAAACTATGTAAAAATGACCTGGAAGTATGACTTTTGTTCATATAACCTTCACTTTAACAGTTAGCACATTAAATCTTCAAAATATGATTCGTAGCACAGTAGAGATGAGGCTAGATTTTTCCTTTAATAGAAAATTAATAAAAACAAAAAAAAAACCCTTGGACCATGTAAAAACAGATGGAAATGCAATTTGATAATAGGGTAAAAATTTCATTCACAAAATTTTTTAACTTGGATTTATTTTGTGAAAGACAACTTAAACTCCTATATTAAACCCACCATATTGACGATGTGTCCATTTTTCTTTGTCTATGCATATAAAGATAATATAATCTAGTGCGCATCAGATTTGAAAATGCCAAAATTTAAAAAAAAAAATGACTTGTCACAAAAATAGTAACCTTACTTGAAATAGCTTGAAAAGAAAAACAAAAAAAAATCAACCCTTTTTACTGACACAAGAGAAAGAATTGTACATTTAATAAAGAGAACAGGTTAAAATTTATTTACATCCAAATTTTATTAAAGTAACCCCCCCAAAATAAAAGTTATTGCAAGTTAAAATTGAATGGAATCTCGGTATATTTACCCATTTTTAAACTCTAAAATGCGCTGGTTTGTGATACTTATTACTATTGTTGATGTGTAAAATCTAATTATAGGTTATTTTACATTTTTTAATAAATGCATATTTCTCAAAGTGTGTTTGCAACATTATCAAATACATCTTATTTGTATATAATTTTTTAAAGCTTCAGTTATAATTGTTATTTTATTCAAATCTAAATTCTCTCTCTGTTTAAACAGGAGTATTTTAAATAGCAGTGGTTCCCCAAGGTTTTTACATTCAGCTGTGTTAATCAATGGATATATGCTTACATTTGGAGGAAATACCCACAATGAAACCTCTGCAAATATGTGGGCCAAATGCTACTCACCAGACTTCATGGCATATGACATCAGTAAGTATGACGCCCCTACTAAGCTTTTCTTCGTTTGCTAAGGAAGAATTCATTATAAACCCAGTTATTTGAAAATAAATTAAAAGATAAACCATTCAAAGTTGAATAGTTTTTCAAATATGATTCTGCTGCAAATGTGCCTTTTTAATCGCTTCCATGTTTTATTTTCAGAATGTAACCGCTGGTACAATCTGAAGCCACCATATCTTCGCAAAGACTTGTCTCGTTTTGGGCATACTACAGTTGAACATAATGGGTATGGATTAAATTATTTAAAAAAAAAAAAAAAACTAAAACTTCATGAAAATTTGAAATGAATTCTCCCTTCTTCTTCTTCATATTTGGCATGTTTTCAAATCAAAACTTTTTTTACCTCTTTTTAGATCAATGTACATTTTCCTTGGATTCAAAGGTCAAATGTTAAATGATGTTGTAAAATACACACCAGGTAAGTTATGTATTTTTCTCCTGTTTCGTATCCTTTTCAACTTAAAAAAGAAAATGAAATTTGTTTGTTTCAAACGTTTTTAGGTGAGGATTGATAGATTGTATTATTTCTATTATTCAGACTACTGTTCTCGTCTTAAATGTTATTCCAATAACGTTTTGGACGATGTAACTTCCAACCTTCAAGTGCATCTTGTTGAATTCAGAAATCTTTTTGGAATTTCGAATGGAACGCTTTATTCAATCCACGGGGATAGCTTGCTCTCGTTTAGTCGGCCATGACCGGGTAGAAGTCTTAAGTAATTTGTAATTGTATTCTTAGTAACGTACGCACTGAAGATTGAACCTTCAACCTCCAGAAAACTCACTTAGAATTGATTATACTTGCCACTTGTATCCGTTACGCCACAGATCCTTACTTAAGACTTTTACCCGGTCATGGCTGACGGAACGAGAGCAAGCTACTCCCGTGGATTAAATAACGGATTCTGTTTGAAATTCTCTACAGATTCCTGAGTTCGACAAGATGCACCTGAAGGTCGGAGGTTACATCGGCCGAAACATTGTAAGAATAACATCCAAGATGAGAAGTGAAATTCTCTTTTCTTTTAATCCAACCTATTAAAATACATATTGTGTATACCTTTAATCTATTTTATTTTGTCTGATTAGTTCATAGACAATTTCAAAATTAACTTTCTGGCCAGTTAATCAAGCCACACACACATCTCGTTAAGACAGAATTGTCGGAATATTTGGGTTGAGAAAATTAGTATAAAAAAATAAGTGACTTAAAAATAAAACATGACTTTTGATCAATTAAATGTTCCCCTTTTACCCCCTCCCACTGTTTTTTTTAAATGCATTCTTACCATGAAGAATATTTTTATCAACTAATTATAATTTCAATTTAATTATATTAAAATTATTATTATTATTATTATTAAATTTTAAAAAAATGTCTTTATTTTTAACTAACAAAACTAGGGTACTGGCGTTGCCTGGATAAATTGAGTGACCCAAGAATCGCAACCCCTAGAAGTAAATTAACTGTTTTCAGCAAAAGTGCTAAGCATTTATCCATGATATATAACTATGGGTTATAGTAAAATGAAAACAATCATCAGCATAAAAACGAATAGTTAACTAATGTAATGTCCTTTTCTAAAGCAATATGCAAATTAGTTAACCTTCAGACATTAATCGTATAGACACAATCGGTATATTAGAAAGATGTTCCATTGTGAATATGAAGTTGGTATTTTAATCTCGCTGTCAGTGCAACAAATGGCTCTAACATACAGATTGCTTATGGGGGAAAATCACACTTTTCTAAGTTTCATATGGTTAATATCTTAAAGAACTCTTTTTGAAAACATTTGTATTATTAGGCGAGAGGACTTTATGATTGAATGAATGGCTATACAAGGTGATATTTTAAATACCCCAAATGTTTGTTGCTAACAATTTTTTGTAATAAGTTTCAGTAGAAACTAGTTTATACCTACTCCTTGAGAAGTGTTGGTTACAGTACCTGGGCATGTCAATTTCCATCCATACCTGGCTTCTATCGCTTTATAACTAGTACGAAGGAAAATTATTTGGAATTTTGTTGGAAATAAATGCCACTTAGTATTTGTATGAAAGAGTAAGTAACTATAATGAATGTATTTACGTATTCTTTTTATTGGCAAAAAACATTGGGAATTGTTTTTAAGGAAAAAATAATTCACTTTGAACTAATGCCGAATGCCTTTTATGTCTACTTTTTTTGCGGATTATGAAAAAGGTCACTTAGTTAAAAAGATAATAAAAAAAATTAAAAAAAAGCACCACTAACATTTCCGGGGAATCTTGTGGACTCCTGCTCCAGGCCCTGAACCTCGTATTACCATTTCTATTTTTTTTTTTTTTTTTCATGCTATAATTTTCAAGTTATGAAAAAAGAAATAAATGGATAGACCATGGTCGAGGGCAATCCAGAAGGCTCTTCTTTCATTGGCTACTACACTAAGGTGTAGGGGCAGACATGTTACTCCTTTCCCTTGATTGCTCCACTTATCCTTGATCCTCATCTTATAATGCAGAGTGTTGATTGAACCCTGGTCTCCTGGCCCATTAGAAAACACTCTAACCATTATTCCAAATGAGCTGTTATAAATAAAATAATGTAAAAGTATATAGGGGAGACAACTGTAATTTGTTTGTTTGGGTTTTCTCTGGTAAAATCAAATATGGTGTCAATTTTGGAATAAATACACATGTAGTTTGGGGGGGGGGGAAATCAATTGACTAAAGGTTTCGTTTTTTTATATACTTTTTTTTCTGATGAAACATTGTTCTAGAAAACTTAAGATATGCTTGAAAACCTTTGTCTGGACAAATGGAGAAGCAGCCGTTAAAGATGAATCTAGTGGAAAATAAAGATGGTTGGAATCTGCGTATTCTATTCTATTTATCTATCTCTTTCTCTCTCTATATATATGGGAGGAAAAAAGAAAATCTTTATTGGTTATTTTTAACAGTTGTAACTATTCTGCTTTTCATTGAGGTTTTTTTTTTTTTTAAATTTCTTTTTCAGGCAATTGTTCAGCATATACTGAGGAGACGAGTTGCATTAATTCTCGTACAGGAAGCCCCTGTATTTGGGAAAATGGTGCCTGCATTGTTCGAAGTCCTACATCTGATAGAAAGAATAGTTCCATGTGTTTGAATGGTACAAGTAAGTGTACAACATACTGCATTCTGTTTTGTTCTTTTTTGCTGTTATATTTCTGACTTTGCCGTTATATACCAAATAGCTCCCTCCCCCCATTGATATTTGCAATAGTTGATACATTAAATATATTGATCCAATCTTTGATATCAGATTTGAATTTTTATTTTGACTAACATATACAACGTTTCCTCACAACCTTTTTAAACATTTACTTTTTAAACTTTTCATATTACTTATCGATTAATAACTAAATTTTCAGATAATTATTTTTAACAAACTTATTGATCCCTGTGCTCAAAATTCACAAAAGACTTCCTTAAAGAAGCTTATTTCAGTTGAAGAATGGTCCAAAACAATAAAGTAAAACTGAAATAGTTAATTGAAGACCCCTTGCTAAAAATGAATCTTTTTTTTTTTAATTGAAAAACTTGCAAGAATTTACCTGTCAAATGGGTCAGATAAACTGAAAATTAAATAAATGGAAAAGTGGACAAACTATAAGTTATGAAAGAAGAAAGAATCATGCCAAATCACATTAGACTTGACAAAGTTTGTTATTAAAAGAAACAAAATCTCAAAGTGAACAAATGTCTGATACCTATGTACAAGAAACAAAGAAACGAATTATGAGGAATAGAAAAAAGACGTCTGACTCTGATCAGCTTGCCAACCATCTTGCTATTTTCTCTACACATCATCACTTTGGACTCTCTCTCTCTCTCCATGACGTCATATTCTGACATGTAGCTCTAATTCAAATCTTTAACTTCTAATGGAATTTTCCACATTTTTGCTTAATCTAACCTTATGTGGAAAATCCCGTTTTTCACACACCTACGGCAAAATATTGCTACAGTTATACAGGCCTGCATCTTAAATTTTGCAATCTTGTATTTAATCTAATCGTTTTTACATAAAAATATGCAT
>OY744533.1:54793807-54841307 GCA_963556195.1 Sepiola atlantica | reverse complement strand
AATTCCATTTTTTTGTGAGGAAAGAAAAAAGAAAAATGAGTATGCCTCCTGAGCACTACTGAAACACAAATATAATTAAAGAGGTCTGCAGAGCACTAATAAACCATGTGTGTTCGAAGAGAAATGATGATATTCACAATAGTTAAAGTACTACCTATTACATTGATTTCTTTTCAAAAAAAAAATCCGGCCCATAATCCTTCCTTCCCCTCCTCCCTCGTAGGCAAAGGTTTAACAATGTAAAAAAAAAAATTGTGTGTCTCGACTGGAGTCGAACCCTAAAGCTCTCGGTCTAGGATCTACGGCGATAACCACTTAGCCACAAAAGCGATTCAAAAACGTATTGAAAAATAGGTCAGTAAAACTAAGCATGTAGCTGGCATGCATTTTATATTACGATCCGAAAGGCGACCAAATGTTGGATCCACAAGTCACACGTTTTAGGTCATTTCTATAAGAAGAAATAGATGTTTTTTTTTCCAATTTTTGGATATTATGCGTGTGAAAGGTGTAGGATTCAAGAAATGTCAACTTTATGCAAGTCTGTCTCTCGTAGCTTGGCATATATTAACTTAATTCGGAAGTCAAGTCGCTGAAGAAATTGTAGCCGCCATGTTGAATAATGAAACACTGCAAGGAACTATGTTTGTTAATTGCATTCTCTAAAAATTGGAATGAGTATAAATGTATATGTAATAGGTAGAAATAACGTAATCTGATATTCTCGAAAATCAGCGAGATTAGCGGGAGCTTCCATTAAATGTGTGCGTAATATTTTGTATTATGTAGTAAATTAATAGCAGATAAATCGTAAGTAGTAACACACTTTTTTGAAAAGTAGACGTACTGAAGTGTTAGGGGGGGAAAAGTTTTTGCTACCACCTATATGGAGTATGTTTTGAGGAGAATCGAAGATGGTGGGCCAAAAGTAATATGTAGTGTTAGCTCGAAAAATAATAACAAATTTACTAAAACATGCTCGAGTGAATAAGCGTAATATAGTGGTGAGTTTAGTAGCCTGTGATGCATGTGGTTATTTTCCTATTCTTCAAAAAAGGTACAGGGGAAAAATCGTCTTAACTTTATATATTAGATATAAATAAAAAGTTGTAGTTTCTGTCTGTTTATTCACAAATTTCTCCTAGGGTTTTAGAAATAGACCACCATAATCACATATATTCCAAATTTTGACCAAAGGGGCACAACTTTATTGCGGGGGTCTCTTTTTGTGCTTGACATCCATAAAAAAGGAATACGTTTTACATACTCGGAATCAGCCATAAGCTTTTGTCATTGTCTTCTGACTTGTACTGTCAATTTCACTCAGTGTACTCGTCTTTGGCTTTGATGACAAACTCGAGACAGTCTCGGAACTGATAACAGGCTCTCGTCACTGTCTCTTGACTTAGACCCGTAAAGGCTCTAGTAGTTCTGGCGTTTAGCTAGTCCTTTGTATTGCAACTGCAGCCGTTGGTGTCTCGTTCCACTGTGCCTCACATAAAGAAATTGAAGGGGTTGCAGTCAGGCGAACTGAGAAACTAGATGTTGGGTGAAGTGTTGTCGTCGTAGTTCTCTGACAGCCAGATCTGGGTTTTCTGGCTACTATGGTATGACAAGACACCATCTGTAACTACCTGGTTGATCCAGGGTTTCACTATCTTGCTCAGAACACAGATATAGCCATCAGTGTTCAGTCTGTGGCAGCCAGAGAAGAAATAAGGTAGTATGACGTCGTTTTCACTGCTGACAACACCATTCTGATGGCATAGATCGTCAATAATGTTTCTCTTTCTGATGTCACCTTGTAGACTATTCCTGAATCTTTGATTCTTTTCTGACCTTTTCTACTATTCTCCTGACACTGAGGAAGTCTGAAATCTTATTTCTTCCAGTGCGGATTCAAAGGTGAACTCGTGTTTCTTTTACAAATATGGATGTTCAAAATTGTTCATCTATATAATAATATGCTACGACAATTTCAAAATTGTTCATCTATATAATAATATGCTAAGGCAATTTCAAAATTGTTCATCTATATAATAATATGCTAAGGCAATTTCAAAATTGTTCATCTATATAAGAATATGCTAAGGCAATTTCAAAATTGTTCATCTATATAATAATATGCTAAGGCAATTTGTAAAATTTTTCATCTATATAATAATATGCTAATGCAATTTCAAAATTGTTCATCTATATAATAATACGCTAAGGCAATTTCAAAATTGTTCATCTATATAATATGCTAAGGCAATTTCAAAATTGTTCATCTATATAATAATATGCTAATGCAATTTCAAGATTGTTTATCTATATAATAATATGCTAATGCAATTTCAAAATTGTTCATCTATATAATAATATGCTAATGCAATTTCAAGATTGTTTATCTATATAATAATATGCTAAGGCAATTTCAAAATTGTTCATCTATATAATAATACGCTAAGGCAATTTTAAAATTGTTCATCTATATAATATGCTAAGGCAATTTCAAAATTGTTTATCTATATAATAATATGCTAATGCAATTTCAAAATTGTTCATCTATATAAGAATATGATAAAGCAATTTCAAAATTGTTCATGTATATAATAATATGCTAAGGCAATTTGTAAAATTGTTCATGTATATAATAATACGCTAAGGCAATTTCAAAATTGTTCATGTATATAATAATACGCTAAGGCAATTTGTATAATTGTTCATCTATATAATAATACGCTAAGGCAATTTCAAAATTGTTCATGTATATAATAATATGCTAAGGCAATTTGTATAATTGTTCATCTATATAATAATACGCTAAGGCAATTTCAAAATTGTTCATCTATATAATAATACGCTAAGGCAATTTCAAAATTGTTCATCTATATAATAATATGCTAAGGCAATTTCAAAATTGTTCATGTATATAATAATATGCTAAGGCAATTTCAAAATTGTTCACCTATATAACAATACGGTAAGGCAATTTCAAAATTGTTCATCTATATAATAATATGCTAAGGCAATTTCAAAATTGTTCATCTATATAATAATATGCTAAGGCAATTTCAAAATTGTTCATGTATATAATAATATGCTAAGGCAATTTCAAAATTGTTCATCTATATAACAATACGGTAAGGCAATTTCAAAATTGTTCATCTATATAAGAATACGCTAAGGCAATTTCAAAATTGTTCATCTATATAAGAATACGCTAAGGCAATTTCAAAATTGTTCATCTATATAATAATACGCTAAGGCAATTTCAAAATTGTTCATCTATATAATAATACGCTAAGGCAATTTCAAAATTGTTCATCTATATAAGAATACGCTAAGGCAATTTCAAAATTGTTCATCTATATAATAATACGCTAAGGCAATTTCAAAATTGTTCATCTATATAATAATACGCTAAGGCAATTTCAAAATTGTTCATCTATATAATAATACGCTAAGGCAATTTCAAAATTGTTCATCTATATAATAATACGCTAAGGCAATTTCAAAATTGTTCATCTATATAAGAATACGCTAAGGCAATTTCAAAATTGTTCATCTATATAATAATACGCTAAGGCAATTTCAAAATTGTTCATCTATATAAGAATACGCTAAGGCAATTTCAAAATTGTTCATCTATATAAGAATACGCTAAGGCAATTTCAAAATTGTTCATCTATATAATACGCTAAGGCAATTTCAAAATTGTTCATCTATATAAGAATACGCTAAGGCAATTTCAAAATTGTTCATCTATATAATAATACGCTAAGGCAATGTTTGTACGTACATTATCATTGTTTACCTCTTTTTTAATCGACAAAGATGCAATGCAAAAAAAAAAGTAATTTTTAAAATTTCATCTGATATCGCTCTTGTGTCGGACGTGAAACTCTAACTAAAATATGCTTTCTTGGCCTTCAAGCTAGGATCAAAGTATATGTTCTGTCCAAAGATGGTACAATATTATGAGGTCTGCATTGGCACCGGATGTCCATAGAATGGAAATATGTCAAACCCCTATAAGAGTTTTGGAGGTAGTTTCTGAAACTACATTAACCAGAGTACTTATGTAAGTATGTTTCAGCTTGAACATAGATGGTACAGTAATATCGTGGGGTCTGTGTTTGTGCCGAACATCCATAGAATGGAAGTATTTTTAAGCACGGCAGTTATACACAACAGATAAAGGATAAAACTGTGGAATTTCCATGGATCCCGCTAGTAATCAATTAATCTGAGGGAAAAAAATATAGTCGCTGTCTTTATGAAGACAAGACTGACAACAAAAGTAATAAAAATATGCATAAAATTCGCAGTTGAAACATTCGAAAAAATATTGTATGCACTCTGTATTAAACAAGAACAGATATTCTTACAATGCATCCATTCAATCGGTGCATTTAGTGATGGAAATGCTATCTCAAACTGAATCGGGACAGATCGGACAAAGCCCCGGATCGTGATGAAGACACCTCTAAAAAAGAAGAGAATTCTTTTAATTATTATTTACTATATTGAACGAGATTGGTAATTTCACTTTAATTTGTAAAATTTGATGTGTATATATTTTCTTTTCTTTTGTAATTTTAGGATGCAATGAATTAATTTAGTTTTTAATTTTTAAATGTTTGCACATGTTTTATTTTTTTAATTTTAGTTTTATGGAAGATAACCTTTTATTTTCAACAAAAATGAATTATCCCCCTTGCTGATTTTGGTTTTTTTCGATCATTTTTCATATCACTTGTCTGAGCGGAACTGCATCATTTTAAAAATAAACTATCGAAGTATGTTATAGTGTCAATAACATGGTACAACAATAACAAATGAAAATTTGCTTGTCAGAATCAAAGTTTAATTTATCAGCTTAAATGCTATTTAGGTCCAACTTTTAAAATATCACAAGATAACTTTGTTAGATTTCAAAATAGACTAGTTAATTCAGATAGGAACAATGTAGCCATGTTGAATACGTCAGATTTTTTTCACCTGATCATAATGGATTTCTCAAGCGAAGGATTCTTATATTCAGCTGGTGGTTTGCTAGTTTTGTCATCACACTTCAGTATAGCTTAATTTTCACTAAAGGTCTGTTTCTTGTTTTACTTTTTAGAATGATAAGGTATGTTTAAATTTCATTGCTTCCTATTTCAATGTTGAAATAATGCATGAGTTGAATTGGGAGGAAGGGATTTTTCTTGAGTCTTTAAGATAATCTAAAATTGTTGTTTCTTTTTTCTTTTAATCATAGCTTGTCGTTGTTTTAATGGATCAACACGATTTTTCTGAAATTAAACTCGATTTTTTTATTTATTTTGTACCCCCTCCCCTTTCCTCATTTTGAAGAAGAGATATTTTCCTTTTCTGCCCCCCTCCCCTTCAATTCACATTTTCCATATTAATCTTACTAACCTATTAGTATATATTCTCTTTGAGTTATTCATGAGCGTCAAACTAATATTCCGTTCTCTATTTTCTCAATAACTGTTTGCATCTTTTATGGTTAAAGAATTTGAAAAGATCAAGTTATTAGACTGAGGGTTTTCTGTTATAATGGGGGTAATCAGAAAATGTACTTTTTGTATTCATTAAGATTCACCACTTAATTTTTTAAATTTAAAAAAAATTTTTTTTTTTTTAAAGTTTTTCAGATTGATTTTATATCTTCTATAATTGGGGATACATATCAGTCCAAATGTTTCCGATTACGATTTATGGAACAAATCAGAAATGGCCAGAGCCGTTTACGATTTGAAAGCTGCGAGAAAAAAAATTTAAAAGGCAGACAACACTAAAGCATACAATTGCAAAACCAAAATAAATTAAATGGCAACTGTTCAGTCTCCTGAAGAACTAATCGCATCCCCACCCCCCACCCCCCAAAAAAAAAATTTTCACCACCCGTTTGGTTAGGTTAGGGTTAAAAAAAAATTTTCACCGCCAGTTTGGTTAGGTTAGGGTTAAAAAAAATTTAGGCCCCACAAAAAAAAAAGTTGGAACAAAATAAACGAAATAAAGTTGATTCACTTAATGATTTGAAGAAAATTGTTAAATCCATTCTTAACAGTTCCGTTAATCGCAATAGAAAACATGAGGGCTGATATGGATCCTCAGCTATAGAAGTACCTTGATTTTTTAGTTATCTTCAGAATTGCACTTTCTCTAGAAAAGTTCTTAAAATAACATTTTTCACTAAAATTAATCATTATCCAAAGTAGAAATTAGATTTTCCCTTTTCTCTCTTGGTTGATGCATGTGATTGTATGCATGTCTATGCTTTTTATAAAGATTATCATTTTTTTTTTTTAATTGCTAACATTTTATTGTTACTCTTTATTAATTGCATCTTGCAGATATTTCTAGTGTCATAATTTTGTTTTTATATTGAATTTCTTATATAAATTATTTCTTTGTAGCTAAAATATTAGAATAATTTTTGAATGGATATTTGGAAGAATAAATTTGATTTTGCTCTGTTGAAATTTTATAATTTGAATGTAGAAAATTTCATGAATGATTTTTATAGCAGTTTTTAAATTATTTTATTTTTAACTTGTTTTCTGTAATGTTTATTTATAGAAATTTGGCAGTAAACTAAGCACGATTAATTAAACCGGATTAAATCTTATTTTAAATTATTGCTCAGACTAGATACATACGTTGTTGAACAAGATAAGTTTTAAAGTAGAGAAGTTAGAAAAAACTGAAATTAATGATTGAGTATTATATAATTTACTTGCGGGACCCCATGGAAATTCCACGGTGCTTCCTACATCAATCTGTATAATTTACTGCTAATGATAATACTCCTTTTGAAATAATAAATGTCTGTCAGGGTCAATACTATTAAGAAAAAAAATTACTTTTATTGTCAGCTAAATATTCTTTAAATAAAACGAATATGTCCCTATTTAAAATTGTAGCAATTTAATTCTTTTTTCAAACAATAAATATTCTGTCTTAACATAAAAATAATTGTCAGTTAAATATTCTTCAAATTAATAAAACGAATGTCATTTTTTTTAATGTATTTATTTAAAATTGCACTGTTTTAGTCAACAGGACAACATAATTTGAATTTGGAAAATTCATTCTAAAATGGGTAAAGTTGTAATTTTTTACCATAGCGACATCAGATTAATTACCAATCATCATCTTTGCTGATTGGATGATCTCATTTTGTTTAAATGTTTGTGAAAGGTGATAACGTACATATGAACATGAAATGCCTTAGTGTATTATTATATAGATTTAAGATAGTTTCAATTAAGAATTTTGGCGCTTATGGAAACGGGGTTGCAAATGCAGGGGGTATAATTAGGATTTTCAGAAGATAATTTGGGACGCATTTAAGTGTCCCAAATTATCTTTTGAAAAATTGCTTATTTTGTTAGTCAATCCTAATTATACCCCTGCATTTGCAACCCCGTTTCCATAAGCGCCAAAATTCTTAATTTAAACAATCTTAAATCTATATAATAATCAATCAGACAATGTAACAATGTTATGAAAAAAATTTGAATGAACTTGTTAATTAAAAATATTTTTAATATAAATGCGGGTACTTCTGCAATTTAGATAATATTTGTAATTTTAAGAAAAGTACAAAAAATAAGTAAATAAACTGTAACATTATTATTTTTTTTTTTTTTCTTTAAATACGTGAATTATTTTCAGAAAAAAATTATATCACATATTGATCCCTGTTCCCAATATTTAACAATTATCATAATTAGGGGCAGGGTCTACGTTTTTAAGCAAACTTGGGGCAATTGATCAATTTTTTAAACAGTTACATGTGGTTTTACGACTTCGAACCACTACATATTTTTAAACGTATCTTTATTTTTAATAATAAAACACATAATTTTCGATGTTAATTACTTTTGAAGGTTTCAAACTTATCATTTTTATATTAAAAAATAATTACAAAACAGTTTTTTTAATTAGGGACTTTTGTTTTAAATAATTTTTTTTTTATTAATTCTAAAAAAAATAAATCTTTATAATAATAAAAAAAAGTATTTCCACGTATTATTCTTGCGATCAGGGAGCAATATGTGATATCATTTTTTTTGTTAATTAATAAGTTTATTTCTATTTTTGTATTTGGTTAATTACCATTGTTTCATTGTTACAGTTTGTTTAATTTTTATTGTTTTGTGTACTTTAATTAATAAGTTTAATTAATTTTTTTTGTCTAACATTGTTTCATTTTTAGTTCGTTAATTAACTTGCTTTATTTTTCGATTAATTAATCGATTATTACTGTTCAGGTATAGCATTTGTGTAATCATTTTTTAAATTAAAATTCATGTTAAATTGTGTACGTTTTCAGCGTCCTAAATTCTCTTAATTTTATGCTTATTTTCTTAATGAAACCTAATTATTCCCTCTGCATTTGCAACCCCATTTCCATAAGCGCCAGAATTTTACCATTCTGAATATATCTCACATTCTTTTGTGTCTGCCCCCAAATCCTAATTTTAATAATCCTTACTTAAATTTGCCTCAAGCAAATCACTGTGTTAGGCATCGTTTTTTATGATTAATAAATGCATAAATCAATTACAGTATTTGGGGATATACAATCAGATTTTATTGATTATTTTTATATTTTCTAATACAGTGGACCCCCACTATTTGCAGGCTCACCATTCGCGGATTTTCATCATAATTATTGACTTAACATTTTCTTAATAAATTCAGTAGAACTTAGAAATATGATAATCATTTAAGTCCAACGAAGGCCAACATAAAAAAAAAAACGTTTTATGCAAAACTGAAATATTTTTTAAAAAATCAACCAAATTACAAGCAGAAAAGGCTAATTTACCCATATTTGGTGGCCCTCATGCAAAAATACATGCTAATGTACAAAAACCTGATTTTTTAATGAACTTTGAGGCATCAAAAGCAATTCGCTGATTTTTCGCTATTCGCGGGTGTGTCTGGAATGTAACCCCTGCGTACTTCCAAATTTGGATGTAACAACTAGAATGAGGGATTTTTTTTATTTTAGGGTAGCCCCCACACCCAAAGACTAAATTTAGGTTGTGGTAATAAAACTAGATCAAGGTACTGCCTGTCCCACGGGATAGCAAATGGGATCTACAGAAAGCCAAATGTTGACCAGCCTTTAAATGACTTTAAACTTTGGACGAATGGACCAAGTGCTACAAGTCTTCAATGTACACTGCCTTTGATGAACACCGGTTCTCACAACGAGGAGCGAGCTTACACCAGAAACCGACTAGAACTAAGTGGCAGACTAATCGCTGGACTGACTAAATAGGTGAAATAGGTCTGCTTATATTAGAGCCCAGAATCTCATTGATTGGTCAGCAAAATGAAACCTTTGCATAATCTGACGTTACTCACTTCGTTGATCTAGATGTCTGTCTACAATCGCTTTTTTTTCTTTTTAGAGGGGGAGGGGTAATCACTCTCCCCTTTCCACTGCAGACACAGCATACAAGTCAGCAGTGCTTCGACTGGCGTGGGCGGCTATTATCTCCAGAAGCAGTGAGCAATTCATTGTTCAGATCAGCTCCACTACAAGTAAACAAATTACGATGATCCCCTCAGCATTCTATCAGGAATGAAGGGGCTTCGGATGAGAGACAATGAACCTATGCTCCCCTCTTTTGTAAAATAGAGGTGCAGCATAGAAGGAAGGCCTCACGGAACTCAGTATAATTTTTTTTGTTTTTTGCGTAAGACTAAAAGGTTTAAGTGCGTATTGATATTTAACTGCCTTTCCATGTGGGCAATATATGATACTCGGGTTTATTGCGGGAGGAGACAAAGCACCTCATGGGCACTCATTAAATTAAAGGTTATCATCTCTTGTATATGCATTCTATGGATGTCCGGCATATACGCAGACCACATGATATTATTGTATCATCTTTGTCCAGACTGAAATATACTTATCTAAGTACTCTGGTTAAAGTAGTTTAAGAATATATTTGGTTATGTGGGGAGGAGGGTGTTATCTCCAAACTCTTGTTGCTGGTTGTAACATATTTACATTCTATGGATGTCCAGCGCGAACCCTGACCCCACGATAATCTGTACCATCTATGGACAGAACAGATACTACACTTTGATCGAAGGCCAAGAAAGTGTATTTTAGTTAATGTCATATTCAATACAACAGCGACATCAGATGAAATTAAAAAATTTTTTTTTTTTTTTTTGCATTGTATCTTCAGCGATGAGGCGATCCCATCTTTTAAAAAAGGGAGTGAAGTGAAAACATCTGTACAAACGTGAAATTGCCTTAGTATATTATGTAGATTCTATTTGGAATTTGTGGTGCAAAAACTAATATTAAAATAAAGCCACTGTTTTTAAAAGAAGGGATCTGATTAGTTGTAATAAATATTAAAATATTATTGGTTACTAGGCAGCGATTATGTAAATATTTGATAAAAATGGGATAAGGCAGAAAAAATAACAACAATGGATAATATTAACTTAAAAAATAAACTACTAATTTTGATATTGTTCAAAATGAATGCTAATAGTGCTTCATTAATTACATTTGTCCAATTTGATATTAAATTATTAAACTTTGTGCATGTTTTGATTTTTATGTTTTTACTGGCGTAGGAATTCAAATTTGTATGTGAAAGGTTTATAGTTCAATTCTTCTCGTTGCATTTTCTTTCTTTTTTCTTTTTCTTAATCTTTCGGACAAATCCATCTTGATGGATCGTTGTCTTTTCACTCTTTCCTTTTACTTTCTTTTTCTTCCCTTCAAAGTTTGCATCTTCTCACGGCATTTGATTAGGTCTAGCATTCTCACTTTTGTAGGGGGAAGTACGTCCACCTCTGATGAGAACCGAAACCATTTTCTTTTTTGACTTCAGACACTTTAAAGAACAACAGGCCATACAGGTAGGCAGGAAAATGTATGTCTAAACAAACATACTGGATTGGGGAGAGACATGCTTGCGTATTGTTTGGTTCTAGAGTTAGTAATATGCCCCCCCACCTCACCCCTCTCTGCCAACCGCCCCTATTATGGTTAAGTTTTTATTTTTTCAATTAGTTGGATTAGTTTTGAGTTGACACTTGAAAAATGGACTCTCAATTCGAATGTTTTGTTTAACATTCTGAGATAAAAACAAAATATCAAGATTTGGGAACAAAGCAATATAGAATCATGGACTTGTGGAATCTAGTTAGCATCAACTGAGGATTTTAATACAAGTCTTTCAGATTGCCATTATGCCTGAATATTGATTTGAAAATTTAAATTGCTTAGTAAGATTTATATATATTCACAAAGAAGCTTTTAGTAGTCATTTATACACGGAAAATACCACCTTCCAAAAACCAAAAAGAATTGCTAAGCTGTCTTCTCTCTTTTGGTAGCATTTTCAATTTTTATGTGACCTGAGGAATCTCTATTTCGAAAGAAATGGCAGCTGATGTATTCACATATGTAGCCAATAATGTTTGTATAAATAAATATTTATATTATAATATATATATTCATACACAAAGGGTATCGACAGTATTTGTTCCCAATTTTTGACTGCTAATTTTTGCATTTCGACTACGAGGCGACATCAATGAGAAAAACGCATGATCACTGATCTGATGCCAGAGTGTGTCGCTGAAGTTCAGGAGATCATTTACAATGAACCCAGCAAATCAAATAACTCATTCGGTCGGTGGTGTATGGGGGTCATCTGCTGTTTCATACGAGATAAGAAAAGGACATCTCAAAGGATTATTGTCTATAGAAAAAATAGGTTTAATTTTTTAATATTTATTCATCATCTTAGGTCAGGTTGTCTTCATGACTTGTTCTGTCGATTTCACTCGATGAATCCACATTTGGCTTTGATGACAACCTCAAGGCGGCTGCAGGCCTTTGTTACTGTCTTCCAACTTAAGTCTCCAAAGGCTCTGGTCATACTGGCCTTTAGCTCGTCTTTAGTGTTTCAACTGGATCTGTTAATGACTTGTTCCACGACACCCCCACACAAAGAAGTCGGGGGGGGGGCATAGTCAGACACTCTGAAAAGCCAGATATCAGGTGAAGTGTGATCAACTAAGTTCTCTGACTGTCAGGCAGGGTGCTGAGTCTTGATGCCACATGTGTTTACTACCTCGTTCAGAATGCGGATGTAGTCATCTGGGTTCATCCGAAGGCCCTCAGGGAAGAAGTGGGGTGCCATGACGCCACCTTCAACAATGAATTCTGGCATTGTGATGGCATGAAATTGTCGTTCATGCGTTGTTCTCTCTGATGTCGCTTCTTAGTCGAATTTTTAATTTTTCAATTCTTTTTGTCGCTCTTTCTGCTGAGGAAGTCTGAAATCTCCAGCACAGATACCACTGAAAACTCTGCCTCTTCCACAAATGCAGAGGCTCAAAATCGTCCATAATAAATTATGGAAATATAGTCACTGTTTTTTATGAAAACAAGACTGATAGTAAAAGTAAAAAAAATAACAAAAAAGAAAAACAACATAAAATTAAGTCGAAAATTGCAAACAAATATCGTCCGCACCTTGTGTGTGTGTACACACATACATACAAAGTGTTCTGGATAAATTTGATAATTTTTTGATATTTGATTTCAAAACCATTTAATAGCGGTAAAGTGCAATAGATAGGTGTTTCTATGTACTATTGGTGTGTTTGAGAGCTGGAGACCATGAATGATTGGAAAGCACCGGAATATTGGAAGAGAGTATTCTGCATTGTGATGATTCATACCAAATTTGGAATTCTAGCTACAACTCATTGCTCCTTGAAGACCATGAAATGCGAGCTGGAGAATTACGACTGAGATGTGAAAGTAGTGGCTAGCAGGAATGATTATAGCATTCTGAATCTGTACAATGACATTCGTCAGGAAGCTGCAAAAAAAAGGTTCAGCAAGATGCAGGCAAGTCGGTGTGGACCTTGGCGAGATAGATTGGCATCGGAGTGGCGACTATGAAGAAAGCGCTGAACAAGGATCTTCACTACTCTTTATACAAGAGTCGCAAGGGCCAATTACTCACCGTTAAAGCCAAAGAGAATGACCTTATGAAAGCCAACAAACTTCTCAACAACGTTAAACACCCAATCAAGCTGAGGATACTCTGGTTCTTCTCAGATGACCAGTTGCACAATGCAAAGAACAGATGACTAGCCTACAGTCTGAATTAAGTCCCGCACATCATAGAAAACAAAGTTCCCTCAAATTGTGATGATTTTTGGGTGTGTTTCCAGCAAAGGCCACATCCTACTGCCCCACATCTTTGGAAAGAGACTCTGACTCAATTCAGATGGCTATATTGAGTTGCTGTACACTGTTGTCAATTGCTGGGTAGAGAGGGTGGCTGCTGGAAGAGCATGCATGTGGCAGCAGGATTCGGCTCAGTGTCACACCTCTGAGCAAACCCAGAAGTGGCAGTCTGAGAACTTCCGTGACTTCACCAGTTCCCATATTTGCCCCCCAGGACATCATGAAGGGCCCATACTCCATGTTCAGATCCTGCCTGGAGGCTGTGATAGAGGCCCAGAGTTTCTTCTTGGAGTGAGCTGTATTTGGCAAAAGATCCTGCACTTTTGAAATACTTCAATTATTGGCCAAGATATGACGTTTTTTTCTTTCCTTTTCAAAAATGTCAAATTTATCCCGAACACCATGTGTATGTTACATACATACACATATTGATACAAAAAAACTGTTATTTTATATCATTCAGATCGACTCCTACAGGAATCAAACTCCAGAGCAAAATGAATCTCAATATTCAAACCGTTATTTCAAAATTTGTAATAGAGCTATTAATAAATAAGTTAACAGATCAAAGTTATATCATACTGTGATTTATTGTCAGTTTCGAAGCAAATAGAAGCTAACATGTGTTTCTAGAAAAATCCAAAACAAACTTGAAACAAATTTAAGTAGTAAATAAAAAAAACTCTTGTCGTCAGAGCATCATTGTCAGATTAAAACCGTACACCATCAAAGTGAAATTTTGTGCAAAAAGTCCTTAAATGTCTATGAAAGCAACACCAAAAAAAAAAAAAAAATGCTGACAACACTGCTCTGACGATGGGAGTTTTTTGTTTACTACTCTAATTTGTTTCAAGTTTGGTTTTGATTCTTCTAGAAACACATGTTAGCTTCTATTTGCTTCGAAACTGATAATAAATCACAGTATGGCATAACTTTGATCTTTTAATTTTATATATATATATATGTCATCTAACCTCAGAAAATGCGGGGAATAAATTTTTTATAAATTCATCAAAAAGACAGTTTTTATTTTATTTATATATTTTTCTATTTTTCAATTTTCTGCTCATATTGTACAAGGGAAAATATCTGTTACCGTTTTTCATGTGAATGTCCAAATCGTGGTATGTCAGTGCTATGTGGTATGTCAGTGCCATGTGGTATGTCAGTGCCATGTGGTATGTCAGTGCCATGTGGTATGTCAGTGCCATGTGCATTTACTTTTCATCCGACATGATTATACTTTATCATTAAACATCGAAATAGAAAAAAATATAATATATAAAAATAATGTATAAATAAACAAAAAATAAATGAATGCTGAATGCACTTGAGTTTTTTCCAGCCTGGTGGATGAACTTTTTATAGGCACTGATGAAGTCCTCAAGAGAATTGATATTGCGTACATTTTGAATATTCTGTATGTCATGAAGATGTATGTGTTTGAGGTCGTCCGAAACAATTGTATGCAAATAAACTGTCTTTTTGATGGATTTATGAAAATTCGTTTTCTGCATTTGCTGAGATTATATGACATTAAATTGAATTAAGCTCTAATTCTACACTATTGAGTTATTACAAAAACCTTTCTGCTATAAAAGAACTTATACAGGGTGGGCAAAAATAAGGGTCCTATTTTTAAAAATTCATAACTTTTTTATTTATTGATTTTTTTTATTTATTTTTTTTTTTTTAGAATAAGTAAAGGACCCCTTCCGAAGCAAGCATGAGCCGTATTAGCCCTAAGGAATGTACCCTCATTTAGAAAACATTATTTTTGCTTAAAAAACTCAAAACAGTGTAAAAAACAATACTTTAGTTTTTGTAAGTTTTAAGAAGTGTTTTTCGGCTAAAATTTGTTTTGTTTATTTCAAAAAATCTCAGAAGGGTCAGTCTACACACACATAAAGTTTGGTGAGTTTAACTTTTATTTTGTGGAAGTTATTCAAATTCAAGTTAGGACCCTTATTTTGGCCCACCCTGTATTTAAAATTTTTTTTATGTATATGTGTTAGAGAGAGAGATCGATCATTTCCTATTGTGCCCCCATTAGCAACTGCCAGCATCAAAATAACACTATAGAAAAAGAGAATCTGAAAATTCCACCAAAGCAGGCAACTCTGATTTAAGGTATTATAAAAACAAGCAAAAAACCCAGCTCAGTATGTGTTATAATTGCAGAAATTATTAGTTTATATATATGTATATAAAAACCTGCAAATGAAATCAGGTCATCGAAAAACTTTATTCATCTCTCATTTTTGTTATATTTGTAACCTTCCTGGTTTTTTGTTGTTTATCTGTTTCTTTAACTGAATCCAATAATTGATTTTGGAATGTTTTTAGGTTTGTCAATTTACTCATTTCCACTTATAAAAATAAAAAGGTGTCAATTTATAATCAAGTATATTTTGTGTGCGTGAGTGCATGTTCAATCTTGCTCTACAGTTAACGAAGTGAACCAATATTGTTTTAGTAAGTCTTAAAAGACTTACTAAAACAATATTGATTAAATACATTTATCAACTTTTTTTTATCATTTGTACAATTTTTTTTCAGTGTTAATAAGTTCTCAAGTAAAATAGTTTTTAATGTTTTTCCAATTATTTTTCACAAAAATACTTTTATGCAGCATTGAAATCTACTTTATTAAAAATGATCCAACCTTACATAACTAGAACACTTCATACGCCACAGTCAGCCAACTGTGTGAAACGTCTACAGTTTCTATTTTCTCCTCTCAAAAGAATTAGTTTAATTATTTGATTTTAAAATCTTATTCCTATAAAATAATCGCTTAATTTACTAATATCTGCTCTTTTTTGGTTTTTAATTTTTTTTACTGAAGATTCCAATTAATCGGGTGTAAAGAGAAAACAATTCAAAACCTTTACCAAATATTTTTAACAATGTTCAAATTTTCTCATTAATTTCCGACTTAAATTTTTTCCCCCACACAATATCTTTTTTTAGGAATATTTTATTGTATTTCATTTTTTTAAACTAACTTTATTCCATTTAGAAATTAAGTGAAAAAATATTAATCTATAAAGATTTTTATTGACATTTTGAACTTATTTCTCTCTTGTTATTTATTTTGCATTGGTATATTTAGAATTTTCAGTCTACAATGGTCTCTATTTAAAAAGATTATTTCTTCCTCCTGATTTTCTGTACTCATTAAGTTTAATAATTTTTTAATTATGGTTCAATTTTTTAAGTCTGTTTTATTCATTTTTTTTTTTTTTTTTTTTAAATACATTATCATGGTTTTAGGTTGTCCTCAAGGTTGTGTATATTTTTAACAAAACAAGGGATATTAACAATTGTTACGGTTGATTATTTTTATAGAGATTTTTTACAGAATTTATACGGAATTCAAAAATGGAAAATATTTTTATATTTACATTTTTCTTTCAATTATAGTAAAAAAAAAAAAGGTTTCTTTTATAGTGTTTTTTTAATATTTTTAATATGGCCATATTGTGCAATTTATTGTGAATTCACCATTTTGTTGGATTAGATCATTCTTATTGGTATATTTTTTTTGGGGGTTTTTTTTATTTTCAACAAAGAAAGAATCATTTCTTGGATATTAATTGATCTATATTTGACTGCTTTTGAATTTCTTTTTGATCCATCCTTTTTCTGCTGATTAGTTTTATAAAGTTCAAAGTCTATTAGAATCAATGAACCTTTCTAATTTGGAAATTTCAGATTTTTGTGCACTTATTTTATTATAGAGTTAACTTTGAATATTTTGGTGTCTTTTAATATTTATGCTTCTATTACAAATGAATCATTTGTCAGTTATACCATTTTCTGTTTTTCTTCTAGGTCAATAATGTAGCAGATTGTCCCGCTGATGTGATGTGTGCCAATGTGCACAGTTGTGCTTTGTGCCAACTTGAACCAAACTGCACATGGCTTGCAAAAGAAAAGAATTGTATGATCACCAAAGAAAACAGTAAGTTTTTGCCCCCCCCCCCCCTCTTTTATTTATTTAAAAAAAATTATTCCTTGTCATTTTATATTTAAAAATCCCTTAACTTTTTACTGAAATGAGCTTCTTTTTTTTTTTTTTTTTTTTTTTTTTTACAAGGTACCCTCATTACGGGGATGCATGAATGGTCAGTAAAAGTCCAAAATAGTTAACATTCAATAACTTCTAAACAAAAAAGAAACAAAAAATATAGCAAATGCAGTAGAATTAAATTCTTTATCGACCCGTATACTTAACGTGTGGAAACTAGCTTTCAAGAGCGGCATGCCAGTCTCAACCATTGTTTGGTTGGCTCAATAGTTAAACAGCAGAACACTTAGCTGACCAAAGACATGAGACTGTTAAGCAAAGTCTAAATCTGACATACACATCTCCTGTACACATACCTACACTATGCAGAATCTGCACCACCTCCCTTCCCATGATCACCTGATCACAGGCAAGCACATAATAGACTGTAAAGAAAGTGCTAAAACACTTAATTCTACCACGTACAAAACCTGTACCTGCTTGGAAAATATTAGACTATTCAAAAGAAAACAAAAATATTTCCAACTCTTATAGTAGAAATTCAAAAGGCAGTCAGATAGCACACCCTCTCAAAAATAAAATGTACAAAAGAATAAATCCGCTTGTTTGATTTAATCTTACATCTAACATATAAACTTGTCAGATTTTCAAAGTTCAACCCAAATAACATTTAAGCTGACAAATCAAACTTTGCTACTTACTAGCCGATTTTCATTTGTTATTGTTGTACCATGTTTTGGGCAATATTATGACATACTTTGCTACAATTTTTTTTTTTTTTTAATTATTTAATCCAGTCCACATGACTGCTAATATGAAACATTTTTAAATAATCACCTAAAAATAAAAATCAGCAAGGAATAACTCTTATTTTGAAATTGAAGAATATAATAAGAGTTGCCTACCTTAAATGTAATGATGTACCAACAAATAAAAAAAAAAATTAAAAACTAAAATGACTTCACTGCATCTAGATAGGTACAGCCAGTCTGAAATAAAATCTGGACTGTTTGTCAGTGATCCTTACTCACGGATCATCAGATCTTCTCACAGTAATAGTAAATGCTCAGCAAATACAGCTTAAATGCTATTTGGGTCTGATTTTGAAAATCCAGCAAGATAACTGTGTTAGATTTGTCTTTAGTATCAACAATATCAGGCTTTTTGCCTTATTTTTAAACCGGGATATTAACTCCAATATGGAGCCACAACTGACCCTAAGGGCAGACCCTGTCAATATCTATTAAGCTGCCAAACCATATATACACTAAACTGTAAAAGCATGTTACTCATATAAACAATTTATAGAAGACTATTAACAATGCGGAAATGTGCCAGGTAGATAGAAAGAGGACTGAAAACCAGATGACGGTAAAAGTGAAAATATATTTTTTTTTATATATAAATCTTACTTGCTTTCAGTATCACTTCACTCACTGGTGATGTAAGTGTGAAGCCATATATCAAAATATTTTGTGAAAATATCCCCTCAAGTGTTATTATTCTGTTCAACTCGAATTTTATATCGTACAACAATAATGGGGCTGTAAATTTTGATAGTCACGTTTGCAGTGGACACATGCTGCAGGCTAGACATTTTAATTAATGCGTTGACCCACTTCGAATTACTTCATTGTTTATATAATTGGATTTTTTTCATTTGTTTTATTATATTTAATTACTAATGTTGATCTTTTATTTGTTTTTATAAACCTACAATTTGCTGAATGTAATAATTAAAATGTTTTTTTTATTGTAGCCCCGAAGCGTCTCCAATGTCCTGTCCCATGCCAGTCTCATACTTCGTGTGAGAATTGTACAAGAGAAAAATGCATGTGGTGCAACAGTGCACAACGATGTGTTGACATGAACTCCTATGTCGTATCCTTTCTCTATGGGCAATGTACAAAATGGGATACGGAACACAATCTCTGTTCTCGTAAGTACTTTCGCTTTTAAATCATTCTTATTCAAATAAATGGTGTAATATTTAGAATGTCAAATGTAGTTATCCAATTAGTCAGGATTTGAATTCATCAGTGAAATTAGGTTTGAGAATTTTTGAGATGAGGATTGATAATTTGAATTATTTGGACTACTATTTTCATCTTGATTGTTATTTTCACGTTTCGGTTGATGTAATCTTTGACTTTCTTTAGGTGCATTTTTTCCAACTCTGGAACCTATATTGGATTTCAAACTGAACTCTGAACGAGAGTAGACTATTCTTGTTCTGTCAGCCATGACCAGGTAGAAGTGTTAAGTTATTCTTAGTCATCACATGTGTCCTTACTACCGGCGATAATAATGAAGAATAACTTAATAATGAACACTTCTATCCGGTCATGGCTGACTGAACGAGAACAATCCACTCTTGTTGATTAAATAAAAGGTTTAATTTGAAATTCCGTACAGGTTCCAGAGTTTGGCTATTAGGTGTTCAAGTTCGACAAAATGCACCTGAAGAAGGTTAAAGATTACATTGGCCCCCCAAATATCTGTCTGTTTCCTGTGTATGCTTTTTTTGTACAATTGTATGTATATATTGAATACATTTACATACATATATGAATGAGCACTCATTATAAACTCTAACACAATCAAACAACGTAACGGCTTCTACAATTTATCTCTTTTAATCAGCAAACTTATACTTACCGAACAGAACTTGAATTTAGATCCAGGTTAGCTATTTTACACCACATTCCAAACAAAATTTTGTACATTATATCGATATTAAAATAATAAATAATTAATAAAAAAAACGCTCATTCCATTTCATAAACACATCACATCCTTTGAATTTTAATGACTTGTTCGTTCGAAAAAAGAAAATAAGCATTCTTTTCACGTCACAAACGCACCAAATATTTTCAAATATTGTACTTGTATGTTATTTTTTCAAATCAATCATTCTGAAGAAGTCTTGAAATAAAGACGAAACATTGATGAATATATAAATAATTTTGTTCTTTTTCCATTTTCCATATGTTTATATGTACAGGGGAATAGTGATATCTATGTATGCATATTAAAGTATAGGTGTGTTTGTTATCACGTACATGCGCATACACACATATAGATAAATCCTCTCTTATCGTGGAATGTTTGAATTTCTCGTTGTTCTTGAAGCTAATTGATGTTTTGAGGTGTTTGCATGGCCAGTACTTTCAATTAAGGGGTGATATTCCGTCTTGCTGTGATATGTTTACTGCTGACTTTTTTAAGTACATATCTTTCTTTTTTTTATGGCTTGTACACTCCTTTAAATATATTATTGTTTATAGCAAAGATTATATTCATCTGAAACTCAAATAAAAAAAAAATTAACTATTTTCTATTTAAATTTACAATTTATTTTTCGCCTCTTTTTCAAGCCTGCTTGTTTTTTACCCAACAAAGTTTAGATTAAACTTTCAGATTTCTTTTATTTTTTTTTCATCTAAAAGAATTTAAACATCAATTCACATTTCCACACCTTTTTAAAAATGTTATTTGTTGTTATATATATATATATATATATATATATATATATATATATATATATCAATTGGTGTGTGTATGAAATGAGGTGATAAGCGAGAAAACAAACTATGTAGAAATATTAACACCAAAAATATACTTGCTGTTCATTGACTGAAATATTTTCACCTCATGACAGTTCTAATTCATCGAATGAATTTTATTAAGTTGAAGTTGGCTTCATATCTCATCCCATTCTCCCCTCTCCTTCAACAAACTCTCAATCTAATAAGTACCCTCTCCCCCCCCCCCAAAAAAATAACCCACTTATCACTGCTCCCACATCTAACCCATTCACCCACTTTTATTGTCTCACCCATTCTTTGTATAAAGCAGACTTCAACTTAGGTTTTATTCGTAAAATGACTTTTATTGTGATGAGGTTAAAATATTGGAAAGAAAAATCACTTAAAGTATGTTTTAGTGTTAATATTTCTACATAATGTGTTTCCTTGCTTATCGCCTATTCCATACACACACCAATTCATTTCTATCGAAAATTCATTTTTCCTTAAACAAACTCTTTTATATACACTAGAAGAATACCCATTCCAAGATGGGTAAAATTAATTTTCCGAGTAGAACAGTTTTGCATCACTTTTATGTTCCCGTACACAGATTAAAATTAAGATATAATGATACTAAATAAGGATGTTTAGAATTCTTATACCAATTTTGATCAAAATCCATTACATGATTTGGATTCTAGAAGATGTCTAGAATTTAAGGCATAAGCTTAAGGGGGCTTGAGAATAAATTGAAATTCAGGGAATCTTGCTTAAGTGGTGTCTAATAATTATGGATAAGATTCAATGCAAATCTGAAATATTTGAATGTTCAGATAGGAGGTTGTGCCCATATTATTCCACCTAAAAACTCTTTAAAATACTCCAAAGAAATTGTAATTTGGGGAATATTTATTGATGTTCCATACCCATTATTAAAATTTCACAAAAATCTGAATTTTCACAAAGGGCTTCTGCCTCCTTTATTACTCTTGTTGCCTAAAACTAAATTAAACTAAATATATCCCACATTTGAACCCCTTACACGTAGCAGCTGTGTTCCAAACGTCATAATGATCAATTAGTTTAGGAGTGAATCCTGTATGTACACACATATAAACAATATTTAAATGTTGAATTAAATTAACGATAATGGAATTATCGTTTAATAATAATCTATTGTGTTAATATAAAGCTCAATATATTGAATAGAGCGATCAATTCTAGAGATGAAAGATGAGAATAAAAAATTGTAAAGATACAATATTTATTAGAACATCAAAAGTTACCAATTGCCGTCGGAGTAACAGCTTCTTACAAAAATATTTGGATTCCTAAACAGTTTGACAATTTTTCATTTCCAAAATAACAGCTGTTTTTATTTTTTGTTTTGACGTGCTTTTGGACATCATCTACCCTGACTTTACGCTCTCATCTCAAGACTCTTTACCTTTTGGCCTTTATTTTGTTTTATTTTATGTAAAATTTTCAAAGTTAAATGTTGCCGATAATATTTACTATTACATTGTTGGCTTTTCCCTATCCTCTGATGAGAAGAGTTTATCTTTGAAAATCCATAGATTAAGGATATGAAGCTCCTTGCTCTAAACTTTTGATGTAAACATGCATAACTTTATATATATATATATAAAATTATATTTTAATATTTTATCTACATACGACATTGTTTCAAGCTTTCGACTCTTCTCAGTGTAAAGAAATGACAATCTCAGACGGTTATGGAGTGCAAACCTGGTTCAACAATATATATATATATATATATATATTATAGTTTTAATATTTTACCTCCGTACGACGTTTCAAGCTTACGGTTCTCATTAGCACGGGGAAATAACAATATCGGACGGTCACAGGGTGCAAACCCGGTTCACAGAGACACCTTGAATCTGTAAGCATTCACTTTAGTCCCATAGGCCACAGGAGATTGTCACGTGATAATGGAGAAATTAAGTAATATTTAACACTGAAAGCGGTGAGTGTAAATATAAAGACATTCGATAGGATTCAACGGCAGAGCTGGAGTCTTGTACTGTGGTTCATGGGGAATGTCTATTTTTTAATCTTTCCAACAGTGCTCTTACTTTAATTTTACTTAAAGGAGCTTCTAATATATATATATATATATATATATATATCTATTAATAATGGAGATTATGTATCTGTCCGTCTGTCTGTCTGAAGCCGAAACTCCATCAGAGTAATATTACTATTTACTTAGTCTGCCAGCTTTTATATATAGTACTACAAAAACCGCCGTAAACATATGAAGTAGAAAGAAATTTCTAGACGAGATTGCGATTAGAACAGAAAACGTGTCAAGAATCGTACTTGAACTAATACTTTTTCAACTTCCTTAGATACTGTTACAAAAAGTCGCTCAGACACTAGACGGGTTTTGCCATTTACATAATTCATTCCTTTTAAACTTCAATTAAATTCATATTTACAAATATACACTTATAACTGCTATTATCAAATTTACATATGTATTTACAATATTTTCCGATAAGGTGATATTAATAAAAATTATTCATACAATTAATTAAACACATTTCATTAAAAACCAGCGTGTTTTTTAAACCATACTTTGAATGACAAGTACTGTTAAAATTGCAAAGTCATCCTTTCGGAAGTGACGTCATTTTGAGGACTTTTTTTTCACATTATAATTTATTTTCATTACGTTGTTAAGACAAGGTGTTTTGTTGTAAATTGAAGTTAAGCCAGGCATATCCCAGCCATTAATAAATGGGTGACCATTTTGGAAGAATAAATTGCTGACTCATCCTTCCGGTAGTGACGTCATTGTGAGAGGATTTTTTCACATTATCATACTTTATTTTCATTACGTTGTTAAGACAAGGTGTTTAGTTTTAAATTGAAGTTAAGCAACAAATATCTCTGTTATTACTAAATGGGTAACCATTTTGGAAGAATAACAAAACTAGTTCTTTGATATGACGTAGGCGCCTTCGATATCATATTTAAACATGAGTTCTTTTTTTTTTTAACTATGTATGGGGAGGGGGTCAATTTTTTTTTTTTTTTTTTCTTTTTAACTAAAAATATTCTTGTGTGGGGGAGGGTAAAAAAAATAATTTTCTTGGAGGGGGTAAAAAATTTTTTTTTTTTTTTTTTTTTTTTTAATTCAAAATATTTATATGTATGGGAGGATAAAAAAAAAATTTGGGTGGGTGAAAAAATTGTTTTTTTCTTAACTAAAAATATTTCTATGTATGGGGTAAAAAGAAATTGGGGTGGGGGTCGAAATTTTTCTTTTTCTTTATTTTTAACTAAATATATTCTTGGTCGGAAACAAAGAAAATCAATGTCTAACCACCTAAGAAATATGACTGGGGCTCCATCGGTTTACGGGTGAGCGTTCATTTCTGACGCGGCAGCCTAGCAAAAATATGTGACCGGAGGGAGCATATATTTGCTAGTATATATAATGTATATGTATATTTTAACAAAAGCCATAAGGAATTTTTGAAAAAATGAATTTATTTTAATTTTTCTAATTTTAGAGAATTGGTGTTCAGATATCCGAACATGTACCGAGTGCCAGAAAAACCCAATTTGTGGATGGTGTAATGATAAAAGCAACACAGGTCTTGGCCGTTGCATGGAAGGCGGAAAATCTGGGCCTGCAAAATTCTCCTGGCAGCGTACAGCTTACTATAACAATGTGTGTCCAGCTGAACGATGGTATTTTGTCACTTGTCCATGTAAGTAAACAATCCTTTCAGATTTTTTTCTGCTTATTGAAAAAAATGTTCCTAATAAGTTTATGGATAAACATGGCAGAAGTATGACATACATTGAAGTGGAGATGATGCTTGGAGAAAATATAAATATCTTGTCTCAATGCTAGATCCATCAAAATATGAAAAGGGGCTTGCTCTAGATGCATACAATACTTACGAGTCCGTATTTAATAGCAAGCATGTCTGAAAAAGAATGAAGCTGAGAGTATTTACATTACAATATACATCAAAAACATTTACCTGTACAATTTGTAGCTGTGAACGCCAACTAAAACATCAGAATACAACATTGATGATTTTTAAAGGAAGCTACTGAGAAGTCATCCAAATCAGCTTGCCAAGGACAGTCTACAACAAAGATCTGTACAATCGCACTGAAGCAAAACCGTGGGGTGTTGTTATACTTAAAAGAAGATTGTCATGGTTAGGTAATTTAATGAGACTGCCATCAGAAACACCTGCATGTTGAACACTTCAAGCCTTGATAAAACTTACCAAAAGACCACCAGGACGACCAAAGATGACCTGGCTCGACCAAGACTTCAAATCACTATCAGACTTCACTTTGAAAACGACATCAACAAAACCATCAGTATCCTTGCAGTTAGGTGTTCCGACAAAAATGACTGGAGATCTGTTATTAACAGCATAATGTTAAGCAAATTAACTAGTGATAAGTGATCAAACGGTTATTGATAAATTTTTATAATTCCACTAGTTACTACAAAAAGGATCTTTAAAACACATGCAAATCTGAATGTTCCCCTTGTGCTACCAGATCAGGCTATCTGAAGATGCCGGCTTTCTGAACAAAAATGCACCAAACATTAATGTTATTGTTTTGTTTTTTTTCTTCCTTTTCCTTTGCAAAACTCAATCATGTTCTACAAAGCCATAAACAAAAACAATAGTTTTCTTCTACAAAACAATCAAACGAAACACCATGAATAAATATTTGAAGATATTTATAGAACTTAAAGCATAAAAACTTTTATTAAAATGACTCGAAATTAAATAACCCGAAAAAATATATGCCATAAAACAAAACACCATGAATAAATATTTCAAGATATGTAAAACTTGAACCATTAAATCTTTTACTAAAATGACCAGACGTAAAATTAAATAACCCGAAAAGGATTGATATACCGGAAACAAAACAACAACCAAATGAAATGTTCCACGTATGTCAGCTTTGTTGAAACTGAAATGTTTGGGTTATATTGAAAACGCTTTCATTTAAGTTTGTCTCCTTGTATTCTCAATGGTTGAAATTTCACAGCACTTTTGTTAAACAGGACTATCTGATTTGTGTGAAGTTAATCTTCTAAATGAATAAATGTGCATTTTTTTTTTTCATTTATCACACCTATATTACCATCAAAATGGCTTACTGTTATTTAAATCAATAATACAACATAGTCTTTTGAAATACTGTATAGTAGAGAACAAAGACAGCTATTTGTATGCCTAATTTGCATAACTATTTTTGAAACCGTATTTAATAAATTAATGTTCGATTTTTATTCATTTGTAATTTTATTGTCCTATGTTTTTATGTATAGATATATACAATAGTTTTTTTTTTTTAAACTTTTATTCAACCCAAATAAGGTACACTGAGATGTAAGACGCTACTGTGAACTAGGGGTCATACCTACAAGGGCATCGTAAGTGGGGAGTTGTGCAGATGTCTGTTTACATTATATTTAAATTTCTGCATGTTAGCAGGGATGGAATTTCAAAGGCTAGCAGTTCGTGGAAAGAAACTATTAGAGTAGAAAGCCTTCTGGCATCTGAAGATCTCTACAGTGAAGGGGTAGGGTTTTTGTGATTGTCAGGTTGGTCAGAGGTATTTAGTGCAGCAAGTTCATCAGAGAACATTCCATTGAAGTACTTGTAAAACAAGTACAGGGATGCAACATTACGGTGATGCGACAGGGGCTGGAGATTGGTAGATAGTGTGGGACCTATTAGATTAGTCTCTTTTTTGGACCCTGTCTAAGAGGGAGGGACTAGTGGTTGGTGCACCAGCCCAGTTGAGAACAGTACTCCATGCCTGGGCGAATCGTGGCTTTGTAAAGATATAGGTACTGGTAAGGGTGAAAAGTTTTCTAGCACAGTAGAGGGAGCCCACCTTTTTGCAGCAGCCTTGGCAATGTCTTCTATGTATTTGTTCCAATTCATGTTGCCTTTGAATGTAAGGTTGAGGAGTTTGAATGATAGACTCTCTCTTAGGTAGGGTGCTATTAGTCATGGCAATTGATGGTTGAATCAGTGAGTTTTGTTGATATTGACAGTTATTAATTAAAGTGATTTTATAAAAAAGGATAAATTACCAAATTAAAATGTTAATGTTCATTAATTTTCAAGGGAGGTAATGTAAATAAAAGTAATATATCTTAGCTAGAAACAAAGATATACTGACGTGGCATAAGAGTAGTAATATTTCATAAAGAAGGGGATGACTGCTCTCATTCTCGCTCGACCCCCCCCCCTCTCCATCTGCAAAAGGAATGTCTTAACGGATATGTCAGTTTGTCAATTTTCAAATGAAATCAAAGTAGAACAAGCCGCGCATGCGTGGTCCTCCTCTGTATGTGACTCGATGTGGCGAGTGTAAAATGTAATAAATTTGGGCAATTTGGGGCATTTTTGACCCCCTGGGAGCGCGAACCAGAATTTATCTGAGGTCAAGGATGCTCATTTTATATCCAGAACAATTACCTCTACATTTTGGCCAAGTTTCAGAAAAATTGAATGGATGGATGAAAAGTTATGGGTAAAAAAATGTCATTTTTTGCCATTTTGGGGCCTTTTGACCCCCTGGGGGGGCTAACCAGATTTATTTTCAAAAATCGGAGAATGTCACTGTCTAACCTGACCAAAGTTACACCTTCATGCAAAATTTCAGAGAAATTCAATGGATGGTTGCGGAGAAAAATCTGGACGGACATGCCTCAAAACATAAGTCCCCCGATTTTATAAATCGGGGGACTAAATAAATAGTGGTTGTGACTCAACGGGTCACAGGTACATCTAGTTTTCTATAAGATGCAACATTGCACAAATGATAGGTTTGTCTAATTTACAGAAAATTAACCAGGGGGGAACAAAATACCTATTGTATACAATTCATTAAATATATGTATGCTTTTAAAAAAAATTTTTTTAATTTTTATCATGACTGCCTTGCATACTACAGATAGTTTTGCCACATGTTTGAAAATAAAATTTTGTCACTTATCACAATCTTGTGCCAATCTTTCAGCTGTCAAGAGTGTCATACCAGTACCAACTCTTATGTGGTCGGCCCATCTCTTTGGTGGTCGTTCTCTGGATCTTTCTTCAATTAAATTTTCTTTATAAGCTTTCTTTACATAGTTAGTAAATAGATCCAAATCATGTTAATCTCTATTTTCAAATAACGTTGTTGATGGATCTGTTAATACTAAGCTTCTTTCTGAAATCTGCATTTATTCATCTATCTTGTAAAGTTATCCCAAGAAAAGTTCTTAAACATTTTATTTCAAAGACATTGAGCTTCCTCTCATGCTCTGCCAGTATAGTCCATATTTCACTTGCATATACAGCAATAGGAACTATTAATACATTGTAAAGTCTTCACTTCAGAGGTGTTGATATGTCCTTCCTGCTCCATATCTTTTGTTTTAGTCTTCCAAATGCAAAAGTTGCCATTCCTATTCTTCTGTTAATGTCATAAAGATCCAGGAATCGCTGAGACAAACACAAAATCCTCATGTTTTTTTAAATTTATTTTCTCTAAATGTTTTTTGTATTGAGATATTATCCTGGTTTCTCTTTCATCTTTAAGAGGTTTCAAGCTCTAAAGTA
Organism: Sepiola atlantica; assembly: GCA_963556195.1. Lineage (NCBI taxonomy): Eukaryota > Metazoa > Mollusca > Cephalopoda > Sepiida > Sepiolidae > Sepiola > Sepiola atlantica. The sequence goes on along the minus strand of OY744533.1, from coordinate 54,812,849 downwards.
GAAAGCTTCGATTTATCAAAGACAGCAGCAATGAGTATGGTGTCATCAGCATAACGAATATAATTTTTACTATAGCTGAAGGGAAATTGTGTGTTTTTTTACCTTTCTCCAAAGTATTAGTAGGTAAATCACTAAAATAGATCTCATCGACTTCAGCTTGCCTTGGTGAAATGAATAATATTGCATATTACAGTAAAGTAAGAAATGTCTTCTAAATTAATTCAATTTATTTTTATTTTTTGATACTATAGAAAAAAGAAACTTGTAACATTATTTTACAAAGTGATGTGACAAGTTTTCTTTTTCAATCCATTGAAATCCTCGATAATTTTTTTTCATCAATAGAAAATTAGTTTGAGGTGCTCTTTCAGAATGTTAATCTTGTTAAAGAGGGATAAGGCGGAAAAATTCATGACATTTCCAGCGAGCAGTTTATATCTAGATCCAATTACAAAATTTATGGTAGAAACTTTTTCCGTGAGAGTACTCCATCCACGGAAGAAAATCTATTAATTGCCATTCACGAAAGTTGGAAGCAATTTCATAAAGAATATTGTTTTCAGTTTGTAAAACTCTGTCTGAAAGAACTACCATTGTCATAACAATTTGAGGTACAGCAGTTAAGTATTTTAATTTTGGGGTTGATTAAATCTATAAATTTTCACATCAGTATTTGGTTCTTCTATAATATCTTCATCTACATGGTGCGGGGAAACAAATGATAGAATTTATATAATGTGCTATGGCAATTTCATGTCTGTATGTACGTTATCACCTTCCAAATATGGAATCACACAATCACCAAAGATGCAATTCAAAAAAAAAGTAATTAAAAAAAAATTATCTGATGTCTCTTTTGTGTTGGACATGAATCTTAAACTAAAATATACTTTCTTGGCCTGCAGTCTACGATCAAAGTGTATAACCGATTTCTGTATATATATAACAATATTCATGAAAAATAAAAATTTCAAACCAATTTGGGAATATCTTAAGTATGGCCGCATCTAGAGTAGATGTGGTATTGTGGTGACTGAGATGATTCTAGTTAAGAGTAGGATAGACAATTTTCATCATTTTGGAGCATGGATGACAACATCTCCTACACTTTTGATGGCCTTGTGCCTAGTTTATTCCAAATGTAAATTTTTATATTTTGTGCAAATATTTCAAAGTGTAGTATCTGTTCTGTTCAAAAATGATACAATAATATAATAGGGTCTGCATTCGCTCCGGACGGAATGGAAATGTTTTAAGCATGGCAGCAATATACATCAGATGAAAGCTACAACTGGAATTTCCATGGGCCCTGCTAGTTAATTAAATAATTTAATCTAGCATATTTCTTGTGAAGCTAGAATGTTCCACTATGAAATGATCCGTGTTTTATCTGTGATTAGTTTATTCACTGTTGAAGATGAAAATTCCAGGAGTTCTGTCAGGAATAATAAAAAAATGTCTTCCACAAATACTAAACTTACCCTGCTCAATAGATGAAAACTGATGTTTGGATTTCTTTTCTGTTTTTTAGTGTGCCAGTGTAATGGTCACAGTACGTGTAATGAATCTAATATTTGCACAGAATGCCAGAACAACACCAAAGGTAATGTCTTCTTTTTTTTTTATAGATCCTATCTTCACATTGTCAAAAAAAAAATATCTTGATATAGGATAAATCAAATTTTCTTAATTTAAATTTTTTTGTAAACATCTATGTTACATAGTAGCCATTCACTTATAATATTATATTTATTAAAAATTAAGTTCAAATCAACTTAATTTATTAAAAATCATAGTTCTTTGCCGGTGTCCCATTGTGCACATATGCTTTAGTAATCTTGCTGGACTGTGGACAATGTTGTACCTGAAAGAAAGCCATCTCTTGCTTATAATACTTATTTAATTAAATAATGACGCAAGATATTTTGGCAGAGAAATGTTTTATTCATTTCTGTATGTTGATAGTCTATCTGAGCTGCAAGTCAGGGAGGGGAGCAAGAAGAAAGCAGACGAAAGTCAATCATTTTAAGTGATGGCTTATTTATTGTAATGTTTCGTCAGATCATCTTACGACACCTTTTGTCTGTTCGAACTTCCTTACAAGACTCTAGAAGAGATAGCAACCGCTACACTCTCAAACGTCTGCCTGACGCCCCTTCCGTCTAATTTCTACCACTTCTATTCATTCTCACAAAACCATACTTATTCCCTGTTATGACCTATTCGTGACTTCTTGTCTAGTTTATATCCTGTTTACGACTCTGTGAGGCCTACTTGCACAAAACATTTAGTTAATAATTGTACTATCACCACTTTTAAAAAAAAATTGTTTTTAATATATATTACGATTAGTTTCCCTGTATAAGTGTTACTCTATTTGGTAACACTATACTAAAGTTTCAAAGTTATATAGTGATCTCCCCTTTCCATGAGTGTCATTTTGAAATGTAATATAAAAGAGCACATACAAGCTTTTGTAAATAAGTAAAATGGTAAGACCTGTATAAACAGATTCTAATTTTTCAAACGGGCTTTTACTAACCTGCTCCTTATCACATATTATTTGGTTTCTTTGTTTTCCTTTCTTTTCTTTTTTTGAGGGGGGGGGGGTTATTAAATGTCCAACCCCCATCATCTTTCTTGTATTTGTTATTTTTGCATATAAAATTCATTTAAAAAAAATATTTGGGATATTTTAAGTAGGATTAGCTAATAGAGTAAACGTGGTATTGTGATGACTGAGTCTAGTTTAGAGTAAGTTTAAACAATAGTTAGACAAAATGATCATGACTATTGATACTTCCCCCAATCTTTTGGCCTTGTGCCTAATTTGTAATGTAATTTTTATTGCATATGTTTTGAATTTCTACAAGAGGAAATATATTTTGGATTTTCTGTAAAGGTTTAAAAAGTTTGTTCTGTTTCATCTCAATATCATTTTGGATGTTTTGAGAGGAATACATTTGTATGGTTAGCAAATCATGTAACTTTTTCAAAGTAGTGTATTTAAAAAAATAATTGAGTTGATGAGTTTAATTCAAGCCAAACGATATCTATAAAAACAGAAACTATTTCTGTTTTTATAGATATAGTTTAATTCAAGCCAAACGATGACCATCACCATATGATAACTACTGAAGCCAATTTTACAAATATTAAAAGTTTAAACAAATGAATTTGTCTGATTTTTTTTTTCCATATTTTGATCACTATTTTATGTGTAAAATGTTACTTTCTTTTTCAAGGAGACAATTGTGATAGTTGCAGAGAGGGTTATTTTGGATCTCCCCACAATGGTGGAATTTGTAAAAGTAAGTAACAAGTAGATTTTTTTACATTTAAAATTTATAACCCCCCCCCCCTAAATATTTGTTAGAAACGGCTAATTCTTCAAAATCTCTCTGAATAAGGGGCTTAATGCATATAAATGATAACATACGTAAAATGAAGCCTATGTGTCAACTATACTCAAAAACTACTTTGTGGATTTCGGCTAAGCTTTGATCTAAATGGTTATAACGTGAAAAAAGCTATTTCTAATGTTTTTGTGAAAAATTTAATGTAGAGCCACAGCAATGGTAAAATTTGATAAAAATCAAGCATGGATATGAGTCCTCCACTTTTTATTTGCTCAGTTAGATTTCTCTTTCTTGGCGAGGGGGGAGTCTAATTTAATGACAAACATTTATCCTCATTTTGTTTTTCATTTGAATGTACTTCCTATATATACTTTTTCTAGCTGTTTATTCATTAAAGAACGATTGTTTTTTTTTATTCTACAATTGCATAAGAGTATTATCATTTAGTGTGTGTGTGTATATATATATATATATATTTGTATATAATAATATTCACATATAATATGTGGAGAGAGTATGCAATTCGTTTTTTTGTATATATTCATTATAGGAAAGCAAATCTTTGAAGTTAGACATCTTTTAAATAACTTAAAAGGACCCTGAAGCAGTAAAATTTATATAAAAAAAAGGCTCAAGATAACAATCTGTGGTAAATTGCTCAAAACTTTCAAGTAAGAAATTACTGTTCGTTGGTAATGTCTTGTTTCTTCACTAGAGTATATATATATATATATATATATATATATATATATAAAACTAGCTCTACTTGCCGGCGAGAGTAAAAGAAGAGATGAAGATGTTTATTTTTGTAGAAGTCAAAGGAAATAACTTCTGACATGACTACCTCTCTTTAATATATAAGAATATTAGGTGAGTAAAGTAAAAGGTCTCCACTCTAAAAGTCTTCATTTCCGGAATAAGTATTTTCAGAAAGAAACTGACACAAAATAAAACATATTTGTGCCAATAAGATAATGGAAGGAAGAAACAAAAAAAAATAGGCTAGTTCAAATCGAGTATCGATATGTCAGACGGTTTGCTATTTAGGCCTGACTTCAAAAATCTGGCAAAATAACTTTATATCTTAGAAAGCTAAGTCAGGCTTATATCTTTTTACAAATCCCAATGCTACTTTGACTTCCCACATGTTTGATGCACTTGTGGCGAATTTGCTTTTTTTTCTTTAAGTTACATTACATGCTACCCCCCCCCCCCCATGCTACTTTGACTTCCCATTCTAGCTAAATTACTTTCTCATCTTGAGGAAAAATATTGTTACACAAAATTATGTGTAGAGGAAACTGTCAAACCTGAGTGTTATTGTTTTTGTGATAAATATAAATGATTGTTCTTGTATTCTTCTAGCTTGTGAATGTAACAACCTGGCCAAGGTGTGTGATGGAACCAATGGGAAATGCCATTGTGGGACACGGGGTGTTATTGGGAACAGATGTGAATGGTATTTATCTCGTATTCCTAACACTTTCATTTGGAAACATTTCGTTTTGTAAATATTCCTGAATGACGCTTCTCTGTAAAAAAAACAAAAGAAAAAGTAAATTATTCCATTTATAATAAATCCTTGTTTTTTTATTGGTCACTTCTCTATATCTATCTATCTATCTCTCTCACTCTCTCTCTCTGTTTCTTTCTCGCGCTCTCTCTCTCTCTCTCTTTCACGCGCTCTCTCTCTCTCTCTCTCTCTGTTTCTTTCTCTCTCGCTCTCTCTCTCTCCCTCCAAGGGTCAGACATTTTTTTAATATTTTGCACACTCACTCTCCCATCCCCACGTTTAAGTAGGTCAACTGTTTCCAAATTCTACTTTGTATGGTCTTGTCTAATCACTTGCTTCCAAGTTTTCCTTAGTCGTTCAACCTTCCTGCGATTCAAGACATCCATGTTTCTACAATAGTTTATCCAAGAGGATGAAAGCTCCACATGACCAGCATAATCGATTAGTCCTTTGGATAACCAAATGTAGTTCTTTCAGCAAATCCTTCGACCTAATGTGTTGGGTTTGGTGAGATTTCACATTGCAGATTCATCTAGTCATGGATCTGTCATTGTGTTGCAGTCGGCGAGAAAAGACTGAGGGCCCAGCATTCACTGCCATATATCATGACAGTTCTGACACAACTACTATTCAACTTATCCCCAGATGTAGAGGGGGGACAGCCTGTGATGCTATCAGAGACAACAACTCTCATAATTTAGCCCATGCCGCCGCCACCGCCACCCTTATAGTTGTACTGAGTTCACATCCACCACCTGCGCTCAGTATATCTCCTAGGTAGCAGAAAAAGTCTACTACCTCCAGGTTGTTGTCATCTAGTACCATCCCTTTGTGGGGGCGGCCGGCAATAGGGTGTGTCTGTCCTAGGCATCTCCTACACTTGAAGTTGGTGTTTTAAAACTATTGGGCAAAATTGAACTAAATTTGGCATGGAGCACCTTTGTCATGGGAATCAAAATTCTAATGCGACTGATAATAACTAATGAACACTATTAAATAAAATTTTACCAAACTATTGGGCAAAATTGAACTAAATTTGGCATGGAGCACCTTTGTCATGGGAATCAAAATTCTAATGCGACTGATAATAACTAATGAACACTATTAAATAAAATTTTACCAAACTTTGCATGAAGCACTTATGTCATATGAAAGTAAACATTCTACTACTACTAGACTCCAAAACTATTGGACTAAATTCTACAAAATTTAGCATACAGATTAAAATTATATTAGTCCAGAGCCTCAGTACTGTAGAAATTACCAAAGAAATGGCTAAACATGTTGTATTTTTGTTTTTACGTTTATAATGCTTTTACTTATTGACAGATTGTTATGAAACTTGAGAGTATGGCTGGAAAGATCTTGTTTTTAATGTCATTTGCACTAAAAATAATATTTTTATCGAACAGTTACTATCAAAAGCAGACATTTTGAAATAATAAAAAAAATTTTTTTATTGAATGACACACATGGGGTAAAATGTCCCAACCATTACGAAAATGCAATACTAAAATAAGTATCAGTACCCGGATGTAAGTCTCGCAAGGACTGGTAGAGTTATTTCCCTTCCATTAGGAACTTTTGCATCTTTATCCGGTTTTGGTATTTAAGGTGCTGCGAGTGTCCCAGACTCTAGGCTGGGCAACACCAAGCAACTTTTCATGCCGGCTCCCCATGCAATCCGATCCAATGGGTTGATATCAGTCATATTGCACTCAGTCAAATCACTTAAGCGCTTAAACCAGGTTTTTTCTTCGTCTAACCCATGCTCTCTAGCACCTGGGATATCCAAGCACGTTATGAGTTGATGCAAGAGGTGGTGCACAGTGCATGACCAAATAACCTGTGACACAGAGTACGTAAGGCATCCTTAATTCCACCAATAAAAAATTTCTGATAAAGCACAGTTAGTTTGCAGCTGCACATTTACCTGATCATGGCACAATCATTATGCCGGAGCTGTTGCAGATCAAAAGCATATATGTATTTAAAAATAGATTCAAACAAAGGGTTATCATTTCATGTGTTTTCGGGCGGATTCATAATACAAACATCACTTCTGATCAATATGAGTTTAGGCAGTATAGAACGATAAGAGTTAAAATATAGTTGAAACACATGCTCGCACATAGCGATTGGCCTGTAAATAGCTACTATTTTTCTGTGGAGTTTATTAACGGAAATATACTTTTATCTTCCAGGTGTGATACCAGTGAGAAATATGTTGGTAATCCAAATGATGGCGGGACATGTTATTGTAAGTTGAATTTACTTTTAATTCAGAAAATAAAAAAGTATTTTTGCTTGTTTCTGAATTTTTGAGATGAGGCTTGATACTTTGGATTATTCGGATCACTATTCTCATCTTGGTTGTTATTTGCACAACATTCACAGCGATGTAATCTCCGACTTTCAAGTGCAACTTTTTAATCTTTTTTGAATCTTTGTCAAACTTGGGAGTCTATATGAAATTTCGAATGAAACCCTTTATTTAACCCATTGGGGTAGATTGTTATTGTTCCAGCAGCCATGACCAGGTAGTGGTGTTAATTTTTATGTTATTTTTAGTTATCGGCTATAGTAAGGATTGTACCTTCAACCTTCAGAAAACCTGTGAGGATTGTACCTTCAACCTTCAGAAAACCTGTGATGCAGCAGATAAAGGTGTTAACAATCAGTTCTAAGTGATAGTCTTCTGGAGGTTGAACTCTGGCCGATAATAATTAAGAATAATATAATAATTAGCTAACACTTCTATCTACCCTTGTGGATTAAATAAAGGGTTTATTTCAGAATTCTGTATAGGTTCAAGAGTTCGACATAAAGATTCAAAATTCGAAAAGATGCACCTGAAGATGTCTGACGTTACATCAACCAAAACTTTGTGAAAATGACAACCAAAACGAGAATATTATTGCAAATATTACTAATTAATTTTGCTTGTATTTGAAGTTTCCACACGTTGATGACTTTTTATCTATTTCTAGTTTAAAAGCTCATCTGATTTTTCTCTTTTCTTCTGTTTAGAATTTTTGCTCTGCCCGCTCTTTAATTTTTTAAAGTCTATGTGTACTTTTTCCGACTCTTTTTGGGCTGTCTCTGTTGCGGGTTTGTTTGATGTTTCCATCTCCTCCGTTCGACAGCCCTGTCCGAAATGCTTAGCCAGATGTGTTATGGAAGTTGTTTGGCTAGCTCTTGTTTCTTGGTGTTTCTGTACCATTGCAAGGTTCAGGTCTATGAAGCTTCTCAGATACTGGCCAATACTGTGGCAGTTTGTAAATTAGAGTGAATCCCAAGTTTTTACCATGAAAATATTTTATGATAAAAACATGTGCTAAACTTAGAATGTAATGGAAAAGCCAAGAAAGTGTTATATGAAAGAGAATAATAGAACAAAATATATTCAGGAAATCAACAATAGTTTGTAGTGTTTTTCTAAATATAAACGTAAAGGATTTTTTGTTGTCTGTCAATAATGATATAATGGTGTTTGAGGTAGTTTGTCAAATAAAGATTTTTGTGTAAGACTGAAAAGTTCTTGATAGATGGCTGAAATTGAAGGGAAATTAGACTTGGTTTCAAATCAAATCAAAACTTATTAGTAACAAAAAATGCATAATGCCATAAAAAAAACTCCCAGGGAAAAAAGAGCTTATGTACATCCTCAAAACAGTTGTCCAAGGCTCTCTTGAAGGCGCTTGTGATGGGCTTACGAACTAGATCCTGGGGAAGTCTGTTCCATAAAACAGCGATGCAGCCTATCAACTGTTGAGGCAAAACAGTCGACAGGCCTCTGTATGCTGCCGAGGTGAAAAAATCATCAACAGGTAGATTAACTTTCTCGTTTATGACATTGCATTTTAGGATTAGGTCATTCCGTGGCCTTTGCTGTTCAGCTGCAGATGCCGCTCCTCATAAGTGAGCATCAAAAGCCCCATCACCATGTGTGTGGCTTGGTGACATACATGTTTGAGGTGAAGAATATCCTTTTTAGGAATGTCCTAACTGCATACTCTACTATAGGTGTGTAGTAAACAATCTCACTGGAACCGGAGCAGTTCAATTGTAAAAAATATTACTTTTCTCGTTTGTGGCCTCTTTTATACACTTTTAGTAGACTTGCAAAAGCTGCGTATACCTGTTAAATTATATGGATGATGTTTCTATTGGTTAATAAGCACTCACTCTTGAATTTGGTCATGTGAGTTGTGAGTGGGTTCATGTGACCTGTTTATCCAATCTGCTTATTGGAATTTAAAAATTTATTTTCACTTTCCTATATCTCAAATTTCTTATTTAAAATTAATTTTCTATTGAATTCCTGTGTTTTATGCAAAGCTGACATTGACTAAAATATGTTTGCTGTACAGTCTTGAAAGGAAGAATGATCAATAAAATATTGACATTTTTGAAAACTATTCATCAAAGATTTTAAGCTATAAAATTTTTTTTATGTCAGATCTTCTATTCATGACAGTAAATAATTGATGGAATACTACAATGTATTTTGTTTCACCGTCATCCCTAAAGTTAAAGCTAATATCTATATTAACCCTTAAATGCTTTTTTTTTATATTGGTTTGACCGATACTGATTGCCTATTTAGCGGGTGTGCTGATGCAACAACATACTAATACCTACTCACACTTGCCAACAGGCTCATTGCAGATATGAAACAAGTTGTAGTTTGACACATTTTCATTGAATATTATATTAAATAGGCATTTTGTTGAATGCATCATATTTGAAACAAAGTATTTACGGGTTAATAAAATTGAGATAACTTCTCGTGTGTCTGTTTCTCACGTATGTGACTAACATATATTTTTATTTACTATTTATTGAAATCAAAATTTTTTTTTTTTAATCCTATTTGAAAAAATAAAAAAATTATGAAATTAAATCCACCATAATTGCATTTGTAAATAAGTCAGACATTTAAATTTTTTTGTTAATAATTGAAAAAAAAAAATGAATTTTGTGATCCTTGAAAATTTGAAAGGAATTTGGAAGCATTTAAACTGTCAAATAGAAAGTGATTTTTAGCTTTAAAATGCTTAGCAAATTTTCATGGATTCAAAGATTGAAAGTTTAAGAAGCTATTTACATCCAATCATTTTATAAATCGAAATTCAAACATTACCTTAACAAAATTAGTTTTATAACAATTTGGTTCAATTAATAATTTAATGACCAAACGATACTGTAATAGTTAAATTTAACTTTTAAAATCTTGTTTATTTTTATTCTTTTAAATAAAATATTTAATAAACAAAAAACTATATTCAATTAAAATTCCTTTTTTTTTTTTCTTTTTTTTTTTTTTATCCAGATAAATTATTGACAGACTATCAGTTCACGTTCAATTTGTCCAAAGCAGATGACCAGTACTACACACAAATCAATTTCATGAACCGACCTTCAGCTGTAAGTCATTATCGTTACTTTTACTTTGTTTGTACATTTTCTCTTTCTTTTACCTGCCGGCTCCCTATTGTTTTGTAAAGTTTGCTATTGAGCTTATTGGGGAAACCAATAAGTCTTACACCCCCCCTCCTCGTTTTTTTATGTAACTTTTTTTCACCCCAAACAAGGCATATTGGCACTGAAGCATAAAGGGCTACTGTGATAGGGAACAGATTTATAAAGGGGAAACCTGGGTGAGGAATTAAGCAGCTAGATGTTTGTTCACATTACATTTAAATTTCTGCATGTTGGTATGGTCAGGGTAGCAGGTAGGGAATTCCAAAGGCCAGCAGTCTGAGGAAAGAAGTTATTTGTAGAAAATCCTCTGGTATCTCAGAACCTCTACAGTGAAGAGGTGGAATTTTGCTGCTAGTCGGTGGGTTGGGGGTACAAGTGCAGCAAGTTCATCAGAGCAGATTCCACAAAAGTACTTATAAAACGATCACAGATGCAACACTGCGGCAACGTGACGGGGGATGGAACTTGGCAGACAGTGTGAGACCTATTAGGTTAGAAACTCTTTTTTGTACCCTGTCCCAGAAGGAAAGGGTAGTGGTTGGTGCAGCAGCAGCCCAGATGTGGCAACAATATTCCATGCACAGTCGAATGGTGGCTTTATAGAGATATAGGATACTGGCAAGTGTGAACAGTTTCCTAGCCAGGTAGAGGAAGCCTACTTTTTTTTTTTGCAATAGTCTGTATGTCTCTCAAAGTTGTACTGAGTGTCTCTGTATAAACATGACCCATTTGAATGTTAATAAATCTACTAATATTAAAGATATTATTCTGGAATTTTCAGGGTTGATAGAAAATAGAATGGCGTTTCAAAATCATCCTATGAGATAGTATGGTCAACAGAAGAAACAATGTGTTTCAGTGATGATGAAGCCCATTTCTCTTTACCTGGTCATGTCAACAGCAAGAACTCTATTCTGGTCTCTCAAACATATAAAATCCTTCAGAGACCAATACATTCTGTAAAATGCACTGTATGAGTGGCCATTTCAAAACCTGGCATGATTGGACCATTTTAGTTTGAGAATGATGTTGGTGATAATCAATAAATAGCATTATGATGTAATGCTTAAATTCTGGAGGGCACTTGTTGCCCGTCATGGCATGCGGCGATAAGGCAATGGTTTCTACAAGGTGGAGCAACTCTCTACACAGCTAATATCAGTATGGAGTGGCTGAATCATCGTTTGCAGGTCGACTTATCAGCAGAGGCTGCATTTCAAAATGGTCGCCACATTCACCAAATTTAAGCCCACCAGATTTCTATGTTTGGGGTTTTTGAAAAACCATGTGCATCAGAACAATCCACAAACAATTGCAGAACTCAAGATAGCCATAACTATGCAGATCTGTAAAATAACAATGCAAGAGTGTCAGGATAGTCAACAACTTTGCTCAATAGCTAAAAGTATGCCATCAGCACTATGGCACACATTTCGAACGTGTCTTGTAAAATTTAAATTTTATAGCAAGACATACGGAATGAACACTCATTTTAATTGTTATCATTTCAGCGTTTAGGAAACCTAATTTTCTTGTCTGGTTCATGAGTCATGAGCATTTAGATGAGTCGTGTTTATACTTTATTCTTAGACACTTTGTATGTCCTACAGTTAATGGTCAATTGACCAAAGTCTGTGTTTCCTATTACTGTGCGATCTTGGTAATCCTCTTTTCTCTCCTTCATTTCGGAGTTGTTGTACTCTTATGGATCGATTTTTCTTTGATCCCGGACAGTGATCGATCGTCATTTGTTTTTCCTGTGTTTACTCACACCATCTTTTTTTTTTTTATCAATCACGCATTCCAATAATAAAATGTTTTGTTAGAATATCTGGAAATGAGTTATCACCATCATATTCGGTTTAACGTCCATTTTACATGCTGGCATCTGTTGGACGGCTTTTAGAAATAAATTTCCAAACTAACCTATCTCAGGCAGGTCTTTATTTATCCCTCTTTCTCTCAAGTCCATCCTTATCACTTTTTCCCTTGTTTTCCTTGGCCTTCTCCTGTGAACTGAACCTGCTACCTCAACTGTTCTACATCTACTAATTCAAGAACTTTCATCCATTCTTTCAATGTGGCTATATCAAAGTCTACTCTTTTGCACACATCTCCCTATACTGTTAAGAGTTAATCTTCCTCTGATGTCATCAGATCTAAGCCTGACTTTAAGACCCATATTACACATCCATTGTATCATTCTCATATCATTTCTCTCCATGCCATACATAATCACACTGCATACACATACCTGATAAACTATTCTCTTGGTTGACAGTGGTAACACTTTGCTAGTTAGTAATGGCAGAAGTTCCCAGAACTTACTCAATCCACTTCTAACTCTTGCAATCACACTAGCACCTGCTCTAACCTGTGCTCCAATGGTATCACCAAGGTAACACAACTTGTCAATAGCTTCACCATCCAAATATACTTTCTCCACATCTGAGTTCTCATCCATCTCCATTGTCTTACACTCACACACAAACTAATTAACCTTCTCTCAACCTGCCAGTAATTCCACTGCCCCCTCTTGTGTAGTCAATGCTTACAAGTACCAAAGAACATTGACTTGCAAGTGTAAATGTTATTCTATTATAGCAGTCTATATAAATTGTCAGTTTAATTTATTTATCTATTTATTTTTTTTAATATCCAGGGTGATCGTGATGTTGATTTTTCTGTGAACTGCTCGGGTTTTGCCAACTTGAACATTTCCTACAATTCAAGTAAGAATTTTTAAAGTTTTATTTTCTTTCACTCGTCTATTCTTTCACTCGCTCGTCTATACTCTCACTCACTCGTCTATTCTTTCACTCACTCGTCTATTCTTTCACTCACTCGTCTATACTCTCACTCACTCGTCTATACTCTCACTCACTCGTCTATACTCTCACTCACTCGTCTATTCAAAATATTTCTCTTTAACTAAATAAAATATTTTATGTTATCCTTTTATAGAATTTAAAGTGCATACATGGATACTTGATATCGGTATGTTGCTTTATGGACTCATACACACACACACACACACTAGATGAATACTCTTTCCTTCCAGAACGGGTAAAATTAATTCCTCAAACAGAACAGTTTTTCCCCACTTTTATGTCCCCTTACGAAGATTAAACTCAAGATATAATGATACTAAACCTTTTGTAAGAAGTTGAGGGTAATGTTCGCAGATATTACATCCTCCTTTTAGTATTTTAGTAATGTATCTATTCTGTTGTCATGAGATCATCTTCCCAGGAACTACCTGCTCCTTTTTTGGGGTGGGTGTAGGGGTTAGTGAAGTATCTGTTATGGTACCATGATACCATACTCACAGGCATTACCTTCTCCTTTTATGGGTCGATCTTCCCAAATATTATCTCCTCTTTTTGGGGAGCAGTATAGTATATATTCGTTCCTCATGATACCATCCTTTCATGATTATCTTCTCCGGGGGAGGGGGGAGGTGACTATCTGTTTTGTTTGGATCAATGAACGTCTTCAGGAAAAGTGAAGATTTGAAAAACGGCAAAACATAGGAAGAAAAAAAGATGCAAAATAGTATGTTTTTGGCATATGCATAACTATTTTTAAAAAATTATGCGGTGCGGGTAATGAAGACGTTAATTGGGAAAAGGGGGAGAACAGAAAAGAACAAATGGAAACATAGATGAAATGCAGTAAAAAAAAAAATTTTTTTTAAATAAGCAGAGTTTGTTGTGCAGTCGTAAGATATATTGCATCGTTTGAGTGCGATTTTTTTTTTTTTTTTTTTTTTTTTTTTTTTTTTTTTTCTTCAAATGTTTGGTTAAGGAATAAAATCCCAGCCTAAGGTTTACGCTAGATGGTGATAAGAGAAGGGTTAAAGCACTTTTGATGCACTTGCAATGTGGGAGAGAGGATTCAGTATAATGAGAGTGCAGTTTGTAAAGTCAAGTGTTCTTATGTTCACAGTTGGTAATCTACAATCAGACCATGTATCGAGTACTGTTATATTTGGGCTGGTGATTCTCTGTCCCATTTGAGGGTTCTTGATAAGGTGCAGAAACATATCTGTAATTTGATTAACACTACCCTTTCTTCTTCTATCCACCCTCTCTCGCACAGACGTGATGTTGCTAGTCTTAGTCTTTTCTATAAATACTATTATCGCATGTGTTCTTCAGAATTATGTGATCTATTCCCCGCTTCTTTTGTTCCAGCTCGTCTGACTCATTTGTCTAGTGGTCGCCATCAATTTGCTGTTTTGATACCTCATTGTAATACAGCTTCCTATTCCAGTAACTTCTTTCCAAGAACCGCAGGCTTGTAAAACTTACTTCCTGCGGACTGTTTTCCTCCTACCTATAACCATGGTCTTTTCAAGACTAAGGCCAATACACATTTCCTATCTTTGCGATAACCATATTTGTTCTTGTTAGTTCCTTACATCAAGTGGCTTCATGCCTTGTCCAGAGCGATTTTTTATAAAAAAAACGAAGAAAAAAAGTGATTGGCATCTGGGTTTTGAATCTTGAGGTTTAAGTGCTTGCTATTTCTAGCCATACTGATAACTCTGGAAATGACGAAACCGCTATCTGTGGATGATTCTATTTTATATATCTTGGAGCTGTCCTGACCCAGCATCGCCAGAAGTATTTATAACGTCGTTTTGGTTTTGTTTTGTCTGTAAAAATTGAGTAACAAAAGATGATTCATTTTAAATATTTTTGACGTCTTAAAGAATGTTAACTTGATAATAAACTAGCAGTCCCGATACTTTCATATTTGTTTTACGTTTATTTTCAAAGTCTAAGAGTCAGTAAATGCTAAATTTGAATTTCTCTCGGTTACAATGAAAATACCATGATTGAAAAAAAAAATGTTATGCTATTGCATTATTTTCTAGTGGACAGAACAGAAACAAAATAATTAACAAGTATAAGAGAAACAGCGCAATTCGTAAACGTTGCTCTACAAATATCAGTTTTGTTATTATACTCAATGGCATAATCACTTCCGATTCGTTTATGTCGCAGTGAGCTAACGCAGACAATTGTTACAAACAATATTAAAAGCCGACCTTGTTATAAAAAGTTAACTAACGACTTCCCTTCATTTTTTTTTTCTAACAGCAAAGAAACAAAAAATAATAAGTAATGATCGTTTCAAAATCAGCACGCTTTGCCATTCTTTCTACAAAAGTGAGCAGACTTAGCAAATTCCTCTGCAGATTTGTTTTAGCGTAATTTTTTTGAAAATAATTGATGAAAATAAATTAAAAAGTGGAAAATTATTTTGCCTGTTAACGTAAATATGAAAAAAAGTTTAAATATTAATTCAAAACGTGCCGAGAGCGATGTCAACATTTCCGTATTAAATGTTCGAAATTTTAGTAGCTCATGTTGACCAAGATTGTTGTTACTCTAATGTTTGTCCCGCATTGTTAAAGTATTTATAAACTGTTTAAGGAATACGTCATTTGTAAAAGTAAAAACTACTAATTATTTTATTTACCTCCGTTCCAGGAGGTTAGACACAAGGTCAGGTGTGGGTTGTGATGAAAGTCTTTCTGTGGAACGAACTGGAATCAAACCCGGCACACCCAGATCCTCAGTCGACGTTGTTAGCCACTGTGCCATCCCCTCAAAAAAAAAAAAATCAATTATGGCATATCATGTATAAATCAGTAAAAAAAAATAATAAATAATTTATTCGATTCAGATAATGCAGTTGTAAGCTATGTATATGAAAGTATTAGATAATTGTTGAACATTTTTACTCCTTTGCATGAAACTAAACTAGATATAGCCCACATTATGCACCTTTATGCCTAGCAGCTGTTTCAAAATGCATAGCGATTAGTTTAGGAGTGAATCCTGTACATACAAATATATAAACACCAGCAGGAAAACCTGGTGTTGCTCAGGATTGAATGAGGATCACTACTATATAGTTTCTTACTATGCTCATAACACCATATTACTTTCATTGTTTTTACTGCCTCCCTCCTCCCGCTTCTACCCCTAATATTGTCGGAAGAAGCTGAAATGTTGAAAAACTCTCTGCTTCATACATATGGTTTAAATTTCATTAAAATCAGATATGCGTATTTAAAGTTTAAATGGGGTTCTGCCCCCATGGGTCATGTAGATATTCAGTACATAGAAGGTTATATCGAGATTCGGGACCACTTCTGTTGTTATCCTCAGAATGGACTTTTGGCTAAGAAGAAAGTGTAGTATCTGTTCCGATGGATACTACACCCCATAGACTGGTATTGTCTTGGCCTTCGGGGCTTGATTTACGCCGGTCTATGGGTCTGTCCTGTGCAGTTCTAGGAGGTCCACCCTCCCAGGCTTTGCCTTCTCACACTTTGAGAAGGGGTTAGTTTATTGTTGATCGCCTGAGGCGCCCCTACCGGGCAATGCCGATGGGGCTGCCCAGGCAATTTTTTAAGGTCCTAAGTACTCTTCCTCTAGAGTGCTAACTTCTCAACTCCCACTTTCCAACCTTGTGTCACATTTTACTCCGTGGGAAGTAGATAAATAGGCTCCTCAGAAAATTTTATACATATGATTTAAATTTCATAAAAATAGGATATATTTGAAGTTTTAAGGTGGTATGCCCTCATAGCCCCTTCAGGGGTGCACTTAGAGATTTAAGAACACTTCCATTGTCTTCCCCATTAAATTTTACATAAGAATACACTTTTAGATTTTATGTAGATTCTCTAATCTTTCATTGTTTCTATAGGGAACACACAAACATCACGCACACAGACATTGAGTTTTATATATAGAGAGAAGATATACACATACCTAACTTTATATAAATAGTGATAGAAAGTAAAAAAAAAAAAGAATAAAAAATAGTAATATGGGTTCGGAGGTGGGAGCAAGACTTTCTTTTGATTCCTCAATTTTCATGTGCAATGCCGGGACACAGGTCAAGCTAGTATTTATATATAATCTGCTTGAAATGAAAGCGGAAATGTGTATGTAAGTTCGTGAAGGCGATCGATACGTTAACATCAGAGATGTTTCTGTTTGTGCCAAACCAAAATGGATTGAGGCGAAATGCAAAACTTATTGGCTCGAGTTAATCACTCCTTATGGTTATTGGTTGCTTTTTGTAGTTCTCTTAAATCGCAAATTGCTTTTCACTTAGCTGACTGCTTCGTTTCTAGTTGTCTTGTTTCGGATCACTTGCATAAAAAGAGGAGGTGGGAGAGAAAGTTTCAGTGGGAGATGGTTGCTTGATTCTATCCAAGATTATTGAAATTATTACGGCCTTTGATATTGATCAATTTTATAAAAAACAAATCTGCCTTTGATGATTGTTTTCTTTCGGTATTTGGGGGAGGGGGATTCTTATTTTGATTCATTGCAATGAAAATCCATAGAAGTTTTTCTATTAAATAAAACAAAAAAAAAACATCAGAAAATTATTTAAAACTTTTTAAACTTTAAAGATCTTCTACTCTTACTATATACCTATACATATAAAGTCAGTAAAAGTTTCAAAGTCAGACTCAAATAACAATTATTCTGAAATATTTCTATTTAATTCTGGCGAGCCTATTTTCTCATTAGTTTTCCCCACTATCCTATTGGCATGAATATATTTTATTCAATTTAAAAAATATATATATATACTTATTCTGATTTAGAAAGTTGTTAGGATGGAGACAGCATGACGCCAAATGATGCTGTAATATTTAAATTATCGTTTTAAAAAATTATATTTACAAATTACTCCATAATTATAAATATATATATATTTTTTTTAAATGCTTTACAAAAGACTCTTTTTGTTCAGTAAATTTTTCCTTTCCCAGCAAATATGGTAATACTCATTTTCTGCAGATTTGCTTCAGCTTATTTTTACAAATGGCTGCCTTAAATTTTGTACTAATTTGGTTTGTCTGTGTAGGTTATAATACAGTGATTTTATTTATTGAGGTTATAATTATAGTGATTTGATGTTATTATGCTATGTTTGTGATATATTATTGTGAGTGTTTTTAAGAAACCATTTAATGGTTTTTCAGTATGGGTTATAATTGTTGTAGCATTGATATTTTATATTTGTGGAAGTATTTTATTATATAATATATTTTATATAATGTATATTGTTCAAATTATATGTTATTGTTATCTGTTGTGGAAGTATTTATATGGATTACTATACTAAAGGTGACCTCTTTTCCGGTTTTTTCCTTTTCTCTGATTTATTCCCAATAAAGAACGAAGGGTGTTTGAAATATTAAATTATAATAATAAAAAATTAAAACATTTTATGCTTCAAACACCACCCATCATTTTCAAAATGCATCTCTAGAAGAATGCATGGAATATAAAATGATAATATATAGAGAAATAAGTAGGTGGTAGTGGAAGCATAAAACAATGTCGTTTTTTAAATAATTTTTTAAATTATGATTCAATATTTCAACCGTCCTGTATTCTTCATCGGAAATGACTAGAGTAAATAAAATAAACCTAAAATAAGGTCGCAACTATGCAAGGTATTAATTTTTTTAGGGGGGTGGGGCTGTGTTAAATAAGTTTAGTGGCTGTTATTTTCTTACAAAAGGAAATGGTTATTTGATTATTAAATAATAAGATAACCATACCATTTCTCTCTCTGTTTCTTTCTTTCTCTCTCTTCCTGTTTCTTTCTTTCTCTCTCTTCCTGTTTCTTTCTT